>JASVEL010003056.1:600000-787858 GCA_032618575.1 Nicotiana noctiflora | reverse complement strand
AGTTTTGGTCAACATGTCTGATCCATTTTCATCTGTATGGATCTTTTCAAGCCGCAACATCTTCTTCTCTAACACATCCCTGATCCAATTATATCTCACATCAATATGCTTGGATCTGGAATGAAATGAGGCATTATTCGCAAGGTGGATAGCACTTTGACTATCACAAAATAACTGATAATCGTCTTGCGAAAATCCAAGTTCAGTTAAGAACTTCTTCATCCACAGCAATTCTTTGCAAGCCTCTGTTGTTGCAATGAATTCAGCTTCAGTAGTTGATAATGCGACACATTTTTGCAACTTTGATTGCCATGACACAACTCCCCCTGAAAAGTTAATCAAGTATCCCGAAGTGGATTTTCTAGAATCAACATATCCGGCCATATCTGCATTAGTATAGCCAACCAACACGTGTTTGTCTTCTCCAAAACATAAGCATAGTTTAGAGGTTCCTCGAAGATACCTGATAATCCACTTAACAGCATCCCAATGTTCCTTTCCTGGATTAGAAAGAAATCTACTTACCACTCCTACATCGTGAGCGATATCTGGCCGTGTACAAACCATGGCATACATCAAACTTCCTACTGTTGAAGCATATGGAATCGACTCCATCTTTCTTCTCTCATCATCTGTTGACGGGCTTTTCTTGGTGCTCAATCTAAAGTGGTTAGCAAGAGGACAACTAACTGCTTTAGTTTTCTCCATGTTGAACCATTGAAGTACCTTCTCGATGTACTTCTCCTGAGACAACCATAACTTCTTGGCTTCTCGGTCTCGCATAATCCGCATCCCAAGGATCTGTTTTGTTGGCCCCAAGTCTTTCATGGCAAAGAACTTGCTTAGCTATTCTTTCAAGCTATTAATTCTGGAAACATTCCGGCCAACAATCAACATATCATCCACATAGAGCAATAGGATGATAAAATTATCGTCAGAAAACTTCTGAACGAACACACAATGGTCTGAAGTTGTCTTCTTGTAGCCGTGTTGCCCCATCACCGACTCGAACTTCTTGTACCACTACCTTGGTGCCTGTTTTAAGCCATAAAAGCTTTTCCTCAATCTGCAAATGCAGTCCTCTTTCCCCTTTTGTTGGAAACCGTCTGGTTGCTCCATGTATATCTCTTCTTCCAAATCACCGTGTAGGAAGGCGGTTTTTACATCCATCTGCTCAACCTCCAGGTTGAGGCTTGCTGCTAATCCCAGCACCGTGCTTATTGAGGTCATTTTCACAACTGGTGAGAATATTCCATCAAAGTCAATACATTTCCTTTGATTGAAACCTTTGACGATCAATCTTGCTTTGAATCTCGGACAGGAGCTATGTTCATCATGCTTGATTTTGAACACCCACTTATTCTTCAAAGCTCTCTTGCCTTTCGGCAACTTCACCAGCTCAAATGTCTTGTTTTCATGCAAGGATTTTATCTCGTCTTGCATGGCTTCTATCCACTTCTACTTATGTTCATCATCAACAGCTTCTTCAAAACTGTCGGGTTCTCCCCCGTCAGTGAGTAACACATACTCATGTGAAGAATATCTGGTAGACTGTTGCACAACTCTTCCAGATCTTGTGTGATAAGGAGGGTTATTAAGGATTGGTGGTTGAGGTTGATCATCCTCGTCTGCGTCATCATCACCATTATCCTCGTTACCTTCAGCATCTGCTGGTTCATCTTCATTTGAAAGATCAGGGGCTTCAGGTTGATTATCCTGAACATCGTCTCCAACTTGTCTCGGAACCATTGTTGGAGGCAACTCAAACTCAGCAGAATCATCAGTGGACTTCTCTACTTTGTCAATGTCTTCAATTGTTTGGTCCTCAACGAACACAACATCTCGACTCTTGACGAGCTTCTTCTGCACCGGATCATAGAACTTATAGCCAAGCATGTCTTGACCATAACCGATGAATACACACTCCCTTGTCTTGACATCAAGTTTGCTCCTTTCATCCTTCGGAACATGGACATAGGCTTTGCAGCCAAATACCCGCAATTGATCATAAGAGATATCTCTTCCTGACCAAATCTTTTCTGGAGCCTCGTACTGAAGAGGGACACAGGGTGAATGGTTTAGCACATAGGCTGCTGTAACTAGTGCTTCACCCCATAAAGCCTTTGGTAACTTTGAATGAGAGAGTAAACATCCGGTTCTCTCGATCAAAGTTCTGTTCATCCTCTCAGCCAAGCCATTCAACTGTGGAGTTTTAGGAGGTGTGAACTGATGTCGAATACCATGCTCTTTACAGTAAGCATCAAATTGACCCTGGTATTCACCGCCATTGTCTGTCCGGATGCACTTCAACTTCTTACCAGTCTCTCTTTCCACCAAGGTCAGAAATTGTTTGAAAACTTGAAACACTTGATCCTTGGTCTTCAGCGTGTATACCCATGTCTTTCGTGAATGATCATCAATAAAGGTCACGAAATATCGGGCACCACCGAGGGACTTCTTGAAAGGCCCACATACATCCGAGTGTACCAGATCCAACACGTCTTGCTTTCTGGAAAGAGGGAATCTTTTGAACGAAACTCTGTTTTGTTTCCCAGCTAAACAGTTAGCACACTTCTTCAACTGGATCTGGTTTAGACCTGGTAAGGCGTTCTTCTTCACCAAACGCGCCATTGACTTTTCACTCATGTGGCCAAGACGTCTATGCCACAACTTGGTATTGTTATCATTCTACGCAACATTTATAACTTGTTGGGAGATGCTCGCCTGGGTCACGTACAACTTTGACTGCTTCGTGCCCCGCGCCACCACCAATGAGCCTTTCGTGAGCTTCCATTGGCCATTATGGAAGGTATTGCAGTAACCTTCCTCGTCGAGCTTGTCTACGGAGATCAGATTCAGGCGCATATCTGGAACATGCCTGACATCTCTTAAAAGTAGCTTCATCCCATTCATGGTCTCTAGGCAAACATCTCCTTTGCCTACAACTGTTAAGAAATTGGCATTTCCCATCTTTACACGACCGAAGTCTCCAGGTGTGTAAGATGAGAAGAGTTCTCTCCGTGGCGTTGCATGAATGGTAGCTCTACTATCAATCACCCATGTCGTCTCTTGGGTTGTCAGACTGATAATGTCGTCATCGTAGACAATGTTAAACTCACCAAAGGAGTTTGCGTCATCATCATTGCTTTCTTCGGGTTTCTCCTTTTTGCCTTTGTTCTTCTTCTGGTCATTTTGGAACTGTCGGCAAAATCTTTTGATATGGCCCTTCTTTTTGCAGTAATGGCACTCAACATGTGCAAATTTGTTGGATCTACCTCTGCTTTTATCTCTGTTACTCTGGCCCTTGTTTTGACTTCTCCCCCTGGTCGTAACAGCCAACACCTCTGATGAAGAAGATGATCCTTGTGATCGGCGTCTCATTTCTTCATTTAGAATGCCACTCTTGATTGTCTCCATGTTTACCACACCGTTGGGTGCAGAATTGGTGATTGAAACCTTCAAGGTTTCCCATGACTCTAGGAGTGTTGCCAGCACCATAAGAGCAAATACCTCGTCATCAAACTTTATGCCCATTCCCGACAACTGGTCGACAATCCCTTGTATTTCATTAAGGTGATCTGCCATAATTGTCCCTTCGACATATTTTACTTGCATTAATTTTGTCTAGTAAAATAATTTATTGTTACCTGTTTTAGAGGTATACAATTCCTCGAGCTTGTTCCATAACGACCTTGCATGTGTCACACCAGAAATATGGTTGTACACATTTTCTTCAACAAATTGTCGTATGTAGCCGCACACTTGGTTGTGCTCAAATTCCCAGTCCTCGTCTGACTTGTCTTCAAGTTTCTAAGCACTGAACACCGACAGGTGCATCTTCGTCACGAACAGGAGATCCTTCATCTTGTTTCTCCATAAGTGGTAATTTGTGCCGTTCAGGTTGACCATCTTGCTTGTCCTTGCCTCCATATTTCCGATGGTGAATAGTATCCGTAGGTATGAATAGTGTCCGTATGGATGAATAGTCCCCGTACGTATGAATAGTGTTGTACGTATGAATAGTATTCTAACCAAAGCTCTGATACCACTTGTTAGGACCCGGTGGTACTAAACACTTCTGCACAGCGAAAAAATAAATGATCAACGAAAAATAAATGACACAAAGAATTTAACGTGGTTCACCTAAAACGTTTAGGCTACGTCCACAAACCCGGCACCAACTTCCACTAAAACTTTTAGTAGGCTTACAAAGAGAGACTTCCCTAATAATTTGGAGGTACAGCAATTCCCGAGCTCTACCCAAAATAGTGGCGCACACAAAAGTGTTTCCCGAAAATACCCGACTAGTATTTTACTCACTATTTTGTCACTCCCCCTTTAGAAAAACTTCCTAAAGAAAAACTCTCTCTTTCTCTCAAACTCTTAGATGAGTATTGAATATTTTGGTGTGTTTAAAACAAGAAATGGAGGGGGTATTTATAGTTTGGAGATAGGGACCAAAAGACAAATTTAACCTAACTAAAAGGACTCAATGGGTAATTTGCCCATAAATAATTTCAACAATTGCATCCCTTTGAATTCCAATTTGGATGACTCCTTACCAACCCTTTGAATTCCAAATTTGACGGCTCCATTTGGAGGAAATTTCAACATTATCTCGCCCCAGCCTACGCATAAAAAAAAGTATATATATATATATATATATATATATATATATATATATATATATATATATATATAAGAGTCAGATTAATTTTTAGGAGCAATGACATTTTCGGCTAAACAAGAGGCCAACTGCTCTCTACATCAGAATTTCTACGATAGCAGAACTTAATTAACCCCAAAAATAAGTAGTAGTAAAGCGTTTCATATAGACATGGTCCAAATGCATTTTAAGGCAATCTTAAATTTCCCGAAATGATACATATATCATTGAACAACATCATTACTAATAATAGGTAATAAGTCCCATCATTAATTTTAAGTTACATAAATAGGAAGAGACTAAAAAATTAAAGCACCCGGTCTCTAAATCCCTTAGTTAATTTTTAAGTGGAAGAAACTCAAAAAACTGGTAATGACTACCACTAAATTTACTGTTCGAATTATCATCGGCCCCTGATATCTCTACTTCATCCTTCTCCGAAAAATTATTATCGTCGTTGTTGTCGTTGCTGCTGCGGAGAGGAAACAATTCAAGGGTCTGAGATTCTTCTTGTCCTTCGTCTCCGACAATGTTTTCCATATTTTCGTGTTTCCGATTATCTGTTCTAAAGGGTGCTATAAAAATATTGAGATGATCTTTGGTTTTGAAGAGTTGCTTTGGCTCCATTGTGGTTCTTGGTGTTGATGGAGTACTACTACTACATATTATTGGAGAAGTAGTTGCAGATATAGTATTACTAATTGCTGCAGTAGATGAGTTGATGTTCATGAGATGATGATGGGTGGTGGTGGTGGTAGGAGGTGAACAAGATAAATGCATCATCTGCCACGTGGCATTCCTTTGATCAGCTAGTAATAGGCTCCTTCTTTGTTCTCCTTCATCGAATGGTATCCATCTTTCTGCTGCTACTCTACATTCTGCCACTCCTGCTGCTGCTGCTGCTGCTTTTGTTGTTGCCACAGTTTTCTGTAAATTTATTGCAATGCAAAAAAAAACTCATCAATTTACTTGTTACCACTATTTCATGCAACGTTTATTATCTTTCTCTAGTGAAAAGTAACAACCCTAGTTTGACCAATGTTCATAGGCATAGCAAAATGCTTAGTTTCTTTATCCGTATATTTCATTAGTTTTTGATTTGATAGAGCATTATACCTACGCTATATGGAAAGTCAAATATCACTGAAGAGGGTTTGGAAATGTCTTTTCTTGATAGGATGGATCATGGGTGCCCATATCACTTGTCTAATGAAATGTAAAAGCACAAAATCCCAAAACCCTAGCTATTTAGCTATTCATTCAACTAGCTACGTACGTACAGAATTGGCAGCCCCAACAGAAAGGAAGAATCACAACTTTTGGATCCTTTTATATTTCCCAAGAAATATTGCTTTTGTTAATTTACTGCCTAGCTACGGCGTGATCAATTAATAGATCTTACTTTTTCATCTTAGACTCTATTTTTTTCCAAACAAAAGAATATCCATACTTTTTTTTTTGGATGATATTGTAATCATAACCACATAATGACCTGTTTAAGGAATTCTAAATGCTTTTTTGGTTATGAAAAAGAGAAGGGAAGAGTAGTCTAAGGAGAGAGAGGAAAAGAAGAAGAAAATATAAGGGAAGGACCTCTGCAAGAGTACTGCAGTTTGTTGGGGATGGCCAGTTCTTGGTCTGTTCAATTTCAAATCCTGTCCTATTTGCCCCTGCAATATCGACGACAAACATAAAAACAAAAGAGTAAAGAAACTTTTTATATCTCAAGCAACAATCGGAATGGAAGAAGAAAAAGCGTATCTCTCAAAATCCAAACACGAATGCAACTTTACATTTTAAATAACAACAAAATACGAGTGGGGATGGATTGGAAAAGAATAAAAGAATATTTAGTGTATCATCACACGCTATCAAACAAGTTTATCTTTCATGTATCATTCTCATTGCATGTCTTTTTGTTAAGTTGCATGTTGTGCACCACTCCGTCAAGATTTATAACATAATACTTGTTCTAATTTTCAAGATTTTCACGTGTATAAATATTTGTGAGTTGAATAAACTCATTATGTGGCGGAGCCATGTTCATTGAAGGGGTTCAACTAGATCTCCTTTGCCAGAAAATTGTATTGAATATCCTTTTATATGTATATATATAATTTGTTGAATCTTCTAAATACAAAAATATATACTCCATAGTATAATATATCATTATAAATCCTTTGATAAATTTCTGACTTTGACCTGGCTTAAACTGTACATAAGCAAATGGATTAACGTATACCTGATTCTTTCCTTTCGGTGTTGTCTGCGTTACAATTACTACGAGACTGATCATCGGCACCACCACCAGCATTAGCAGCACCACCACCAGCAGCGGATTCAAGTTGACGGCGTCGTTTTTGGCGTTCCCTGGCCTTGTGATTTTGAAACCAGTAAAAAACATTCTTGCCTTCAATTTTTCCATAGCGTCGGAGTTGAGCAGTAATATGCTGAATCTGTTCAGCTGAAGGAGTTCTCGTGCCACGTCGATACAACTCCTCTAGGGTTTGAAGTTGTTCTGGAGTTGGATTCCAACGTGAGCTCACAACTAATTGTTGTGTATTAAAATCTCTCTTATTTTGCTCACTCATAGCTGCGAAAAAAATTTCAACCATTAAAATAAAAATATGGCTATTCGTTAGATCTGTTGATATATGACTTTTTTGATATACCAAGTAAGACAAAGTATCAATGTCACGCATGCAAAAAAAAGAAAGGAAAGGGTAAAAAGAGAAAAGTAGAAAGACGACTCTATATAGTATATATAATCTCTAGCAGTTAATTACTTACCAAGCTGATGATGATTAAGTGCAATAAAATTTTCGCCATGAATACTTCTTAAACAATTTGGATTCGTAGAAATATTAGCAGTGGGAAGATGAGGTACTCTTGGCATTAATGGACGAAGCTTTCTTCCATTGAATGTATCCTGCATGTTGAAATCTCCCCCGTCGTTGTAACCCATCATCCACATTTTTTAAAACTAGGGCTTAATTAATTAGCTTCTAATTATTTAAGAGATGGGGCTTAATTAGTTCAAGTGGTGGATGTTATGAGTTTATGAAAAGAGAAAGAAGGGAGTTTAAAGAGGATGGAGATGATCTTTTAAGTTACAAGAATTAACTATAAGTGGTCAATCAAGTTTCAAAGTGAAAAAAGGCATATATTGTAATGGTAAAAGTAAAAGAGAGAAAGAAATAGAGGGAGAATAACTAAAATGGGTGACTTTTAAGGGTGGGGAGAGGGAGCTGAAGACAAGGAATTTGGCAAGATTCAGGAGAAAGAGATGGAACAATAGAGACAGAAAGAAAGAAAGAAAGAGAGAAGGAGAGAGACAAAGAAAGAAGATAGAATGGTGTTGGTTTAAATTGAAACAAAGTGATCAAAACATGAGGTTGACTAGGCTTGAATTTTACAAATAAAATTATATTGACATTTAGGTTAGTAGCATGTGTAGGACTATACTGATATCTCAATTCTCAAGGAGACAAATTAGACAGAGAGAAAAGGAAAGACAGGCCTGGTGAGAGAAAGCAAAATGGAAGGAAGGTAAAGGAAAAGGGGAATTAAGAATGAATGAAACAAAAAGAAAGAAAGAGGAGAATTGAAAGAAGAAGGCGTGGAATTCTGGGAGAGAAGAGAGATATCGATAAATGTGAAGGAAAAACGACGTGACGATCATGAGGGTTATCATAAGCCTCATCACCAGTACCCTAGCTCATTTATTGTTCTTTCCTTGTCCTCTCCCTTTCACACTTATTCTCAATCCGAACTGCCCCTCTATCTCCATAGTTCCCTCTTTAATTATGGTAAAAAATAAAAATAACAAAACCATTCGCTATTTACTTTTAATTATATAAATTATCATATTCAAATCATAGGTTAAGGTATGAGTGTGCACTAATTAATTCACTACTGGTTTATTAATATATAATCAAGACATGCACTCTCTACGTTCATTTTTAATTGTCCATTTTTAACTTTTGTACTTCCTTTAAGAAAAATAAATGTATGTATTTTATAGTAATTGTTACCCATAATAAGGATAGCATTTCTAAAAGTCTTGAGGAAATGACTTGAGGAATATAATGAATAGTTAATGATATTAAGTTTCTCTTGATTTAGTATATTGGACAAGAAAAAGTTGAAATTATAATTTTAGTATAATAAACAAGTAAAAGTGAATGGGGGTGTAATATTTATTCAATGGATTATATAAATAATAAGTGCACGTAAAATTTAATGCTTGTATATTTATATATATTACTCCCACTTTTGAGTACTCTACTTTTTATATACCACCTTTCTCATAAGTCAAAAATCAAAATTAAACGCCTCTTTGTTATATCCATATCTTTCTTTTCCTTCATAACTCTCTTTGTTTACCGCGTATCATAATGGAATTGAGAGTATAATTAGATAAACTTTTATGTATTTCTGAATAGTATCATCTGTACAAGGACGCTCTATTTATATACATATATTTCTAGCAAAGAAAACAAAAAAGAATAAAATAATAGCCTATGAAATTGGTACACTTATCTTAATATTATTTGTGTATGTCTAACAAAATAACTAACACTATCCTTCCTTCTTTAAATGACACATTACGTGCATGTGAGAATCTTCCAGATTTTGAGTGCAATTTAGACGGACCAGATTTAATCCATCAACATAACTTTGAGCAGCTGAATGAAGTCACGTGGCTCATTGACTGCCTCAGTGTAGTCAAAATTAGGATTGTGTCTAGCTTAGTTTTGTCCGTCTTCAACCTTAGCTTTTCTTCTTCATCATCCATCTTCTGCAAACTTCTTTCTTTTCCACAAGCTTTCTCTTTACAAAGAATAGATCCATTTATTCCAACACCCCCCCCCCCCCTCAAGTTGGAGGGGGTAGAAGACATAACCAACATGCCGAGAATTATTTTGTGAGCAGGCCCTGGTAAGGGTTTGGTGAATAAATCAGCAAGTTGCAATTTTGAGGGAACAAATGATATAAAGATGAGACCAGAGAGAAATTGTTGTCGTACAAAGTGGCAATCGAGCTCGACGTGTTTATCCCTTTCCTGAAATACGGGATTTTAGGCGATATGGATGGCAGCTTGACTATCGGAGAAAATGGGAACAGGAATCGGAGGAGGAACTGAGAGATCTGTGAGCAAACGAGTCAACTAAGTGAGTTCTGCAACCAAACGCTGCATCGAACGATATTCTGCTTCTGCGGAAGAGAGAGAGAACTACCTAAATTGATAAAGAAGCCACTAACAGACCGGCAACTATCCCGGCAAGAGGCCCAGTCGGCATCGCAGAAAGCCAAGAGGTCCAAAGAGGGATGAGCATTGAGAAATAGTCCTTGGCCGGAGGTGGAGTTAATGTAACGAAGAACACGCAAGGCCACAGTGAAATGACCAAGGCAAGGTCGTTTCATGAACTGACTGAGAGTGTGAATAGCAAAAGAGAGATCTGGACGTGTGTAAGTCAAATAGTTGGGCTTACCAACTAAGCGACGATAAAGAGAAACATCAACTAATGGAGGACCAGAATCAACAGCCAATTTGGAAGAGGGATCCAGTGGTGAAGAAACTGAAGGGAGATTGGAGCGGTCAAACTCGTGGAGAAAATCAAAGGTAAATTTCCTTTGAGTAATAATCATTCCCTTGTCTTCTCGCAAAATTTCCATCCCTAAAAAATAGTGAATTGGTCCAAGATCCTTCATTTTGAACTCAGAATGAAAAAATATTTTGAGGTCTGTTAATTCAGCAATATTATCCCCTGTAAGTAGTATATCATAAATTTATACTGCAACAATGGAGATAAGATAACATATTCTCTTAAAGAACTGAGAATAGTCATTAAGAGAAGCAGAAAAACCCTTGAAACTTAGTGCCCCTGCAAGCCTGGCATACCACAGCCTGGAAGCTTGTTTTAAACCATAAAGAGACCTCTTAAGTCAACAAATATGGTTGGGACTTGGGGAAGATAAACTCGCAAGAAACCTCATATAAACTTCTTCTTGTAATTTGCCATGTAAGAAAGCATTGCTCACATCAAATTGAGAGATAGACCAACCTTTCTTGACAACAATAGAAATCAAACATCTGATTGTGGTCATTTTGACAACTAGAGAGAAGGTTTCTGTGTAATCAATACCTTCTCTCTGAACATCACCCCATATAACCAATCGTGCCTTGAGTCTTTTAATAGAACCATCAACATTGTATTGGACTTTATAGACCCAGTTGTAGGGTAAAGCCTTTTTCCTAGTATGCAGAAGTACCACATCCCAGGTAAGGTTCTATTCTAGAGCCTTACGTTCTGAATTCATAGCTTGCACCTAACCTAGGTGAGAACAAGCCTGGGAGTAAGAGGTAGGTTCTGTAATTAAAGATATTGATTGGAAGAGATATTGATTAGAGCTAGTGAGGGTAGAGTTAGAAAAGGGAGATGGGGAACAATGAGAGGTGAGACAGGAAGTGGTGACGTTAGTAAGGTTGATGTTGTTGCAAACATAATCCTTAAGATAACTAGGTAGAGTGCCTATGTTATCCCTATTAGATCTCCTAAGTGGAACAGAAGGAGAAGGAGGTATAGGTGAAATGGAAGAAGTAGGAACATAGGAAGTATCCTGGTGAGAAGAGGAACTAGGTGAAATATAAGGTGTAGAGCAATCTTGTGGTACGGTGGAGTTAAGTTGTGAGGGATCATTTGAGGTGGAAGGAGGTATATGAAAAGTAGGATTAGGGTGTGTAGAGGAATTATCTTGAGGCATATGGGAGAAGGGAAAGATGTGTTCAATGAGATGAACATCCTTGGAGACAAATAATTTCCTGGTAATGAGATTTAACAACTTATATCCCTTTTGACCAGTAGAATAGCCCATGAATACACATGTCATGGCCCTAGGATCAAACTGTCCTCTATTATGTGACAAGGTAGAGGAATAAAAGACAACCAAGACTTCTTAGGAAAAAATAAGAAGGTGTTTTACCAAACAGTAGATGATAGGGAGTATGTCCTTTGAGCACTCTAGATGGAAATCTGTTGATAAAAAATGTAGTTGTTAGGATGAATTCTCCCTAATAGCAAAGAGGCACCTTTGATTGAAAAAGTAAAGCTCTAGAAATTTCTAATCGATGTCTATGTTTCCTCTCCACAATGCCATTTTGCTGAGGAGTTCCCACACATGAAGTCTGATGCAAAATACCTTGTGACAAGAAGAACAAGGAAGCTGCAGTACTGCTTCCTAATTCTAGAGCATTATCTGACCTGATAATCTTGACTTTAGAATTAAATTGCATTTCCACTATGCTCAGAAAATATTTTAGAACTGAAAATGCACTACACTTTGTGCTCAGTAGATAAGTCCAAGTGGCTCTACTGAAATCATCCACAATAGTGAGAAAGTACTTGCATCCAGTGTGAGTAGGAGTTCTATAAGGACCCCATGTGTCAATATGTATTAATTCAAAAGGTTGCTTTGTTTTTGATATGACTGAGTGGAAATGGTAATCTAAACTGTCTTGCTAATGGACGAACATCACAATGAAAACTAGAGTTAGAAACAAATGAAATAGAACTGATATATTTCATTGCATTGAAAGGTAAATGTCGTAATCTTACATGCCAAAGTTTTACATCAAATTCTGAATTTTCTAAAATAGGAAAAGGAAAAGAAGCTGAAATAGAATTAGAAAAAGATGCAGGCAACAACGTCTAGTGAGCGGAGTTCAAAGGAGGCCAGCCTAGCAATGTTGAATGCCTTGGATTCTAGGTTGCAATGTTGGGAAACAGGGTTCTAGGTTCTGTGACACTAGACTTCAGTAAGTAAAGTCCCTACTTAGCTTCAACAAAAACTTGAGGGCTCTTCATGAGAGGGCCCTACAAAATATAGCCAAAAGAAGTGAAAACTAAAAGACATTTGAATCTTTGACAAAGTCTACAAAGTGAGAGTAAGTTATGTTTGAAACTAGGAATATACAGAACATTTTCCACAACTAGACCTGGAAAGATAGAAACACTGCCAGCATGAGTAACCTTTACCCTAGAAGAATCAGGTAATTTTACCATAAGAGGAAAAGGTAGTGGTACTAAGAATAAGAATATGTTGGCATTGAAACACATATGTTCAGTTGCCCCTGAATCTATAATCCAAGAGTTAGAGATATTAGAATTGGAAACTGAATAACATGAAGGAGAATTACTAAACAATATACCAGAAACTGAATTTGCATTAACATCCTGAGAAATACCCTGTCCTGTTTGTAGTTGATTTAGGAGATTAACCAACTGGCTAAATTGATTAGATGAGAGCTTCTGAGCAAATTGAGGTCCATCTGCCATGTTGCCATCAATTTCTTTTGTATCTTCTACCGCAGTGGCTGAATTTTCTTTTGGAGAATTTTGCATTCTTTTGTTCTTAGTAAATTTGAAATCAGCAGGAAATCCCACAAGTTTGTAACAGTTTTCAATTGTGTGATTGGTCATCTTACAATAGGAGCACATCTGTGTATTTTTCTTTCCTTTGTATGCAAAATTCTTTTATAAGGAGTATTTCCATTCTTCTGTTGAGGGAGATGAGGTGCTGCAGAGTTCTGATAACTCTGAGGTCCTTCATTCTTCACCATGAAAGAAGCTCCATCTGTTGGAAATTGGGAATTAACATGAATTTCTCTTTGATTCTCATCTTGCATGAGAAGTGAGTAAGCTTGATTAACTGAAGGTAGAGGTATAACCATGAGTATGTTGCTCCTAACCAATCCATAGGTTTCATTCAAACCCATGAGAAACTGGATTATCCTCTCATCTTCCTTAAACTGTTGTATTTTCTTATTTCCTCCACGGTCACAATTGCATGAGCACTGCATATCAGAATTAAAAGTATCTAATTCATCCCATAGTCATTTCATTCTAGTGAAATAAGTAGCAATGTCAGCAGTCCCTTGTACTAAATCAGCAAGTTCCTTTTGCGGGTGGTATAGCTTGGCACCATTAGGTTGCCCAAATCTGTGCTCCAGATCTAACCAAAGGTCCTTAGCAGTTTTTCAGTAGAGAACACTATTAGCAATGACCTTGGTGAGGTAATTCAATAACCAAGAGGTTACCATGTGGTTGCATCTGCTCCAGGTTGAGTGATTAGGATCTATGAGAGGTGGCATAGGGCATGAGCCATCAATGAAGCCCAATTTGTTCTTAGCTGACAATGAGATGAGGATGGATCTTCTCCAACCAGCATAGCCATAACCATCAAATGGTGTGTTCACCAGTATCATACCTGGTGCATCAGAAGCATGAAGGAAGAAAGGATGAGTAGAATCAACAGTGTTTCTATTGCCTGTTGTTATTGGAAAAGAAAGGGTGTGTGAGAGTGGAGTTTTAGTGACATCTAAACCAGGAGCCATGGTTGAAGAAGAAAATCAGAAAATCTGGAGAAAGAAAAGAAGAAGACAAGGGAGAAGAGCTACTACTATGATACCATAATGGAATTGAGAGTATAATTAGAGAAACTTTTCTGTATTTCTGAATAGTATCATCTGTACAAGGACACTCTATTTATATACATGTATTTCTAGAAAAGAAAACAAAAAAGAATAAAAGAATAGCCTATGAAATTTGTACACTTATCCTAATATTATTTGTGTATGTCTAACAAAATAACTAACACTATCCTTCCTTCTTTAAATGACACATTACGTGCATGTGAGAATCTTCCATATTTTGAGTGCAATTTGGATTGACCAGATTTAATCCATCAACATAATTTTGAGCAGCTGAGATAAATCCACGTGGCTCATTGACTGCCTCAGTGTAGTCAAAATTAGAATTGTGTCTTAGCTTAATTTTGTCCGTCTTCAACCTTAGCTTTTCTTCTTCATCATCCATCTTATGCAAACTTCTTTCTTTTCCACAAGCTTTCTCCTTTCAAAGCATAGATCCATTTATTCCAACATATCATTATTTTTTATAAATTCGTAGAATTCGGTCGAGTATTGTACATTGATTTTATTTTAATTATATCCCTTGGGTTTTTTGAGAGTTGAACCGTGTCTATATAACCAGCTTTACATTAGAAAAGTTACAAGGAAATCTGTAGAATGAGGATGATGTACATGAATATAGTTTCAATCCTATAAAATTGCTAATACTGTACAATACTTCTCATCTTAGGTGTAAGGACGTTGATCTACCATATTACAAAAAAATAACAATGTGCATCAGTACGAAGAGCTCATAAAGCATCCAATATCTTTATATTTATCAGAACACGCGTATTATCATGGGCAACATTCTAGCCATGCCCTATGACCTCTTGGGCGCGCTCTGTGGAGTCCTAGAAAGCTTCCCAATGCCTAGCACTACGGACGGCCTCGTGGTCTTGGCCACGCCAAGTGACAAGCGCGTAGGTGCCTCTGTCGCCCCACTGCTATCTCTCGCCAGCGCCTAGCTGTATGCAGATGCCAATAGTGTCGCGCGCCGACACTGATGCCAAAGACGCGGCTGCTTACAATGGACCTGTTTCTTGTAGAAAACTTAGTTATTTTCATTGCTAATATAGAGTAGTTTTATTTCATGTACCTCAATTATGATTCTCCAGCTTATTCTAATCTAGTCGTGTGGCTTTGGATTACTTTAATTTAAGAATTATTAGGGGGGATCAAGCAATCAAACTTTCTAGCAAGTAACAATTCTTTGTACTGGTGTCTCTCCACCTCGACACCGCCTTGCTTTTCTGTAATAGCTTTCATCAATGCAACCAAGATTTCTTTCATTCTCAATTCTCATTTATGTTCTCTCAATTGCTCTTGACATTGGTTTTTCTGTACGACACTAACAATCTAGTCTAGCATATGGAGGGGACCTCAGTTGGCGGACGGTGCCTGCACTGAGATCAGTTGCTTAGCCTTACGTCGCCTTTCCAAAGAATCTCAGGAAGGCATCTCGTAATAGTTGGTATCAGAGCCTAGGCTCAACATCCAACGAGGGAACGCATTGTCATTTCCAGCATTTCTGACCATGATAAATCATGGGGACCACATTGCGGCCCTTGAATAGACGGTTGATGGATTGCGGCCCATCGTGGATATGGTGCCTGAACTAAGAATCAGCTTAGGGAAAATATTGGACGATCTGGATCACAGGGTGATCCAGGTCGAAGTTGTTATAGAAAACATCAGTCGCGATTCCAAGGGAGACTGACAAATGGCAGCCACAAAGGCAGCCAAACTTTTTAGCAAATTCAAGGGACTCCAACAGGAGCGTGCTGAGGATTTAGCTTATAGAGCACAAGAGGCAGATATGGTGACTGCCATGTAACACACTATTGATTACTTGATAGACTAGCTCAATGTTGTCAACGCTGTTTTCCAGGGCCTGCTTCGAGGCGGTGGAAACCAATTCGGGGGCGCTGTGAACCCCGTTTCCGCTACAAAAAAACTAAAAATTCATGAGCCAAAGCCATACAGTGGTTCTAGGAATTCCAAGAAAGTGTAAAACTTCATCTTTGACGTGGAACAGTATTTCGATATTGTTGTGGGCCTAGAAGAAGCTAAGAATTTAGCAATTGCTGGCATGTATCTTCAAGGTAATGCTAAACTTTAGTGGCGAGTGAAGTACGAAGCCATTAAGAATGGTGAAGTACAAAGTCATCAAGGACGTTGAAGATGCTCTCGAGACATGGGCAGAACTGAAGGCAGCCATACGCCTACAGTTCCACGGTGAAGTACAAAGCCATCAAGGCCGGTGAAGCTACGAGATCTCCGCCAGATAAAATCAGTGCGAGACTACGTGCAAAATTCTCCGTGCTCGTGTTAAAAATACGCGACATAGGGGGTAAAGACATCCTCTTCACCTTCTTGGAAGGGTTGAAACATTATGCCCACGTGGAGCTACAAATATAAGGGTAGATACCATGCCCAAGACAATCCAAGTAGTTGAATGCCTTGGGGACTATCAAATGGAAGCTCGAAAAGATAGGCCTCAACCGCCTACGTGAGCGGGATTCAAAGGAGGCCAGCCTAGAAATGGTGGTCCTAGTAGAAGTAGGGAACATTGGAGTACATCCAAATCTAAGTCTCCCTTCTCAGGCAGCAACAATGATGCGTCAAACAACAATGACCGGGGGAGAAATCCTCCTTAAGGTGGAGCGCCTTGGTCTAGTTGTAGGGAAAGGTAGAGGTAGTCTCAAGGCTATCAACTCACTTCCCCATCAAGTAGGTGGAATATCCAAAGAGGTACCGATGAAGCTTTGCCCTTACGAAGGAAAATTCAACCTGCGAGTGGTGATCATAAATGACTTCGAGCTGACAGTTGGGTTGGAATTCCTAAGGCAAACTAACACCATGCCTGTACCATTTGCAGACATGCAACTGATGATGGGAACCAATAGGGCCAAGCCCTATATTATCCCGTGCATGCCCATGAAGATGTCCGTTGAGAACATCTCGGCCTAGCAGTTGAAGAAGGGGGTCAAAAGGAATGAGCCTACGTTCCTGGCAACCCTCTGCATAAAACGCTCGTCGAGTTCCATTCCTGAACTTGTGAGCTATTACTGAAGTTTGAAGATGGCATACCACAAGACATGCCAAAGCGACTCCCGCCTAGGCGCACCATAGACCATGAAATTGAGTTGATGCCAGGTGTGAAGCCATCTGCCTGGGCACCTTATAGAATGTCGCAACCCGAACTCATTGAGTTTCGGAGACAATTGATGGAGATTCTAGATACAAGGATCTTCGTACCCTCCAAGTCCCCATACGGGTCCCCTGTTCTATTGCAAAAGAAACATGATGGCAGCATGCGACTCTGCATAGATTATCGAGCTCTAAACAAAATCACCGTGAAGAACAAGTACCCTATTTCTCTAATGGGTGACTTGTTTGATAGACTGGGTGGTACGACGGTGTTCACCAAGATAGACCTCAAGACAGGTTATTGGCAAGTTCGGATCGCAGAGGGTGATGAACACAAGATGACCTATGTGACAAGATACAGACTGTACGACTTCCTGGTCAAGCCGTTCGTCTTGACTAATGCCCCAGCTAAATGCTGCACTCTGATGAACCAAGTCTTTCGAGAGTACATTGACGAATTTGTAGTTGTCTACTTGCGAAAGTTCCTAGCCTGTTTGCGGGAGCATGGACTTTATGCGAAGCTATGCAAGTCTCCTTTGCTCTGAAAACAATTGACTTCCTCGGATATGTCATTGAGGAAGGACGGATCAAGATGGACCAACAGAAGATTCAGGCCATAAAAAATTGGCGGCCGCCTAAGGATATCCACGCCTTGAGGGCGTTCCTTGGCCTATGCAACTTCTACTGGCGGTTTGTGAAGAACTACACCCTTATCATAGTGCCATTGACAGAACTCATCAACAAGGTCAAACCCAGGGATTGGGGATCGATGAGAGTAGATGCCTTCAAATCATTAAAAGTGGATATGCCTAGTAGCCCCGTCTTGGCCCTTCCTGATTTGGCCAAGTCATTCAAGATATAAACGGATGCATATGACTATGCCATTGGCGGAGTCTTGCTACAAGAAGCACACCCTGTAGCATATGAAAGTCAAAAGCTGAAGGATGTAGAGTGGTGCTATATCGCCCATGAGAAAGAATTACTGGTCGTCATCCACTGCTTGCGCCTTTGGAGGCACTATCTTCTAGGAACCCCATTCTTAGTCATCATAGACAACACAACTGTCAGCCTTTTCATGACCCATCCGAAGCTGAATGGTCGACAAGCCAGGTAGCAGGAACTCCTAGCTGAATTCCACTTCAACCTGGAGTACCGTAGTGGAATGACCAATCAGGTTGCTAATATGATCAATCAGAGAGCTGATCTAGCAGCAGTGTACCTACTCACCACCCTAAGGGGGAGCGAAGTGGCCACCTCCATCAAGGACCAATATAAGATCTACTCATCAAGGATCCTGTCGCTCAGTACTTGGTTTATGTGGTAGGACATGGCAAGACTCACCAGTTCTACATGGAAGATCGTTTTCTGAAAGTGAAAGAGAACCGACTTTTTGTTCTGAAAGAAGGAGAGCTACGGAGGACTCTTCTAGCGGAATGTCATGACACCCTATGGGCCGGCCATCCCGATAAAGAATGCACCATGGCGTTACTTCATCGGCCTATTATTGGCCTCAAATGGTTGATGATGTCGCTCAATATGTACAGACTTGGCTAGTATGCCAGAAGGTCAAGTAGGACCACTTGACACAAGCATGACTCTTAGAACCACTAGCTGTCCCAAAGAGACCTTAGGAAAGTATTACCCTAGATTTCATCACGGGATTACCCAAGGTCGGAGATCTCACAACTATCTTGGTTGTGGTGGATCGGTTTTCCAAGTATGCTACCTTTATTACAGCCCCACAATATATATCAGTAGAAGATACAGCTCAACTCTTCTTCTCTCATATAGTCAAATATTGGGGCCTACCCAAAGACATTGTTAGTGATCGCGACTCACACTTCACTAGCAACTTCTATACCCAACTCTTTTAGTGCTTGGGTCAAAATTGAGTCACACCTCAAGTTTTTATCTGCAATCTGATGGCCAGACGGAGCGGTTCAATGGTATGTTGGAGGAATATCTCTGCCACTATGTAACCAGATCGCAGAAGAATTGGGTGAAGCTTCTGGATGTCGCTCAACTGTGTTTCAATTCACAAAAGAGCTCTAGTACAAATAAAAGCGCTTTTGAAATTGTTACCGGATAGCAATTGCTACTCCAACACACTGTGAATGCACCAAACATCTCTAAATCTCCTCGAGTTGCATGCTTCTCAAAAGAGTGGAAAAAGAATTTGGAGATAGTGCAGAGCTATCTTGTCAAAGCTCAAAAGCGGATGAAGAGGCATGCCGATCAGAATAGTCACTTTAGTGAATTCCAGGTAGGAGACAAAGTGATGGTCAAAATCCCAAAGCGGTACATATTTGCGGGGTCCATGACCCTTAGCTCTTGCAAAAATACATTGGACCATTGTCCATTGAAAGGCGCATTGGGAAAGTTGCATACCGGGTGTGATACCCCAGTTTGGTGGAAATTTATCCTATCTTCCATATCAACCTCCTAAAACCTTTTTGAGAATATACGGAGGATCCTTCATAGATCTAAATCACAATACCCAGTATTCGAGGTTCTAATTCAACTGGGAAAAGGCGTATTTAAGGTATCCTTGCTGATAAAGTGATTCATGCCTCAAGGAAAGATCATCAAGAGTTCTTGGTGAAATGGCAGGGCTGTGATGCAGAAGAGAATACTTAGGAGAGGAGAATAAACCTCAAAGCCTACAAGAGCCTCATTGAATATTATTTTGCAAGTAAGGCACCGAGGACGATGCCAACTCAGGTGGGGGATAATGTCACAGGAGGCTTTCTATCCATGCCCCATGACCCCTTGGGCGCACCTCATGGCGTCTTAGCAAGCCTCCCAATGCCTAGTGCCATAGACGGCCCCGTGGTCTTGGCCGCAACAAGTGACAAGCGCATAGGTGCCTCTGTCCCCACCGCTACCCCTTGCTAACGCCCAGCCGCAAACAGATCGCAACAACACCGCGTGTGTAGACAACGTCGCGTGCGCCGACCCTGATACCAAAGATGTTGTTGCTGACAATGGACTTGTTTCTACTTTGTAGAAAACTAAGTCCTTTTCATAGTAAATATAGAGTAGTTTTATTTTTTTTACTTCTATTAAGATTCTCCAGCTTATTCTAGTCTAGCCGTGTAGCTTTCAATTATTTTTTTAAGCACTATTAGGGGGAATCAAGCAATCAAACTTTCTAGCAAGCAACAATTCTTTGTACTGGTGTCTCTCCCCCTCGACACCACCTTATTTTTTGTAATAGCTTTCATTAATGCAATCAAGCTTTCTTTCATTCTCAATTCTCATTTATATTCTCTCTATTACTTTTGATATTGGTTTTCACATACGGTACTTACAATTTAGTCTAGCGTACGGAGGGGACCTCAGTTGGCGGACGGTGATTACACTAACACCAGTTGCTTAGCCTTACGTCGTCCTTCCACGGAATTAAATAAAGGCGTTACATAACAGTTGGTATCAGAGCCTAGGATCGATATCAGACAAGGGAACGCATTGCCATTTCCACCATTTCTTACCATGGTGAATCATTGGGACCGCGTTGCGGCCCTTGAACAGACGGTTGACGGATTACGGCCCATCATGGATACGGTGCCTGAACTAAGAACTAGCCTAGGGCAAAGGCTAGATGACCTCGACCGCAAGGTAATCCAGGTCGAAGTTGACATAGAAAACTTCAGTCGTGACTCAGAGGGAGACCGACAAATGGCAGTCACAGAGGCAGCCAAAAGTTTTGGCAAATTCGAGGGACTTTAACAGAAGCGTGCCGAGGATCTAGCTTACAAGGCACAATAGACGGACAGGGTGACTGCCATGCAACAAACTATTGACGACTTGGAAGACAAGATCAATGTTGTCAATGATGCTTTATAGTGTGTGCTTCAATGTGGTGGAAACCAAATCAGGGGAACTGTTAACCCCGCTTCCTTGAAACAAAAACTAAAAATTTCTGAGCCAAAGCCATACAGTGGCACTAGGAATGCCAAGGAAGTGGAGAACTTCATCTATGACGTTGAATAGTATTTCGATGTTGTTAGGGCCCTAGAAGAAGCTAAGAAGGTAGCAATTGCTGCCATATATCTTCAGGGTGATGCTAAACTCTAGTGTCGGGTGAAGTACGAAGCCATCAAGGCTTGTGAAGATGCTCTTGAGACATGGGCAGAACTGAAGGTAACCATACGCCTATAGTTCTTCCCAAAAAATATTGAATACAATGCAAGGAGAAAGCTATGGGAGCTCCGCCAGACCAAATCAGTGCGGGACTACGTTCGGTAATTCTCCGCGCTCATGTTAAAAATAGGTGACATGGGGGACAAAGACAAGCTCTTCACCTTCCTATAAGGGTTGAAACCTTATGCCGCGTGGAGCTACAAAGATAAAGGGTAGATACAAGGCGATCCAAGTAGCTGAATGCCTTGGGGACTATCAAATGGAAGCTCGGACGGATATGCCTCAGCTGCCTACCCGAGCGGTGTTCAAAGGGGGTCAGCCTAGCAATGGTGGTCCTAGCAGAATTTGGGGATATCACAGCACAACCAAATCTAAGACTCCCTCCTCAAGTAGTAATAGTGTTGTGTCAAACAACAATGATCGGGGGAGAAAGCGTCTTTCAGGGTGTCGTCATAGCGGCGGACCACATTGGAACAATGAGTGCCCACATGCACAGATGAATGCCCATCAGGCTTGTGATGATAGGACTGATGACGACTCAGATGATGCGGACTAGACTGAACAAGTAGGCGCCTTTAATGTAATTGTTGGCCCCATTTCTCAGTTATTAGCGGAGAACGGTGCTGGTATCCGTAAGAAGAAGGACTCATGTCCAGTCACCAAGAAAGGGAAGAAGAAGGAGTATGAGGAGACTCCTATTAAATAGGAGAGGACCTTAATGTTCGTTAAGATGAAGGTGAATGGCAAGCCCATTCGGGCTATGATAGACATGAGTGCTACCCACAACTACTTAGTCTCGACTTAGGTGGAGCTCCTTGGTCTAGTTGTAGGGAAAGGTAGAGGTAGTCTCAAGGCTATCAACTCACCTCCCCAGCGAGTGGGTGGAATAGCCAAAGAGGTATCGGCGAAGCTTGGCCCTTACGAAGAAAAATTCAACATACAAGTAGTGATCATAGATGACTTCGAGCTAATAGTTGGGTTGGAATTCCTAAGGCAAACCAGCACCATGCCTGTACCATTTGCAAACATGCAACTAATGATGTGAACCAATAGAGCCAAGCCTTGCATTATCCTGTGCATGCCCATGAAGATGGTCGTTGAGAATATCTCGGCCTTGCAGCGGAAGAAGGGGGTCAAAAAGAATAAACCTACATTTCTGGCAGCCCTCTGCATTGAAGATATAGAACACTCATTGGGTTCCATTCCTGAACCTGTGAAGGAGCTACTGCTGGAGTTTGAAGATGTCATGCCACAAGACATGCCAAAGCGGCTCCCGCCTAGGCGCACTGGACCATAAAATTGAGTTCTTAGTTAAATGACAGGGTTGTGATGCAGAAGATAATACTAGGGGGAGGAGAACAAAGGGAGGAGAACAAACCTCAAAGTCTACAAGAGCTTCATTGAAGATTATTTTGCAAGTAAGGCACCGAGGACGATGCCAACTCATGTGGGGGAGAATGTCATGGGCGACTTTCCATCCATGCCCTATGACCTCTTGGGCACGCCCCGTGGCGTCCTTGCAAGCCTCCCAATGTCTAGCGCCTCGGATGGCCCCGTGGTTTTAGCCGCGCCAAGTGACAAACGCGCAGGTGCCTCTGTCGCCTCATCGCTATCCATCACCAGCGCCCAGCTGCAGGCACATGCCAACAGCGTCGCACGTGCAGACAACGCCGCGCGTGCCGACCTTGATGCCAAAGACGCTGCTGCTGACAACAGACTTGTTTATATTTTGTAGAAAACTAAGTCCTTTTCATTATAAATATAGAGTCGTTTTATTTCATGTACTTCTATTATAATTCTCTGGCTTATTCTAGTCTAGTCGTGTAGCTTTGAATTATTTTTTTTAAGCATTATTAGGGGGAATCAAGCAGTCTAACTTTCTAGCAAGCAATAATTCTTTGTACTGGTGTTTCTCCCCCTCAACACCGTCTTGCTTCTTTGTAATAGCTTTCATTAATGCAATCAAGCTTTCTTTCATTCTCTATTCTCATTTTTGTTCTCTCAATTACTCTTGATATTGGTTTTCTCGTACGGCACTGACAATCTAGTCTAGCTCATGGAGGGGACCTCAGTTGGCGGATACTGACTGCACTGACATCAGTTACTTAGCCTTACGTCGCCTTGCCAAGGAATCTCAAGAAGGCGCCGCGTAACAGTATATATGAAATTTGATTGAGAATATTTGGAAAAAAACAATAAAAGAAGATTTGCAAATTTTTATTTGTTCGGCAATGAACTAGAAAAGAAAATTTGGTTTTTTTTTTATTCCCCTTCCCTTTGATTCCTCTTTGTTGGAGTTATTACTCCTTTGGTGACTCGAAGGGAATACTGACTATCGAAGCAACCTCTTTTATCTTGGTACTCATATCGCACACATAATTAAGTCGCCAAAATCATAATATTTAAATCTTGAATTCTCCTTTTTATCCGGAGGAGGAAATTGTAATTTTGCATGAGATCTTAGGATCTATTTATTCATTAAAAAAAATCTTTTATCAATTTTTTGAATTTGTCCATAAAATTTTGCAAGTATTTGAAAAAAATTCGAAAATGAGTTTAAAAAAAACACTTTTTCAAAATTTTCAATATTTTTTTCCTCACTCACATAACCGTAATATTTTTTCAAATGAAATGCATGTCAAAAATAATTCCAAATATCATTTTTCAACTTTAACTTCAAATAATAATTTATTCAAAAATTATAGTCCCTCCGTTCCCGTTTATGTGAACTTATTTTTTTTTTATGTCCATTTCAAAAAAAATTACTTCTTTCTAAATTTGAAAATAATTTAGCTTAAAATTTAAACTATACAATGAGAAGTTTTTATAACCACACAAATATTCTGGGCTTCTTTTTGACTTGTTTAGAACCACAAATTTCAAAAATCCTTTTTCAAAATTCATGCTCAATCAAACAAATTTATATAAATTAAAACAAAGGGAGTAATGTTTATGTCCAAACGCCTACTTAATTGTTAATACACGTCCAAAATAGAGTGTAACTAAAGCAGGGGTAGGTTAACATGCATATTTTAGGTGCAATGATCAATGAC
This sequence comes from Nicotiana noctiflora, assembly GCA_032618575.1. Classification (NCBI taxonomy): domain Eukaryota; kingdom Viridiplantae; phylum Streptophyta; class Magnoliopsida; order Solanales; family Solanaceae; genus Nicotiana; species Nicotiana noctiflora. The sequence goes on along the minus strand of JASVEL010003056.1, from coordinate 763,371 downwards.
TGTCCTCAAATCGGAATCTTGTCTATTCTTCCTATATAGCTCTCTAGTAGGTGTGTCCCTGTGCGTTTATGTCTGTGTCTCAATTCCATCTCTGCTAATTACTATACAGTCCACTTGACTCCAATACTGAGCCATCTGAATCCTCATTATTATGGAATGATATATCATATCCTCCATATATATTCTATTTATTAATTTAATAAATCTCATATATATTGTGGCAGGTATATTAATGTTGAACAGTATTCTTGAGTTTAGTGTCATCGTGAAAAATCAGTATCAACGCCACTGTTTCAGAATTTGTTTAACCATCGAAATTTTGCATGCCAAAATGGGTCAACCTCTATATTTCATGTATATATATAGGTTAAAGCTTACAGTTACAGTAATAGGCTTTACAATATATGTCTCTAGCTACTTTTTCTTCCCCTTTCCCAATGCACAAACCAATCCCCATATATTTATATATATATATATATATATACACACACTGCTTCCTTATAGGCTAGTAGGGTTTCTCTTTTTTTTTTTTTACTTTGTTTTTTGGGGTAACTAGATGTGTAAATTTTGCTGCGACGGTTTCATTGTCCCTGGGCTAGCCATGTAAAAAAGAGGAAGGAGATTGGATAGTTGATTCAAACACAAATTGGGACAAGACAAAGAAGGGGCTCTTGGAACTGTGTGAAGACTATAAACGCCTCAGGGCTCCAGGTTCCAGCTACTGATTATGGTCCCACCAATAAAATTCGATGGTGATGGAACCTACTGTTTGCCGATTCCATTGATATGTTTTATTCCCTCCGTTTACTTTTACTTGTCCACTAATATTTTTTAAAATTCATTTAAAATATGTATTAGTTAATTCATTTATTAATTTTTAAGAGATGTACAAAGTTCATAGTGAACAAATAAAAGTAAATGAAGGGAGTATAAATATTTATGCACGGAGTAGATATTTTGTGATACTACATTATATGACTAGGGATTCAAAAAATCACTATATGCCATAATTTGGTTGAATACAATATTTAAGAATGTACAGAATACTACCAAATATTTTGGTTTGAAATAGATGTTGGGTTTTTAATATATTTAATTAATATATTAAAGAGTTAAAAGAGGGTGAATGGAAAATGGAGGGAAATAAAATTTTGAGTGAAATTTTAATTTCCTCTCCTTGGTAAATAGGCATTGTCTCATATCGGAAGAGGAAGAGTTTTTTTATGGGTATATAAGCAATTGCTCTTTTTCTAGCTCTTAAAGAGTTGAGAAGAAAGCAAGCCTCGCGCCGTCGTCGTCGTCGCTCGTTCGGCTCGGCTTCGGCTTCGGCTACGGCTACGGCTTCGGCTTCGGCTTCGGATTCGGATTCGGATTTGCATTTGGATTCGGTCAAATGATCGATCGATTGATTAACTTTTTGGACCAAATTTATTTGTTAATAGTAAAATATTAATAGAAATGTTATTAAAATATTTATTTTAATAACAGAATATTAATATTAAATAAATATTCATATTAAATCCAAATTTCAGTTTTTTCTGTTTTTGTAACAAAAAATTAACTACTAACGAGAATGAGAACCAGGATGTTCCAATGATGACTGCTAATGCCTCAACTAGCCGAACGACTCCGGCAGCATTGGCACCGGCGGAGAAACCCGGAAAATTTTCCTGGATTGATTTCAAGCGCTGGCAACAAAAGATGTTCTTCTATTTGACTACTCTAAGTCTCCAGAAGTTCATCAAGGAAGATGTTCCTGTGTTGTCCGACGAAACTCCAGAAACTTAACGCTTTCTTGTCGTTGAGGCGTGGAATCATTCAGATTTTTTATGCAAGAATTATATTCTAAGCGGGCTGGAAGATTCTTTGTATAACGTCTACGATGGCGTAGAAACTTCACAGGAACTGTGGACTGCGCTTGAAAATAAATACAAAACTGAAGATGCCGGGTTGAAAAAGTTTGTTGTTGCAAAGATTTTGGACTACAAAATGGTAGATAGCAAGTCTGTTATTACCCAAGTCCAGGAATTGCAAGTAATTATTCACGATCTCCTTGCTGAAGGTATAAATCAAATTAATATTGATGTTGAAAGTAGTAACCTTAGTATTTTTACTAATGAAAATTTCATTGAAGGTCTTGTTATCAATGAAGCATTCCAAGTAGCAACAATGATTGAGAAGTTGCCTCCTTTGTGGAAGGACTTCAAAAACTACTTGAAACACAAACGCAAGGAGATGTCCCTTGAAGATCTCATTGTTCGATTGAGAATCGAAGAGGACAATAAAGCTGCTGAAAAGAGAGGCCGTGGAAACTCAACAATAATGGGAGCAAATATTGTTGAAGAGAACAAGAAGAGGAAGAAGGCTTCTGGACCAAAATACAACCCAAGCAAGAAGCGGTTCAGTGGAAACTGCTACAATTATGGAAAACCCGGACACAAATCTACGGAGTGTCGTGCTCCGAAGAAAGGCAAGAAGAAGGGTCAAGCAAATATGGTTGAAAAGCATGATGATGTTGATGACTTATGTGCCATGCTTTCCGAATGCAACTTGGTAGGCAATCCTAGAGAGTGGTGGATTGATTCTGGAGCCACTCGCCATGTTTGTGCAGTTAGAGAAATGTTTGCTATTTATGCTCCTGTTGGACCCGACGAGACGATTTCTATGGGAAATGCTTCTAAGGTCAATATTGAAGGATGTGGGAAGATATTTCTCAAAATGACTTCCGGCAAAGTGGTGACTTTGAACAACATCCTTCATGTTCCCGAGATTAGGAAGAATTTAGTCTCTACTGGACTTCTTGTAAAGAATGGTTTTAAATGTGTTTTTGTTTCCGATAAGGTTGTAATAAGTAAGAACGAAATGTTTGTAGGAAAAGGTTACCTCACTGAGGGCCTTTTCAAGCTGAATGTAATGGTCGTTGAGAATAATAATAAAATTTTAGCTTCGTCTTACTTACTTGAGTCAAGTGAATTATGGCATATACGTTTGGGTCATGTCAATTATAAAACCTTACGGAAAATGATTAATTGGGAAGTTTTGCCTAAATTTGAATGTGACAAATCAAAATGTCAAGTATATGTGGAATCTAAGTATGTTAAACATCCTTATAAGTCTGTTGAAAGGAATTCAAATCCTTTAGACTTAATTCACATAGATATTTGTGACATGAAGTCAATACCATCTCGCGGTGGAAAGAAGTATTTCATAACTTTATTGACGATAGTTCTTGATATTGTTATGTGTACTTACTTAGTAGTAAAGATGAAGCAATAGGCGTTCAAGCAATACAAAAATGAAGTTGAAACACAACTTAACAAGAAAATCAAAATGATAAGAAGTGATAGGGGTGGTGAATATGAATCTCCTTTTGAACAAATATGTTTAGAATATAGAATTATTCATCAAACAACGGCCCCTTACACGCCCCAATCCAATGGGATTGCAGAAAAGAAAGAATCGTTAATTAAAGGAGATGATGAACGCATTATTGATAAGTTCTGGTTTGCCACAGAACTTGTGGGGGGAAGCCGTACTTACGGTTAGCCGAATACTAAATCGAGTACCCTATAGGAAAACACAATCCATTCCATATGAAAAATGGAAAGGAAGGAAGCCCAACTTGAATTATTTTAAAGTGTGGGGGTGTTTGGCAAAAGTGCAAGTTCCTAAACCCAAAAGGGTAAAAATAGGACCGAAAACCGTTGATTGTATTTTCATAGGATATGCGACTAATAGTAAAGCACATCGATTTCTGGTTCATAAATCAGAAAATCCCGACATTCATAATAATACGGTTAAAGAATTAGATAATGCTGAGTTCTTTAAAAATATATATCCGTACAAAAAGGAATGTGAGTCGATTAGTGAAGGATCTAAACGACCTCGGGAAGAAGCAAAAGAAAGTACACTTAACCAGGAAGATCCAAGGCGTAGTAAACGTCAAAGAAGATCCACTTCATTTAAACCAGATTTTGTGACTTTCTTATTAAAAAATAAGCCTCAAACATTTAAAGAAGCTATATCTTCTCCGGAATCATTATTATGGAAAGAGGCAGTCAATAGTGAAATAGAATCCATATTGAACAACCATACATGAGAATTGGTTGATCTTCCTCCTGAAAATAAATTGTTGGGTTCTAAATGGATCTTTAAGAGGAAAATTAAAGATGATGGCACTATTGATAAATATACAGCAAGACTTGTGGTCAAATGGTATAGACAACGAGAAGGTCTTGATTATTTTGATACATACTCTCCAGTTACAAGAATTACGTCCATACGAACGTTAGTAGCGTTAGCTGCAGTTTATGGTCTTGAAATTCATCAAATGGATGTTAAGACGGCTTTCTTAAATGGAGAGTTGGAGGAAGAAATCTACATGGAACAACCAGAAGGGTTTGTGGTTCCAGGTACAGAAAAGAAGGTCTGTAGACTTGTTAAGTCCCTTTACGGGTTAAAACAAGCACCCAAATAATGGCATGCTAAATTTGACCAAACAATGTTGTCAAATGGGTTTAAGATAAATGAATGTGATAAATGTGTGTACATTAAAAATGTTCCAAATCACATAGTCATTGTTTGCTTATATGTGGATGATATGCTCATAATGAGTAATGACATTGCCAATATAAATGCTACTAAGCGTATGCTAACTAGCAAGTTTGATATGAAAGACTTGGGAGTTGCTGATTTAATTCTGGGAATTAAGATCCATAAGACTTCTCAAGGTCCGGCGTTGTCACAATCTCATTATATCAAGACAGTACTTGAAAAATTCAAGCACTTGGGCTTTAAAGTTGCAAAGACTCCAATTGACGTGAATCTTGCATTAGCAAATAACAAAGGCCAAAGTATATCACAATTGGATTATGCTCGTGTGTTAGGTTGCTTAATGTACATCATGAACTGTACACGACCAGATATAACCTGTGCTATAAGTAAATTGAGTCGATATACGAGCAATCCAGGTCAATCTCATTGGATGGCTATTGTGAGCACGTGATTTTTGCCCTATATGAGAATTACTCCCAAAAATTCAAAATAAAAGAGTTTTGTGTTGTTTGCAATTGTTGTGAATTTAGTGTCATTTTTAAAAAATAATGACAATATATATATATATATATATATATATATATATATATATATATATATATATATATATATATATATCGCATTTGCATTTAGGATTTAATTCTACAATTAGGAGTAATTAATTTTATCTTACAAAAATGAAAATCACAAAAAATAGGCATCTTTTGCATTTTAGCCTTTAATGTCCAAATTGTGTGATTGTATTTTAATTACCATTTAAAATTAGGTAACAATTATTATTATGAGATTAGTATTTCAAGATAATTTTAGTTTTTATAAATTAATCTTAGTATTTTGGGCTTTATTAATTAGGAAGTTGAATAATGGAGAAGAACAAATTGGAAAAAATTTGGATTGGGCCATCTTGCAAATTATGTTACAAGCCCAATCCTAAGAACCCTTACCCAACCCAAAACTCCTTGGCCCAAGAAGAAAATTTCAGATTTTTTTAGCAAAAAATAATCATAATTACATGACATAAAGTAGTGGGGGGCAAGGAAATCAAGGAAGAAAACAAGGAGAGGAAAACATGGATTAGTGGGTTTTCTTTAAATTAAAAAAATATTTTCTTTTTAATAAAAAATCTGAAAATTTTCGAAATTCTTGCCTATAAATAGAAGAGAAGATTTATGAAAAAAAGGGTGGAAAAAAGAGAGGAAAAATAGGAAGAGAAGTAAAAATAAAAAAAATTCCCTGCTGTAGTATACACTCGATATACATTCTGGACACAGAAGTATACATGGCAAAAATTTCAATTTTTGAGAGTTTCTTTTGAGAGTTTCTTTTGAGAATTGAAAAGAGTTCAAAGATAGAAATACAAAACAAAGAGAAAATCTGGAATATATTTTTCTTTTCTATTTTTTTTACTGGTTTTTGTTTTTCTCCGTATTGTTGGGATTTTCGGGATTGAGGTGTTGAAGCTACTGCTGGTTGTTACTGTTGTGATATTGCTGTGTTGATCACCGGTATTTCTTTTATTTCCAATATCAGGTACATACCTAATCATGTTTAAATAATAAGATGAATACATGGGAAAGATGAGAATTTTGTTAAAATTTTAAATAGTTTCTATTTCTATTTTCTTTTACAGATTATGTTTCAATAAATTCCATATTAATATTCTGTAAGTTTTGTGATAACTTTAAATAATTAAGCTTTGTTGTAGCAATAATATTTCACTTCTAAAAATGGTTATTAAATAGTATAGTTATAAATACGTTTATTAATATTCAAATTGTTTAGGAAGAATGAATTACTCTTTTGTTAATCAAATTAATTAGAACTTCTTTAATATCGTCTTTAATAAACTAAGTTGTTGATATGTAGTTAAGTTTAACAAAAATGCGAATTTTAATTATTTTGCGTAAATTAGGCATTTAGGTACGATTTGAGTTTTCAATAATACAAGAATGGTTTCTTCAAGTTCATCAAATCTCCCAATATTGGTGTAAATAATTAAGGTTGATTTTGGTTTCGGAAAATAGTTGTAAATAGGTAATATCAAGGGTTAAATTCAAAAATAGTAAAAAATTAAAAAATATGAGTCTAAATTAGTTATAAGAGTGGTTTAGCTTGTACATATATTAGTTGTTGGTTTTGCACTTTTATTTTTCAGTTTTAATTTAAGTAATGTCTATTTTTTTAAAAATATTTGTCCAAATGTAGCAAATAAAATATTTTTTTTTTCTTTAAGTATGTAATCAATTAGTATTTTTGTTGTTTTAAAAAAAAAACGAATTTAAATAAAAATTACAATTGATTTGTGATTTCTGTTTTTTTATAAACTTAGTTTTAAATAATTGGGGATAAATGATTTTATTATCATGCAAGCTTTAATGTTATTATAGTTTTTGATAATTTTGAATAATTGATTTTATTGGTTTTTTTTATATTACCATTCAAGCTTTAATATTTTTTAGTTAGTTTCTTTTATTAAGTTAAGAAATTTAGTATTTGTAAAATAATAATAATAATAATAAAATAATAAATAAAACAATTTCGAAAAAAAAAATTTTTTTGTTTAAACATAGATTAAAATCTGTTTCATTAAGTTTTTTTTGTCATAAATAAGATAAGTATTGCATTTTTAATTTCTAAATTATTTATGAGATTTCTTTATTTATAAAAACTAAAAAATAGGAAATGTAGTCATTTTAGAATTATATTGTTAATAAAAATGAGATGAGCCTTGCCGCACTAAATACACAATTGCGGGGCCCTCAAATTAATTGTAAAGACTTAGACTCGGGAAGACCGTTTAATGAATTTCACGGTCTTTCCCAAAGTTAATAAAGACGATAGAACCCTTAGGCACGATTTGTAAATAAATTACTTTCCTAAATACGGGTGCGCATTTATGTGACCCAAATCTTACTCTCGGCGAAACTGAAATGCATTATAGTCACAGGCGTATCGGTTGCGGTGTGACTCGAAATGTGTTTTCGTGACGTCGCAATTCTTCTAAAATTAAAAGGCGGAACATTAAAAGCATCTAGTTAAAATATAAAAAGAAATCAGATAAAAGCAAAAAGAGCAGTTGAGCGACCGTGCTAAAACCACGGAATTCGGGAGTGCCTAACACCTTCTCCCGGGTTAACAGAATTCCTTATTCAGGTTTCTAGTTTCGCAGACTGTATTACAGAGTCATAAATTTCCTCGGTTCGGGATTAAACCGGTGACTTGGGACACCATTATTTTTCCAAGTGGCGACTGTGAAAAATTAAATAAATTGATCCCGTTCCGACTGTCCTTTAAGTGGAAAAACTCCTTCACTGATTATTATTATATTCCTTCTCGGGGTGTAGTATTAAACAGTGGCACATTTACATTTATACGTTATGTCCAGTGGAAAAGGGAGGTGTGACAGCTATGAAACGAGTTTTGGGGTACTTAGTACATACCCATGACTTTGCTTTGCACTACAATAAATATCCTGCGGTCATTGAGGGATATTGTGATGCAAATTGGATCACCAAATCAACTGATTCCAAGTCCACAAGTGGATATGTATTCACCATTGGTGGAGGAGCGGTATCTTGGAAGTCGTCCAAACAAACTTGTATTGCCCGCTCTACATTGGAGGCTGAGTTCATAGCCTTGGATAAAGCCGGTGAAGAAGCTGAATGGCTCCGGAATTTCTTGGAAGATATTCCATTTTGGCCCAAACCCTTGGCACCAATATGCATACACTGTGATAGTCGAGCGGCAATTGGAAGGGCGGCGAGCGTTATGTATAACGGTAAATCTCGTCATATACGACGAAGACATAAAACCGTTAGACAATTACTCTCCAGAGGAATTATCACGATTGACTATGTAAAGTCAAGTGATAATGTGGCGGATCCACTTACAAAAGGCCTAACTAGAGATGTAGTTGAGAAATCATAAAGGGGAATGGGACTGTGGTCGAGAACAAGTCATAGTGGCGGTAACTCTACCTAGAAGACTGGAGATCCCAAGATCTAGGTTCAAGGAGATCAAACAAAGTCATTTATGACGGTTCAACATTGTCAAATAAACTTTTGGTCCATTCTCTTATAAGACAATGTTCAGTACCAAGGATAAAGCATTAAGGCTTTTAAATGATTTCTAAATTTGATACGGGGTATATCAAATAGTGTATCTACGGGATGACACGTTTAGGAATCACCTATGTAAGTGTGAAGTGTTAGCCGCTTCAAGGAGAATTCTGTAAGGCCAGTTCTCTACGCACTTATGAAACCAGGCGGTGTTCATGGCTGAAACGAACACAACAATGAGTACCAAGGACGGTTAAGGGTTGGTTGTGTGACTTGTGGTTGTCTAGGTATACACCAAAGTTCGACGGTTCAAAGATATCAAATCTACCTATTGATCGAGTATATCCGACATAAGTTCACTACGGAAAGTTCAAAGGGAAACCTACTTATCCAGATGCAAGTAATCCTTACTTGCGAATCACACAGTTTTTGATGCATACTTCCGTGATATAGCCATTCCCCATTCATGTGGGGGATTGTTGGGTTTTTAATATATTTAATTAATATATTAAAGAGTTAAAAGAGGGTGAATGGGAAATGGAGGGAAATGAAATTTTGAGTGAAATTTTAATTTCCCTCTCCTTGGTAAATGGGCATTATCTCATATCGGAAGAGGAAGAGGTTTTTTATGGGTATATAAGCAATTGCTCTTCTTCTAGCTCTTAAAGATTTGAGAAGAAAGCAAGCCTCGCGCCGTCGTCCTCGTCGCTCGCTCGGCTCGGCTCGGCTTCGGCTATGGCTTCGGCTTTGGCTTCGGATTCGGATTCGGATTCGGATTTGGATTTGGATTTGAATTTGGATTTGGTCAAATGATCGACCGATTGATTAACTTTTTGGACCAAATTTATTTGTTAATAGTAAAATATTAACAGAAATGTTATTAAAATATTTATTTTAATAACAAAATATTAATTTTATATAAATATTAATATTAAATCCAAATTTCAGTTTTTTATATTTTTTGTAACAGAAAATTAACTACCCATCAATTTTCCCTCTTTATTTTCCCTCTTTATTATTGAGTAAATTGCCATTTATGCAATGGCATTTATGCTGTGGCAGTTTTGCAGAAACAACCATTCTGAAGAGACTCTTCAGATTTCAGCCCAACTTTTAGCTATAAATACAACACTATTCTGCTCAGAATTTCACTACGAATTTCTGAGTTTCTCCTCCTTTCTTCTGCATACTTTTAGCATTAAACAAAGCAAAAAGTAAGTGTGATTTGTTACCGAACTTTGTGTTTGCTGAAATACTAGGGTTTGAAGTACCACTACACCAGTGTGTAATTCGTTCTATCTTGGGAGAAAATAATCCATAACCTTGGGTACTAGGAGGGGATTAAATTCCTTAAGGAAACACTGTGAATTCAGTTGGCTCGAATTGGTTTCTTCATTTTTGTTTATGCATATACTTGTTTGAATTTATTTATATTTCCAGAAATATTTTACAAATACATTGTAATAACAATAGACATGTATATAACTTATCAAAAGTTAATATCTTTAGAATTTTGTGGTCTTAAGTGCATGTCATTAAGTGTAAACTTAAGAATTAACCGGTTGGCGACGTCGCAAGTCTTAGGCTATGGGTTCATTCGGACCACTATTTTTCAATTTAGTGTTAATATATACATATTTGAGGACTTACTAAATTTCAATGAATACTAGAGTAAGAGTTTTACTATAGTTTCAGATATATACTTGATTAATAATGAAAATATTTCTTACTTGGAAAGTATAACAATAACTTTTAGAAACAAAATACAAAACAATAATAAGAAAAAAGTTTTGATATTACTATATATTATTCGGGGTGGGAAATTTTCATAAAGCACTATTTTTAGTAGTAATTAGTCATTTATAGATATCATTTGCCATATTATGGATTATAGATACCTTTTATGTGGTTATAAGAAGTATTTGATGTATTTAAGCTATTGTATTTATGAATACAGTAGCAAAAATAGGTGTGAATCCAAGAAGTCCAGCTAATTAGTTGTTGTATTCGAGTGTATTCGACTGTATTCATAGAGTGAAACATAGGATTATAGCTGGACAGATTATTGTATTCGACTGTATTCATGGCGTGAAATATGGGATTACACTATTTTTAAAAGGTAAACTAAATCAATTAACATAATAGACTCCTAATATAACTCAACAAACTCAATTATAACACACAAAGTTTATATTTTCAGTTATAAAAAAGATTCTCAACAAAAACATTACCCAAAAAAATAGCAATCTTCAGAGAAATTATATAATACATCTGAATACATAAATCATATTAATTAAAAAAACGTATGAATACATTCATGACATATAGTGAGACAGTGGATACAATAAAATACATAGAATACAGCATGATACATTGAAATACAATGAGAAAAAAAGAAGTAAATACAATGAAATACATGAAATACAACGAGATACATTGAAATACAATAAAAAAAGGATAATTTCACATAAGAACAATTGGGCTCTCCATTTTCAATTTTATAGCTCATATTTCAATTTACAACCAACTCTAATAGATTCTCAAAATTACCATTTAATTTTTAAAAAGCATTGCTCAAGCTTTTAAGTTATTTTTCGAATTAGTAATTGTGACCCAAATATTAGTTCAACAAACCAAATTCATTTGGGTAGTAAAAATTAGATTTTTAACAAGCTTAAATATGTGGGTTTAAATTCCGAATTTAATTTTGTGAGAAATTTAGAGTGGGTGTTATTTATACTTGTTAGAAATAGTATAAGGAGGTTGTATATTAAATCTGAAGTCATTTAATGGAGATTTGGACTGGTTTTGAACAGGAATTGCAGCTGAAAATCGTGAAAGAAATTCGTCTACAGACGTTTGTATAAAGGTGTATAAAAGTGTATAATAGTATATACGATGTGTTTATACACTCATATACACTATTATACAAGATTATACATAATTATACAAAAAACTGACTTCGTCTTTTTCCTTGCGTTTTTTCTGAAATTTAGCTTAAATCACTTCAAATTTAAACTTTGAACTCCTTTTGATATTTTCAATCAATTGGGACAACACCCAATCCAAACAACTAAGAATTACAAGAAATTCTATTTTCTAAAGCAAAGATTTGAATGTCCTTTAATGGTGGACTTCTACTCTTCAATTTTTTCACAATGGAACCAGATGATATAGGGGGAGAAGCAGTAATGGCGGATGGACCATTGAAGCATATGTAAAAAAAAAAGTGAGAAGAAGAAAAATTAAAAATAATGGTTGTGAGAATACTGATTTAACTCCATAGCTTTTAAAAGCAATGGTTATAAGAACATATATTTTGAATTTGCAAGACCTGGTATTTTTAAAATATGTACAATATAGGTTAGGTTGGGTAAAACTTAAAAATATGGGCTATTTTTTGTTATAGTGTGAAGTCATGTGTATTTGTTGTAATTCTTTAAAAAAAAAAAGACAATGAATACAATAAAATACATGAAAATACATTGACATATATTAACAGAAAATCATCCTACAACACCCATATCTCAATTTTTTTAATTGGCAGGGTCGGTATTCACGAGGCTAGTGGAGCCTGCTTATATATACAGCACTGAGAAACGAGATTAGGAGGAGAATGGGAAGGAAAACGACAGTGACAAGCCTCGGAGGATTCGACACTTGCTACACAGTCCCTATTTGAATTCCAACAGTAACGTTGATGTTTGCGGGCATGGAAATATGCTGCCACAAGACAACTTCTTGATCCGTAGTAGAGAAGGAATCAATTAATGGAGGATATCGGCTTCTTGCTAACAATGATGCCGCAAGACAACTTCTTGATCCATAATAGAGAAGGAATCAATTAACGGAGGATATCGACTTCTTGCTAACAATTCTCCTACTACAATGGAGGATATCAACATAACGGAGAAGAAATTGCAAGCGAACTAGACAGAGAAGAGAGAGAATCGAAAATTTTAATGGGATAGGGATAGAGAATGGGATGTATCAAAGTAGAGAGAGAAAGAAAATATTGTAACTAATTAGCGTATTTAATGGCTTAGGGCTAGAAGGTAACCAGAATTAAAAAATTTGCTATAAGCCTTAAAAGGTATTTATAGAATATAATTTTTTTAAATGGTATTTATTTGAAATAAATAAGGTATTAACCTTTGCAATGGAAAGCAAAAATTCCAAAAAAATCACTTGGAATTTACCAAGCTATAACGATTCAAAACTTTAAAGGGAAATATGGAGCAATAACGTACAAATTTATCCAACAAAATTTTATCTGAGATATCTGCGATACAAACGGCAAATAATTCAATCTCTATTTAAAATCAACCTCATGGGTTAAAACTATGATTAGATGGAAGATAAATCTTTATAAGCAAAGGGAGTGTGAGGGAAGGTCAAGTTAATTGACCCAAAAAAATAGAAAGATTAATCTAAATAGTTGCTCATCTTAAAGTAAAAATAATCGACAAATATATAATATGTTTACAATCTATATACATATATAAAAGTGGGCAATAAGAAAGTGAGGTGGCACATCTCTTAAGCCAAGAAACATATTTATCTTTTTTCTCATCTTTTTGGGTTTTCATCATTTTTTCTATTTATTTAGTCTTATAAATTCAATCACCATAACTCACACCTCTTTATCTTCAGAACCTATATTTTTTAATTATCTCAATAACTCACATGCCTTTCATATTCATAACCTCTAAGTTTTTAATGTGTAATTTTATGACTAATTATTATATGTTCCTACATATGTACCTATATAAAGACTTCTATGTGTTGAAAAATTTGATTGACACTAACTTTATATTTTGCTTATAATGGTTTGAGCTATCTCTATGTCAAAGGTCTGTAGTGGGAAAGAAAAATTACACTAAGATATGGTATAATTTCTATTCTTTGTTTTTTGTTTAAGGTAAATGCACGAAGATATTCTATGCATGTGTGAATCTTAAGAAGAATGTTTAAGAAGAAGTGTCAAATAATAAGATGAAGATCGTAGTAAAATATATTTCACAATTCTCATTATTGGTCTTTGATTTTGTCATATTTGGATTGATGTTGTATAAGTTGAAGTAGTGATTTTTTTCAAATAATATATACATAGAGATTTTGATATCTGTTTTTTGTTGTCTATATTTATACTCTACAATTGCAATAACTTTGAGTCGTGATTTTATCCGATGTCGATGTGAGATTCTAATGTGTTTTCCTTTTTCTATTATATATAGATTTATTTTATAAATATATTTTCTATTTGTTCATAATTCTTTTGCCTCTATTTTGTTTTTAATGAACTTTTTTGACTTAGCCATTAATCTATGACCCCTCAGAGTTATTAAAAGCTGACATATATAAGTCATATATGCTTACTCCTTCCATTTCATGTAATACTATTGCTTGAATAGTATGTTAAAAAGAGAACAATATACACTTATATTTGAGATCAACAAATTTTAATTTTTTTAACCTTTGATAAGAAGTTTTTTTTATAGTGGGACAAAATTATGACATACTTAATATATATATATATATATATATATATATATATATATCTATATATATATATATATATATATATATATATATATATATATATATATATATATATATATATATATTATGGCATATTATAATCTATGACATTGAAAATTTGTTAATAATTTTAAGTTAACATACAATGTAATCTAATTAATTAAGAAATCACATGTAACAATAGGTTAGTACCGATAAAAAATTTAATAATGTGAATGGGGCAAGCTTTTGGTGATTTAAAAATTACTAGACAACGAGTTATTAACTTTATGAAATAATGTATTTTTTTTTGTGATATACTATCGATGATTGAAACTTGGTGAAGTTCATAATCAAGTTGCAAACAATACTCATTATTCTAATGTTAGGATTTATATACAATTAGTTTTGATTCTTATCTTATTAAGTGGGTTAAGAGATTTTTTATTAAAAAATTAATTGTTCATGTGAATGCTTGGGGAATTTTATTCTTTAAAGTGTAACATTATCTCTAATTTAATATTGCGGTTACTCAATTAAACATATCACATAAAATTATGCTTTAACTACCAAAATAATACAATAAATTAATGGAATAAAAGTTTTAACATATGTTACAAACTAAGAGGAGAAGTCCTTCCTAAGGATCTTTTGTCAAAAGAACATATTTTTTGTCATAGAAATTTTCAACTTCTCAATATATGACTAACAATAATTTAATTTATTGTATTTGTGTAATTGGTAGTTTTAAGAAACTATACAACTTTTATTTTTATTATAAGTTTTATTTTTTTTGGTCTTGGAATTTCTTAATTAGATAAAACTTAAGTAATATTCATTGATAATATACAATTAACTATATATCATTTTGATTATTTGTTACAAATAAACTAAATATATGAATTAAACTAGACATATTTTATTTATTGATGATTTTCTTTCTCGTAAAAGATGGATAATATCTACTTTTGTTAATTATTAACTCGATAATTTTTTTAAAATTTTTTTATTGATGTTTTTTAAACTCCGCGCGAAGCGCGGGTAAGTCTACTAGTTTATATAATAATATATGTATAACTTATGTACTATATCGGCTAGAAATAATAAAGGGTAAATTTTTACGGCTATATTGTAAAGATCCCAAAAAAATACTCCTAAGAGCTTGGTCTTGTTCCAATTTTTATAAATTGTACGCACCGCCCAGTAGCTAGCCAGTGCTTCATCATTTTGCATAGGGAACACAAGAGAGAAGGATCAAAATAGCATGGTATAGCCATTTTTGTATTGGTCAATAAAAAATAGACAGTGTTTATCAAGTCAATAAAAAATAGTCACTATTTTGCTGCAACATAGACCGGTACCGTACAGTATACGGGAGTTTGGTGCATTTGTGTACGAACCCCAGCATATTATGTTGGACCGGTATACTTTGCTGACTCCTATATAACATACGGGAGACTGGAGCACCGATGCTCAAAACTCCAGTATATTATACTAGACATTTATACTTGTTGGAGCTGCAGTATATTATGCGGGAGTTCCAGCATAATTATACTTGAACTCCCGCATATTATACGTGAGTTCCAGCATAGTTATCCTGGAACTCCCTTATAATATGCAGGAGTTGAAGCATACTTATGCTGGAACTCCCGTATAATATGCGGGCGTATTTTTTAAATTTTGAACAGTGTTTTCGTTCAGATTTATCTTTACATAAAAAATTGCTAAAGTTCAATTACTTTTGAAACTGGGCTATTTTTGAATGACTAATTATAAATCTTACTATTTTTAAATGGGGCATTTGCATCTATACCCGCTTTTTGTGCCACGTCTGAATATGTGCACGCTTTACCAAAAAAATTACAAGCGTACCCGCTTCTTCACAGAACTTCAGCACACAGGGCTGAATTAGCAAAGGCAATTACACAAAACTTCAGCATTTTAATAGCCGACTGAAGTTTTTGTTTAGTAACCCGGAAATTTCAGCTATAGAGCTGAAGTTTTCAAGTTATAAAATAAAAACTTCAGCTCTAGTTGAAGTTTTCAAGTTATAAAATTAAAACTTCAGCTCTAGAGCAGAAGTTTTCCAGTTATAAAATAAAAACTTCAGCTCTAGAGCTAAAGTTTTCAAGTTATAAAATAAAAAGTTCAGCTCACAGTTATAAAATAAAAACTTCAGCTCTAGAGCTGAAGTTTTTGTTTAGTAACCCGAAAACTTCAGCTCTAGAGCTGAAGTTTTCCAGTTATAAAATAAAAACTTTGTTGAAGTTTTCAAGTTATAAAATAAAAACTTCAGCTCTAGAGCTGAAGTTTTCAAGTTATAAAATAAAAACTTCAGCTCTTGAGCTGAAGTTTCCTACTTATAAAATAAAAACTTCGGCTAGAGCTAAATTTTTTGTTTAGTAACCCGGAAACTTCAGCTCTAGTTATAAAAAAAATTTCAGTTGTAGAGCTGAAGTTTTTATTCAGTAACCCAAAAACTTCAGCTCTAGAGCTCAAGTTTTTCTGTTATAAAGGGAAGCTGAACTTTTTTAAAAAGTAGGTACGGATGCAAACAAAAAAACAAAGCAACTACAGGTTAAAAAGGGACGCCCAAATAGGGCGCCCCGTGCAATTTTTACTTTTTAAATTTCTCCCCTGAGAAGACTTTCGCATAGTTCTTTATGTCGGGCCAGCTAACTCTCAGGCCCAAAGGAATGCTTAAGGATCTTTACACAAATAAATATTCATTGTTATTTTGCTTAGATGGTATATATAAATTATATACGGTTATACATATATTATATTTTGAATTTATATTTATTATATTTGATGTCTATTTTAATTGAAGTGGTTGGTTAGGGGTCTAATTAGGTTAATTCTCCAAACGTGGCATTAAGGGGTCGTTTTATTCACTTACAAGCAAGAATAGTTTATGCGGTGATTAATACTGACGAGATCCTTACGTAGTAATTAATAATCTAGTCACGACCTGGATTTA
Source organism: Nicotiana noctiflora (assembly GCA_032618575.1). Taxonomy (NCBI): domain Eukaryota; kingdom Viridiplantae; phylum Streptophyta; class Magnoliopsida; order Solanales; family Solanaceae; genus Nicotiana; species Nicotiana noctiflora. Next base: position 746,259 of record JASVEL010003056.1, on the reverse strand, counting down.
CCATTTTCGAAAATCGTGATGGCGCCTACTAATACGAGCTAGGTAAGCTAGTTATTTGCACATTTTACTCGTTTACCCACTTTTATATTCATTAACAATTGAAAAGTAATAACATTTAAACAACGGAATCCAATACATTTGTTAATAAAATGAGTAAATCTCACTTTATATCCATTAATTTCAAATTATTTATCATTTAATGCCCAAGTCCAAATTATTTACTTCTCCTACCCATGCTGCCCAAACTATTTACTCGGCCCATATATTAGCTTATTTCCTTCATGATTTAATGCTTCAGTTAACGATATTTGACCCAGCCATTTCTTTCATTTCAAAATTCCCATAGCCAACACCGATTGAGAATAAGGTTAAACCTCCGATTTTGATTGAAGATAGCCTAAGCAGAGCAATCGAAGTTCGAACTTCTAATTTTTGTTCCTTCTTTTATGGGAAATAGGAAATTTGTTGTAAACATTGATGAGAAAGATATTAGATCGCAAGAATATTATTAAAACACTGCATTTATAAGGTATGTGTTAGGAGATACGTCATACAAACGTTCAATCGACAATTATGTTACCATTTCCGTTCACAAGCCTGGAATTTGAATATTCACCATTCTTGGGCTTGAAGATCTTAAATTTAAAATTTTTATTTTGAAAATTTTTGTTTGATTCAAAGTGGGTGCTGTTAAATATTGCTTATAGTACCTTTTGTAAGTTCATACTGAAATTTAATAGCATTTGGAGCTGATTTGAGGTGATTGAGATTGAAATTTTCAGGTAGAAATCGAAGAAGAACATAGTTACTCAATAGTATATCGCTATAGTATACAATATGTTGTAGGAGCATATAGTTGTACTGAAATAGTATACTATTATATTTACAATATACTACAACAGTATGTTGTAATAATCCAAGAAGAACACAGTTACCTAACAGTATACCGCTACAAATATACAATACACTATAGGAGTATATAGTTATACTACAACTACATACTATTATAGCATACAATATTGTTATAGTATACTCTAATAATATGCAATATACTATAACAGTATGCTGTAATAGTATACAATATACCATAATAGTATACTTGTTACCCGCAAATTCACTCGCCTTTTCTGTCACGACCTGAATTTTTCACCATCGGGAGTCATGATTGCGCCTACTAGTGGAAGCTAGGCAAGCCAATTCTTACTTACATTTCCATTAGTTACAACTCTCTTTTTAAAACTTTAAATAAAATTATATAATTACAGCGGAATAAATAAATTTAGCGGAAGACTTAGCAACTTTTACTAGATACGATACAGAAAATCCAAACATGATACACTACCCAAGACTGGTGTCACAATACTCACGAACTTCTAAGAATAATACACATAACCGTCTGGAAGAAATATAAACTGTTTATCTCGAATACGTGAGATAACAGAATTAAAAAAAAATAAAGATAAAAAAGACAACGGGTCCTACGGATTCCTGCAAGGCTACCTCGAAGTCTCAGTAGTCGAAATACCCACAATCGTGCTACTGTCGTTGCTGATGTCCGTAACCTATATATGCGCAAAAAGAGCGCAAAGTTTAGTACCAGCACAACCGACACCATGTGCTGGTAAGTGTCTGGCCTATCCCAGCGAAGTAGTGACGAGTCTAGGACCAGACACACACATAAACCTGTACAGTTGAAATATATACATATACAACAACAGGAAACATTATCGAACGTTTATAAGGAAAGAACATGCTCTGAAGTAGCAACCAATAATATATATATTATCAAAAATAATTTGAACAATGGAATAAAACTTACTTCCATGTCTCAATTCATTTTCATTACGTATCTTGTGGTAGGCGTACCATTTGCTCCTAGATTTAATAATAGTCTACCGGCAACTATGGCCAATGCCAACAATCATATAACTTTGTGGTCGGCGTGCCGCACGATCCCATTTTCTTATTATATAAGTGGTCGGCGTGCCACACGATCCCATTTTCTTATTATATAAGTGGTCGGCGTACCACACGATCCCAATTCTTTAATATATAAGTGATCGGCGTGCCACATGATCCCGATTCTTTAATATATACCGGCATTGAACTAATAATCTCCGATTAACAATATGTACATAAATGTATTACCGGTATTAAACCAATAATCTTCAATTTCAACAACATTTATATTACCGGTGTAAAACCAATAAATAATTTCCTTTCATATAATCACATAGGATTCATAGGAATTTAATCCATTTAAGACCCACGGTCATACTCGACCCCCAACATATAGATACTCGTCACCATGCCTAACGACAGACTCCACACATAACAATTAGCACATAAACTCAATTCCTATTCCCTCAAGCTCGGATAGAACAAACACTTACCTTGAAAGTTTGCGAACTATTCAATCTGTAGCAATGCCTTTTCCTTTCAAATTTGGCTCCAATCCAATCGTATCTATACACAATTGATTTAATATCATCAATTCTAGTTAACAAACTAGTTCATATGGCTAAATATAATTTTTACAACATTCTTTCCAGAATAGTAAAAATCGACCACGGGCCCACATGATCGAAACACGAGGTTCGAACCAAAATAAATTCACCCAATCATCTACGAGTTCAGATATACAATTTGTTCTTAAGTTCGACCCAAAAACGAGGTCTAGGTCGCAAATTCTTTGAAAACCTTAACTATACTCATTTCTCTAATTTTTCTACCCATTTACACATATTTAGGCCTAGAAATTCAAATAATATTGATGGAAAATGAAGAAAACGAGTCAAGAATCACTTACCCAACAAGTTTGATGAAGAATTGCCCAAGAATCGGCCAAGAAGCTGTGGAGAAGAGAGAGTTTGAGAAATGGGATTTTTATCCCGTTTCTGTTCTGTTTCATAACTTAAAATCACTGGGCTGAAATTTGCTCTATGTGATCGCGGAGCAAGGGATGCGATCGCATAGAGTAAGATAATCTATACTCTGCGATCGCGTAGAAGAAGCTACGATCGCATAGAATGGGCAGGCTACCTTATGCGATCGCGGGACTAACTGTGCGATCGCATAGAGGAAAATAGTGGGGCTGGATAAAAACACAATTCGATCGCAGGGACTGGTGTGCGATCGCGTAGATGGAAAATGGCAAGCTATACGATCGTAGGCGTGCTAATGCGATCACATAGAAGGATCTCGAGACCCCAGAACTTTGCACTATGCGATCGTAGCTATACTTATGCGATCGCATAGAAGAAAATGCCTATGCAAAAATTGCAGAATTTTTACTACATTTTCAAGTCCAAAACCACTCCGATACCTATCTGAAACTCATCCGAGCCCTCGGGGATCCAAACCAAATATGTACACTGACTCAAAATATCATACGAACTTGCTCGCGCGATCAAGTCGCCAAAATAACATCAAAATCAATGAATTGAGTCTTAAAACTCAAGAATTCTTTCAAAATTTCATAACTTTTAAAATTTCCAATTTAAGGCTGAAACACGTCAAACGACGTCCGTTTTCAACCAAACTTTACAGGAAGCGCTTAAACAACATATATGACCTGTACCGGGCGTCGGAACCAAAATACGAGCCCGATACCATTACTTTTTAATCACATTTCAGTTTCATTTTCCTTAAACATTTTCAGAAAACAATTTAACAGAAAAATTCTTTTACCGGGGTTCTAGACCTCGAATTTCGATTCCGGGCATATGCCCGAGTTCCATATTTTTCTACGGATTTTTTGAGACCGTCAAATCACGGGTCCGGGTCCGTTTAATGTCGACCAAAGTCAACCATATCAATATTAATATCAAAATTCTTCAAAATTTTCACATATTTCATATATTTCAACACAAAAATTTTCCAGCTTCGCGCCCGGACTATGCATGCAAATCGAGGCAACTATAAATAAGGTTTTCAAGGACTCAGAAGCTCGAAATGATTGAGAAAACAAGTGATGACCATTTGGGTCGTCACATTCTCCACCTCTAAAATAACCGTTCGTCCTCGAACGGACAAAAGAAAAAAGTACCTGAGTCAAGGAATAGATGTGGATACCGGCTCCGCATGTTAGACTCGGACTCCCAGGTCGATGCCTCAGGAGGCTGGCCCCTCCACTAAACTCGCACAGAAGGAAAACTCTTCGACCTCAACTGTAGAACCTGCTGATCTAGAATAGCTACCGGCTCCTCCTTATAAGATAGATCCTTGTCCAATTGGACGGTGCTGAAATCTAACACGTGCGATGGATCGCCGTGATATTTTTGGAGCATGTATACATAAAACACTGGATGCACAGCTGATAAGATAGGCGGCATGGCAAGCTTATATGCCACCTCTCCCACACGATCAAGAATCTCGAATGTGCCAATAAACTTAGGGCTAAGTTTGCCCTTCTTTCCAAATCACATCACGCCCTTCATAGGCGACACTCAGAGCAATACTCGCTCCCCAACCATGAAATCTATATCTGGAACCTTGCGATCTGCATAGTTCTTTTTCCTGGACTGAGCTGTACGAAGCCTATCTTAAATAATCTGGACCTTATCTAAGGCTTCCTGAACTAGATCCGTACTCAACAATCGAGCTTCTCCCGGTTCAAACCATCCAACCGGAGAACAATATCGCCTACCATACAAGGCTTCATAAGGAGCCATCTAAATGCTCGATTGATAGCTATTATTATAAGCAAACTCTGTCAAAGGCAGGAATTGATCCCACGAACCTCCAAAATCAATAACACACGCTCGAAGCTTATCTTCCAATATCTGAATAGTCCTCTCGGACTGACCGTCCGTCTAGGGATAAAAGGTTATACTTAGCTGTACTTGGGTGCCCAACTCTCGTTGAACCGCCTTCCAGAAATGTGAGGTAAACTGCGTACCTCATTCTGCAATGATAGAGATAGGCACACCATGAAGGTGAATAATCTCCCTGATATAAATCCCAGCTAATCTCTCGGATGAAAAAGTAGTGGCAACCAGAATAAAATGAGCTGACTTGGTCAGCCTATCAACAATAACCCAAACAGCATCAAACTTCTTCCGAGTCATTGGAAGACCAGAAACGAAGTCCATAGTGATCCGCTCCCACTTCCATTCAGGAAGCTCACTTTTCTGAAATAAACCGCCAGGTCTCTGATGCTCATATTTAACCTGCTGACAATTCAGACACCGTGCCACATATGCCACAATATCCCTTTTCATTCTATGCCACCAATAATGCTGCCGCAAATCCTGATACATCTTTGCTACGCCTGGATGAATAATATACCGCAAACTGTGAGCTTCTTCTAGAATCAATTCTCTAAGCACATTAACATTTGGCACACAAATGTGCCCTTGCATCCTCAGAATCCCATCATCATCTAAGGTGACCTGCTTGGCACCTCCTCGCTGAACCGTCTTTAAGGTCACATAAATAAGAATCATTATATTGTTGATCGCGGATACGCTCCAATAATGAAGAGCGAGCGACCGTGCAAGCTAGCACTTGACTAGGCTCAAAAATATCCAACCTCACAAATCGGTTGGCTAAGGACTGAACATCCAAAGCAAGCGGCCTCTGATTGACTGGAATATAAGCAAGACTGTCCATACTGGCTGACTTCCTACTTAAAGCGTCAGCCACCACGTTTGCCTTTCCCGGATGATATAGAATGGTGACATCATAATCTTTTAGCAATTCTAGCCACCTTCTTTGCCTCAAATTCAACTCCTTCTATTTAAAAAAATATTGAAAACTCTTATGATCGGTGTATACTTCACATGCCACACCATACAAATAATTCCTCCAGATCTTCAATGTGTGAACAATCGCCGCCAATTCCAAATCATGAACTGGATAGTTCTTTTCATGAATTTTGAGTTGCCTCGAAGCATAACCAATAACCTTGCCATCCTGCATCACCACTGCACTAATCCCGATACGGGAAGCATCACAATAAACAATATAAGGTCCCGTACTTGTGGGTAAAACCAATACCGATGTTTTGGTCAAGGCTGTATTGAGCTTCTGAAAGCTCGCTTCACATTCATCTGACCATTCGAACTGAACACCTTTCTGCGCCAATCTGGTCAGTGGGGTTGCAATAGAAGAAAACCCCTCCACGAGTCACCGATAATACCCTGCTAATCCCAAGAAACTCTGAATCTCTGTGGTTGATGTCGGTCTAGGCCAGTTCTTGAATGCCTCAATCTTCTTTAGATCAACCTGAATACCTGCTGCCGTCACAATATGACCCAGGAATGTAACTGAAACTTAGCCAAAATTCACACTTTGAAAATTTTGCATATAGTTGGCTATCTCTCAGAGTCTGCAAGGCCACTCTGAGATGTTGCGCATGCTCCTCCTGACCGCGGGAATATATTAATATGTCATCAATGAAGACTATTACAAACAAGTCTAAATAAGGCCGGAACACCCGATTCATCAATTCCATAAAAGTTGTTGGGGCATTTGTCAACCCAAAAGACATGACCAGAAATTCAATGTCCATACCGAGTGCGGAATGATGTCTTAGGGACATCAGATGCCCTAATATTCAGCTGATGATAGCCAGATCTCAAGTCTATCTTCGAAAAGACCTTGGCACCTTGATTCTGATCTAATAAATCATCAATTCACGGGAGTGGATATTTATTTTTGATATTCACATTGTTCAACTGTCTATAGTCAATGCACATTCTCATCGAACCATATTTCTTCTTTACAAATAATACCGGTGCACCGCACGGCAAAACACTAGGTCTAATAAAACCCTTTTCAAGTAAATTGTGCAACTGCTCCTTCAATTATTTTAACTCTAGAGGAGCCATACGATATGGGGGAATAGAAATGGTCTGAGTGCCTGGAGCTAAGTCAATGCAAAAATCAACATCCCTATCGGGTGGCATACCCGGTAGGTCTAAAGGAAACACTTCAGGAAATTCGTGAACCACGGGTATAGAGCCAATAGAAGGAACCTCAGCACTGGAATCACAGACATAGGCCAAATAAGCCAAACACCCTTTTTCAACCATACGCTGAGCCTTAACATAAGAAATAACACTGCGGCTAGTAGGACCAGAAATTCCTTTCCACTCTATACGAGGCAAATTTTGCAGAGCTAAAGTCACAGTCTTGGCATGGCAATATAAAATAGCATGATATGGAGATAGTCAGTCCATGCCTAATATAATATCGAAGTCCACCATATTTAGGAGCAATAAAACAGCACGAGTCTCAAGACCCTCAATCACTACAATACATGACCGATGAACTCGATCAACCATAATAGAATTGCCTACTGGTGTAGACACATGAACAGGAACACCCAGTGGATCACTAGGCCGAACCAAGTATGGTGCAAAATAGGAAGACATGTACGAATATGTAGACCCAGGGTCAAATAATGCTGATGCCTCTCTATCACAAACCAAAATAATACCTGTAATAACGGCATCGGAGGACTCAGCCTCTGGTCTAGCAGAAAGTGCATAACATCGGGGCTGGGCCCCACCAACTTGAGCAGTATCTCTGGAACGATCAGCTGTTGGCCGATCTCTACCTCTATCGGTATGGGCTCCACCTCTATGACCTTTGCCTCCACCTCTATGTCCTTTACCCCCGCATCTACCTGGCTGGGCAGGTTGCAGGGGAACCGGGGCCTGAACCATAGCATGAGAACCCTATTGTTGAGAGCTATCAGAAGCTCGAGGGCAATACCTTGCAATGTGCCTAAGGTCGCCACACGTATAACAAGCCCTCGACTGCTGAGAATAACGGAGTGGCGGTGCACTGATAGGTTGTTGATCAGAATAGTGTGGCTAAGGATTACGACCACTGAAAGCATCGTGAGAAACCTGAAGAGCTGACTGATAAGGCCTAGGAGGATGGCCTCTACCATGAGAATCTCTACCTCCAGACGAGGTACCACTGAATCTGCCTAAATTACGGTGTCTCTTATCCGACCCATGACCTGCTGCCTGTGTGTCACGACCCAAATCGGGTCGTGATGGCGCCCAACAATCAAGCTAGGCCGGCCAGACCAACTATTAATTATCACAACGACTATTAGTCCCAAATGGACAACCCAAGAAGAATATATGAGTTTAAGAACTCCAATAATAATAATAATGAACAAAATACTGACACTCCCAAAGATCCGGAGTCACAAGTCTAGAGCCTCTAACAAAACCCAACAGGAATAGAGAGTACTATATAGAAATACTCAAGTCTGAATACAAAATACAAATAACAACTGGAAAGGAGAGGAGAAGCTAGGTTCTGCGAACGTAGGCGGCTACCTCAACAACTCGATATGACACTTCAAACGCTGGAAATGCCTGACTACTGCTCCTAAGTACCTGAGTCTGCACACAAAAGGTGTAGGGAGTAGGGGTGAGTACTAAGTACTCAGTGAGTAATAAATATATACAAGTAGCCTGAAAATAAGAAATCCACAGAATACCACAATATGAAGCTACACTACAGTCCGAATCTCCTACGAACTAGCATCAACAGTACAATTCAGCCACCACAGAGTAATTTAACAAATAAAGATGCAATGCAATGCACATAACCGCTACGGCGTGTAGCCCGATCCAATTTAACATCGACGGCGCTCACTGGGGGTGTGTACAGGCTCTGGAGGGGCTCCTACAGCCCAGTGATATAAATTCACTGCCAGAACATTTTGTTCTACGCGTTCGCGTGAGCTCCCACGCATTCGCGATGAACAACTTTCTTTTACTCTACTCGAACACGACGACTCCCATGCGTTCGCGATAGTCGACCCGGACTTACCCTACGCGAACGCGAACTCCTCCACGCGTTCGCGATGAACAAGATTCCCAGTCGCCCAAAATCCTTCTACGCGTTTGCGACTCCCAGTCACGCGAACGCGATGGTTCACTCCAACTGACCTACGCGAACGCGACACCAGGAACGTGATCGCGAAGCACAAGGCTCCTGGCCTACGCGAACGTGACGCACCGACCGCGAACGTGATGCATTGATTCGCCTGACCTTCGCGAACGCGGCCCATGCCACGCGAATGCGAAGGCTTAAATGCCTGGACAGAACCTGCAGTTTTTCTGCAGATTTTTGCCAAGTCCAAATGACCGGTTGATGGTCCGAAATCATCCCGAGGCCCCCGGGACCCCAACGAAAACCACCAACGAACTCTAAAACATGATACGGACTTGTTCCAATCACAAAAATACCATCCTAAACATCAAAAACACCATTTACTCACGAATTCAAGCCTAAGTTTCTTCAAAACTTTCAAAACTAACATTCAATCCAAAACCCGATCAAACGACGTCCGAATGACCTGAAAATATGCAGACATATCCAAAGTCACATAACGAAGCTACAGAAATTGTCGGAATTCCATTCCGACTCCCGTATCAAAATATCACCTACCATCCGGTTTTCGCCAAAATTCAACCTTCGCTAATTCAAGCCTAAAACTACACCGGACCTCTGAATTCAATTCCGATTGCTCTCCTAAGTCATAAATGATCCCCCGGAACTAGTCGAATCATCAGAATCCGGTTCCGAGCACTCTAACTCAATAGTCAACTCTTGGTTGACTTCCCATATTCAAGCTTCCTTCAAACATGCTATTTGCTTCATTTTTAACCCGAATCACTCCTAACTCACCATATATATTCTAATACTGATTTAAAAGCATAAGATATGTAAATGCAAGGTAACGGGGTGGTAATTCCTGTAACGACAGGCGGGGTCGTTACATTCTCCCCAACTTAAACAAACGCTCGTCCGCGAGTGGGTTAAGAAACATACCCGGAGTATCAAACAAGTGTGGATATCTGTTCCGCATCTCCTGCTCGGTCTCCCAAGTTGCTTCCTCCACGGGACGACCTCTCCACTGCACTTTCACTGAAGCTATATCCTTGGATCTCAGCTTACGAACCTGTCGACCCAAAATGGCTACCGGTTCCACATCATAAGTCAAATCCTCATCTAGCTGTATCGTGCTGAAGCCTAACACATGAGACGGGTCTCCGACATACTTCCGGAGCATAGATACATGGAACACCGGGTGAACTCCCGACAAACCGGGTGGCAAAGCAAGCATATAAGCCACCTCCCCAACTTTCCTAAGCACCTTAAAAGGTCCAATAAACCTTGGGCTCAACTTCCCTTTCTTTCCAAACCTCATAACACCCTTCATAGGCGAAACCTTCAGCAACACCTTCTCACCTACTGAATAAGACACATCTCGGACCTTCCGGTCCGCATAACTCTTCTGACGAGACTGAGCTGTGCGAAGTCTTTCCTGAATCACCTTTACCTTGTCTAAGGAATCTTGGACTAACTCTGTCCCTAACAACCTAGCCTCACCGGGCTCAAACTAACCGACTGGAGACCTACACCGTCTCCCATATAAAGCTTCATACGGTGCTATCTGAATGCTGGACTGATAGCTATTATTATAAGAAAACTCCGCCAAAGGCAAATAATCAGCCCACGAACCACCGAAATCAATGACACAAGCACGCAACATGTCCTCCAATATCTGAATAGTACGCTCAGACTGTCCATCCGTCTGTGGATGAAATGCTGTGCTCAGCTCTACCTGTGAACCCAACTCTCGCTGAAATGTCCTCCAGAACTGAGAAGTGAACTGGGTACCTCTGTCCGATATAATAGAAATGGGAACTCCATGCAATCTCACTATCTCACGGATGAATATCTCTGCCAACCGCTCTGAGGAATAAGTAGTACACACTGGGATGAAGTGAGCCGACTTGGTCAACCTATCCACCACCACCCAAACTGAATCGAACTTCCTCATCTGTCCGAGGGAGTCCACTAACAAAGTCCATAGTAATCCTTTCCCACTTCCACTCAGGAATATCAATACGCTGGAATACACCACCAGGTCTCTGATGCTCATACTTGACCTGCTGACGGTTTAGACACTGAGCCACATGGCTCACAATATCTTTCTTCATCTTTCTCCACCAGTAATGCTGTTTCAAATCCTGATACATCTTCGCGGCTCCTGGATGAATAGAATACCGCGAGCTATGGGCCTTCTCCAATATCAACTCACGAAGGCCATCAACATTGGGCACGCATATCCGGCCCTGCATCCGCAATACACCATCACTATCAATAGTGACATCTCTGGCATCATCATGTTGAACTCTGTCCTTAAGGACAAGTAAGTGTGGATCATCATACCGGCGCTCTCGGATACGATCATATAAAGAAGAACGAGCTACTACACAAGCCATCAACCGACTGGGCTCAGAAATATCCAGCCTCACCATCTGATTAGCTAATGCCTGAACATCAACTGCTAGGGGTCTCTCCCCAACTGGAATATACGCCAAACTGCCCATACTAATAGCCTTCCGGCTCAATGCATCGGCCACTACATTGGCTTTCCCGGGATGATACAAGATAGTAATATCATAGTCTTTAAGCAATTCAAGCCATCTCCGCCGCCTCAAATTTAGATCTTTCTGCTTAAACAAATGCTGAAGGCTGCGGTGGTCTGTATATACATCACAAGATACACCATATAGGTAATGCCTCCAAATCTTCAAGGCATGAACAATAGCAGCTAACTCCAAATCATGAACAGGGTAGTTCTTCTCGTGGGGCTTTAGCTGACGAGAAGCATATGCAATAACTCTACCCTCCTGCATCAACACACAACCGAGTCCAACTCTGGAAGCATCGCAATACATCGTATATGACCCTGAGGCTGATGGTAACACGAGTACTGGAGCGGTGGTCAAAGCCTCCTTGAGCTTCTGGAAGCTCTCCTCACATTCATCAGACCACACAAATGGAGCATTCTTCCGTGTCAACTTAGTCAACGGTGAAGCAATAGATGAGAAACCCTGAACAAACCGGCGATAATAGCCTGCCAAGCCGAGAAAACTCCGAATCTCTGTAGCTGAGGAAGGTCTGGGCCAATTCTGCACTGCCTCAACCTTCCGTGGATCAACCCGAATACCATCACTAGACACTATATGTCCCAGAAAACCGACAGTATCAAGCCAGAACTCACACTTAGTGAATTTTGCATAGAGCTTCTTTTCTCTCAACCTCTGCAATACCACCCTCAAATGCTGTGCATGCTCCTCCTGGCTGCGTGAATATACCAGAATATCATCAATAAACACAATCACAAAAGAATCAAGGTACGGTCGAAATACACTATTCATCAAGTGCATGAATGCAGCTGGGGCATTAGTCAGCCCGAAAGACATCACCAGGAACTCGTAGTGCCTATATCTCGTCCTGAACACTGTCTTTATAATATCCGGGTCCCTAATCTTCAACTGATGATAGCCCGATCGAAGATCAATCTTAGAAAATACACTAGCTCCCTGGAGCTGATCAAATAGGTCCTCAATACGAGGCAATGGGTACTTATTCTTCACTGTTACCTTGTTCAGCTGCCTGTAATCAATGCACATTCTCATTGTGCCATCTTTCTTCTTTACGAACAACACCGGTGCACCCCAAGGTGACACACTCGGACGAATGAAACCCTTATCTAAGAGTTCCTGAAGTTGTTCTTTCAATTCTTTTAACTCTGCTGGTGCCATGCGATAGGGAGGAATAGAAATGGGCCGAGTGCCCGGCACCAAGTCAATACCAAAATCGATATCTCGGTCAGGCGGCATGCCTGGTAGGTCTACTGGAAATACATCCGGAAACTCCCTCACAATGGGGACCGAATCAAGACTGGGTGTCTCGGCCTCAACATTTCTAATGGAGGCCAAATAAGATAAACAACCCTTGCCAGTCATTCGTTGGGCCTTTATATAAGAAATCACCCTGTCGGACACATAATCAGTCAAGCCACGCCACTCGATCCTCGGATTACCTGGAATAGCTAGTGTGACTGTCTTGGCATGACAGTCTAAAATCGCATGGTAAGGAGATAGCCAATCCATGCCTAGAATTACATCAAAATCTACCATGCCCGGTAGTAATAAATCAACTCGGGTCTCCAGAACCCCAATAGTAATAAGACAGGATCGATATACCTGATCCACAACAATAGTATCCCCCACTGGGGTAGACACTTGTACGGGCAAAGAAAGAATACCATGGGTCATATCCAAGTGATGTGCAAAATAAGTAGAGACATAAGAATAGGTGGATCCGGGATCAAATAAGACAGAAGCATCCCTGTGGCAGACTGAGATAATACCTGAAATGACCGCATCTGAAGCACTAGCATCCTTCCTATCCGGAAGAGCATAGAAACGAGCCTGGCCTCCACCAATACGATCCTCACCCCTAGGGCGACCTCCGGATACCTGGCCACCAGTCCTAGCCGACTGTGCTGGCGTTGAAGAAACAGAAGTAGAAGACGAGGGCTGATCCCTCTGCTGAGACCACTTACGAAGCCACTGAGGACACTCTCTCCTGATATGTCCCAAATCACCGCACTCAAAACAACGGCCTGAAGATGGAAGAAGGGGCTGCTGAGGACCCCTCACTACAGATGAACCCTATGCTGAGGAAGCAGGAGCAGAGCTCTAAGCTGGAAGAGCACTTAGTGCAGGCTGATTCTGCTGACGGCTCTGCTGACCCTAATAACCCTGATGGCCCTGACGACCACGATCTGATGAAACCCCACTGGACTCTGCACGTCCAAACTGATGAGATCTGAAAGAACGACCTCTGCTATGCTGAGATTGGCCCCTAGACGGAGCACCACCGTAACTACCAGTACCACGAGGCCTCTTAGCCTCTCTCTCCTCCCGCTCTCTGCGGCGATCTATCTCAATATGACGGACAGCATCAACTACCTCCTCAAAGGTAACTGCCGAAACTCTCTCCCTGGTCATCAATATACGGATGGGATAAATAAGGCCATCAATAAATCTCTGAATCCTCTCTCTGTCTCTAGGAACCATCCACATGGCATGACGGGCCAACTGTGTGAATCTCATCTCGTACTGATTAACCGTCATATCTCCCTGCTTCAACCACTCGAACTGACATCGCAGCTCCGCTCTCTGAGACTGAGGCACGTACTTCTCCAAAAACACCATGGAGAATTGCTGCCAAGTGAGGGGCACTGCCCCAGCGGGCCTACGCCTCTCAAAATCCTCCCACCACTGAAATGCTGCACCCGTGAACTGAAAAGTGGTGAATGAAACACCGCTGGACTCTAGAATACCCGCGGTGCGAAGCATGCGCTGACATCTGTCAAGAAAACCCTGGGCGTCCTCGCCCTCAGCACCGCTGAATGTCGGAGGCCGTAGCCTCTCAAATCTCTCCAAATGACGCTGCTCATCGTTGGGCATAAATGGAACCATATAAGCAGGAGCTGGTGCAACGGGCGCAACTGGCTGAACTGGCTCGGGTGTGTGAGCCACGGGGGTCTGATTTCCTCCCCCTGCCTGTGAAGAAGATACTGCAGCAGTAGCTGCAACTACCTGAGCCAAGCTTGTGCACACTGATAAGATCTGAGCCAAGGTCTCCTGAAGACCTGGTATGACAATGGGCACTGCCGGTGCCTGAACCTGAGTTGCCGGAGCGTCTGCCGCTGGAATCTGGTCCTGAGCCTGGGCCACCGGTGCAGGAATCTGACCCTGAGTCTGGTCAGCTGGTGGGTCAGCAGGTGCTGGTACTGCTGCCCTACCTCTACCACGACCACGGCCTCTGGGTGCCAATGGTGGTCGTCCGCCACGTCCGTTAGCTCGTGTTCTCGCCATCCGCGAGAGAATAGAATATGGAAAATTTTAGTTTCACGATAACACAGATCGCACGATATGAATCCAAGAAAATGAGGTTTTTCCTAGAGTTTCTGTAGCCCTCCGAGGATAGATACGGACGTCTACGTACCGATCCGCGAAAGCCTACTAAACCGGCTCATGACTCGCGAGTCCTAATAACCTAGAGCTCTGATACCAACTTGTCACGACCCAAATCCGGTCGTGATGGCGCCCAACAATCAAGCTAGGCCAGCCAGACCAACTATTAATTATCACAATGACTATCAGTCCCAATTGGACAACCCAAGAAGAATATATGAGTTTAAGAACTCCAATAATAATAATAATAATGAACAAAATACTGACACTCCCAAAGATCTGGAGTCACAAGTCTAGAGCCTCTAACAAAACCCAATAGGAAATAGGGAGTACGACATAGAAGTACTCAAGTCTGAATACAAAATACAAAATAGCAACTGGAAAATGAGAGGAGAAGCTAGGTTCTGCGAACGTAGGCAGCCTCAGCAACCTGATATGACACTGCAACCACTGGAATTGCCTGTCTACTGCTCCTGAGTACCTGAGTCTGCACACAAAGGTGCAGGGAGTAGGGGTGAGTACTAAGTACTCAGTGAGTAATAAATATATACAAGTAGTTGAAAATAAGAAATCCACAGAATACCACAATATGAAGCTACACTACAGTCCGAATCTCCTACGAACTAGCATCAACAGTACAATTCAGCTACCACAGAGTAATTTAACAAATAAAGATGCAATGCAATGCACATAACCGCTACGGCGTGTATCCCGATCCAATTTAACGTCGACGGCGCTCACTGGGGGTGTGTACAGACTCCGGAGGGGCTCCTACAGCCCAAGCGCAATACTGCTGCGGCGTGCAGCCCGATCCTCATATCAACCACTGCGGCGTGCAGCCCGATCCATGCTCAGTCCACAATAAGCAAATAAGTCACAAAACAGTTCATTTTTCTTAATTCCAGTTTTCAATTCATAATTTATGAAAAATACTTTAACTTTATTAAATTTGCAAAAGCCGGTGACTTAGCATTTCAAAAGTGTGATTTCAATTTCCAGGTCTGAGATCAGTGATTTAAGCAAATATAGCTATCACATAAATATTTTCCTCTAAGGACACTACAGGTCGGCACAAGGCCCCAAAACAAGGCTTACAGCCCACAAATATATCAAATACAGTGTATTTCCAACACTAACAACATATTATTCACATCCGGGATGGACCAAGTCTCAATCCCTAGTCACAATCAATCCCGCACCTGCCACGGTGTGCGAGCCATGCCCTACTAGCGTCACAATGTGCTAAGACGGGGTTTTGAACCCTCGGGCTACCATATACACAAACAACTCACCTCTAGCCGGCCGTAGACTCATCCGCGATGCCTTTTCCTTTGAATTTAGCTCCCTCGTGCGTGGAATCTAGTCAAACCACAATAATTATATCAAATACGGGTCAAATAATCATAACCCATTTCAATTTACATGAAATTCGCATAAATACACCAAGTTGGTAAAACCCGACCCCGGGCCCACTGCTCGGAAAATTCCGAAATTAGTACCAACGCGACCCTCATCTCGCCACGAGTCCGTGCATATAAAATTTATCAAAATCGGAGTTCAAATGGCCTTCCAAAACTCAAAATCCCGTTTTTAATACCTAGGCCACAATTCTTCAAGATTTCTACCCAAATTCATGAAGATTGATGTTAATTCAACCATAAAATGATGTTTTTGAGTCAAAAATCTTACCTCCGACGAATACCCGATGATTTCTCAGTGATTTCCTCGAGTTTTCTTCTCTCTAGGGCTCAAAATTGTGTTTTTGGGGTATAAACCCGTGAGCCTTCTGTTATGTGATATAAATTCACTGCCAGAACATTTTGTTCTACGCGTTCGCGTGAGCTCCCATGCGTTCGCGATGAACAACTCCCTTTTACTCTACGCAAACGCGACGACTCCCACGCGTTCGCGATGCTCGACCCGGACTTGCCCTACGCGAACGCGAACTCCTCCACGCGTTCGCGATGAACAAGATTCCCAGTCGCCCAAAATCCTTCTACGCGTTCGCGACTCCCAGTCACGCGAACGCGATGGTTCACTCCAACTGACCTATGCGAACGCGACACCAGGAACGCGATTGAGAAGCACAAGGCTCCTGGCCTACGCGAACACGATGCACCGACCGCGAACGCGATGCATTGATTCGCCTGACCTTCGCGAACGCGGCCCATGCCACGCGAACGCGAAGGCTTAAATGCCTGGACAGAACCTGCAGTTTTTCTGCAGATTTTTGCCAAGTCCAAATGCCCGGTTGATGGTCCGAAATCATCCCGAGGCCCCCGGGACCCCAACAAAAACCACCAACAAACTCTAAAACATGATACGGACTTGTTCCAATCACAAAAACACCATCCTAAACATCAAAATCACCATTTACTCACGAATTCAAGCCTAAGTTTCTTCAAAACTTTCAAAACTAACATTCAATCCAAAACCCGATCAAACGACGTCCGAATGACCTGAAAATTTGCAGACATATCCAAAATCACATAAAATTGTCAGAATTCCATTCCGACCCCCGGATCAAAATATCACCTACCATCCGGTTTTCGCCAAAATTCAACCTTCACCAATTCAAGCCTAAAACTACACCGGACCTCCGAATTCAATTCCGATTGCTCTCCTAAGTCATAAATGATCCCCCGAAACTAGTCGAATCATCAGAATCCGGTTCCGAGCACTCTAACTCAATAGTCAACTCTTGGTTGACTTCCCATATTCAAGCTTCCTTCAAACATGCTATTTGCTTCATTTTTAACCCGAATCACTCCTAACTCACCATATATATTCTAATACTGATTTAAAAGCATAAGATATGTAAATTCAAGGTAACAGGATGGTAATTCCCGTAACGACGGGCCGGGTCGTTACACTGTGACAGACCCATCTCGATCCGGCGGGCTCATTGGACGCCTCCTGAAAAATAATTTTAATCCCTGCTCCCACAGCCATCTGCAGACGAATTGGCTGACTCAAGCCTTCAATAAATCTTCTCACCATTTCCCTTTTTGTGGGAAGTATGACAATGGCATGATGAGCCAGGTCAATGAACCTAGTCTTGTATTGTGTGACAGACATAGAACCCTACTGAAGACACTCAAATTGCCAGCACAGAGCCTCCCTCTGAGTTGTTGGAAGGAAATTTTCCAAGAACAACTTTGCAAATTAACCCCAAGTCAAAGATAATGATCCTGCTGGCCTAGATAGACATTAATCTCTCCACCAAGTCTTGACGGAACCAGATAATCAAAAAGTGGAAAAATCAACACCATTAGTCTCCACAATGCCCATAGTATGGAGAACGTCGTGGTAGCTATATAGGAAGTCCTGGGAATCCTCTAAAGGAGTGCCAACGTATGTGGTAGTGAACAACTTGGTAAACCTGTCCAACCTCCATAACGCGTCAACAGACATAGCTGCACCATCACTAGCCTGAGTCACTATGACAGGCTGAACTGCCTCAGCTGGCTGAATCATAAGAAACCTGAGCTTGGGGAATTATTGGCTTCAGGGTGCGCGTAGCAGAAGTCTGATTACCTCCTCCAGCCTGAGAAGTGGCTGGTGCTGCTGGCAGTAAACCTGATCTGGCGATATTGTCCATAAAACCCGCTATCCGGACTAGAGCATCCTGAAGGTCCGGTGTAAACATAACCCCTCCCGGGACCTGAGTTGGGCCCATTGGAACTGCTGGGGCTGGAACATTCTCCTCAATATGAACCAGAGGTTCTGCCACTTGTGTTGCTGCTCGGGGCGAAGCTCTGCCCCTACCTCGACCTCTAGGACGGCCTCGACCTCGGCCTCTAACCCTAGCGGGAGCTGCTGCTGCTGGGGCCTCGTGCTGCTATTCAGTGGATAAGGAAGCGCGTGTTCTTGCCATCTGTGGAAGAATAGAGTAGAAATTCAATTAGCATTTGAAGGACCAAAGTCCCACAACTGGAAAAAATAAAAATAAAAATTCCTAACTATGTAGTCTTTGGGCGATAAATACAGACGTCTCCATACCGATCCCTCAGACCCTACTGAGGTTGTTCGTGAGTTCTGAAACCTGTGCAACCTAGAGCTATGATACCAACTTGTCACGACCCGGATTTTCCACCATCGGGAGTCATGATGGCGCCTACTAGTGGAAGCTAGGCAAGCCAATTCTTACTTACATTTTCATTAGTTACAACTCTCTTTTTAAGACTTTAAATAAAATTATGTAATTACAACGGAATAAATAAATTTAGCGGAAGACTTAGAAAATTTTACTAGATATGATACAGAAAACCCAAACACGATACACTACCCAAGACTGGTGTCACAATACTCACGAACTTCTAAGAATAATACATATAACCGTCTGAAAGAAATATAAACTGTTTATCCCGAATACGTGAGATAACAGAATAAAAAAAAAAGATAAAGAAGACAACGGGTCCTGCGGACACCTGCAAGGCTAACTCGAAGTCTTAGTAATCGAAATACCCACAATCGTGCTACTGCCGCTGCTGCTGTCCATAACCTGCATCTGCACAAAAAGAGCGCAGAGTGTAGCATCAGTACAATCGATCCCATGCGCTGGTAAGTGCCGGGCCTATCCCGGCTAAGTAGTGACGAGTCTAGGACCAGACACACACATAAACCTGTACAGTTGAAATATATACATATACAACAACAGGAAACATTATCGAACGTTTATAAGGAAAGAACATGCTCTGAAGTAGCAACCAATAATATATATATTATTAGAAATAATCTGAACAATGGAATAAAACTTACTTCCATGTCTCAATTCATTTTTATTACGTATCTTGTGGTAGGCGTACCACTCGCTCCTAGATTTAATAATAGGCTATCGGCAACTATGGACAATGCCAACAATCACATAACTTTGTGGTCGGCGTGCCACACGATCCCATTTTCTTATTATATAAGTGACCGTCGTGCCACACGATCCCATTTTCTTATTATATAAGTGGTCGGCGTACCACACGATCCCAATTCTTTAATACATAAGTGGTTGGCGTGCCACACGATCCCGATTCTTTAATATATATTACCGGCATTAAACCAATAATCTCTGATTAACAATATGTACATAAATGTATTACCGGTATTAAACCAATAATCTTCAATTTCAACAACATTTATATTATCGGTGTAAAACCAATAAATAATTTCCTTTCATATAATCACATAGGATTAATATGAATTTAATCCATTTAAGACCCGCGGTCATACTTGACCCCCAACGTATAGATACTCGTTCCCATGCCTAAACGTCGAACTCACATAACAATTAGCACATAAACTCAATTCCTATTCCCACAAGCTAGGATAGAACAAACATTTACCTCGAAAGTTTACGAACGATTCAATCCGTAGCAATGCCTTTTTCTTTCAAATTTGGCTCCAATCCAATCGTATCTATACACAATTGATTTAATATCATCAATTAACAAACTAGTTCATATAGCTAAATATAATTTTTACAACATTCTGCCCGAAATAGTAAAAATTGACCATGGGCCCATATGATCGAAACACGAGGTTCGAACCAAAATAAATTCACCCAATCATCCACGAGTTCAAATAAACAATTTTTTCTTAAGTTCGACCCCAAAACAAGGTCTAGATTGCAAATTCTTTAAAACCCCTAACTATACTCATTTCTCTAATTTTTCTACCCATTTACACATATGTAGGCCTAGGAATTCAAATAATATTGATGGAAAATGAAGAAAACGATTCAAGAATACTTACCCAACAAGTTTGATGAAGAATTGCCCAAGAATCGCCCAAGAAGCTGTGGAGAAGATAGAGACTAAGAAATGGGATTTTTATCCCGTTTCTGTTCTGTTTCAGAACTTAAAATCACTGGGCTGAAATTTGCTCTATGCGATCGCGGATCAAGGGATGCGATCGCATAGAGTAAGATAATCTGTACTCTGCGATCGCATAAAAGAAGCTGCGATCGCATTGAAAGGGCATGCTACCTTATGCGATTGCGGGACTAATTGTGCGATCGCATAGAGTAAAATAGAGGGGCTGGATTTTTACACAATGCGATCGCAGGGACTGGTGTGCGATCACGTAGATGGAAAATGGCAAGCTATGCGATCGCAGGCGTGCTAATACGATTGCATAGAAGGATTTCGGGACCCCAGAACTTTGCTCTATGCGATCGCAGCTATACCTATGCGATCGCATAGAAGAAAATGTCTGTGCAAAAATTGCAGAATTTCTGCAGCATTTTAAAGTCCAAAACCACTCTGATACATATCCGTAACTCACCCGAGCCCTCGGGATCAAAACCAAATATTACACTGACTCAAAAATATCATACGAACTTGCTCGCGCGATCAAATCGCCAAAATAACATCAAAATCAATGAATTGAGCCTTAAAACTCAAGAATTCTTTAAAAATTTCATAACTTCCTCCAATTTAAGGCCGAAACATGTCAAACGACGTTCGTTTTCAACCAAACTTTACAGGAAGCGCTTAACCAAATCTATGACCTGTACCCGGTGTCTGAACCAAAATACGAGCCCGATACCATTATTTTTTAATCAAATTTCAGTTTCAGTTTCCTTAAAAATTATCAGAAAATAATTTAACAGAAAAATTCTTTTACCGGGGTTCTAGACCTCGAATTTCGATTTCGGGCATACGCCCGAGTTACATATTTTTCTACGGATTTTTTGAGACCGTCAAATAACGGGTCCGGGTCTGTTTACCAAAAATGTTGACCAAAGTCAACCATATCAATATTAATATCAAAATTCTTCAAATGTTTCACATATTTCATATATTTCAACATAAAAAATTTCCGGTTTCGGGCCCGAATTGTGCACGCAAATCAAGGCAACTATAAATGAGATTTTTAAGGCCTCAAAAGCTCGAAATGATTGAGAAAACAAGTAATGACCCTTTGGGTCATCACATTTTCCCTTTTAATTTGTATTAAATATTTTACCTTGCGTGAGAGGCAAATTGAAAATGCAAATCTTTTTTTCGTTTTGATTTATTCCATGACTTGAATTCCAAGACTTCTAACTTCTGTAAAACATTAATCTGCAATTAGAGGACCTTGAAGCTTTGAAACCCATAAATTGGGTTTGTTGAGTTTGTTAATATACTGTATTTGTAAAATAATTTTGGAAATATATATAAATACAAACAAAAATGTGCATAAACAGAAATGACGAAACCAATTCGAGCCAACTGAATTCACAGTGTTTCCTTAAGGAATTTAATCCCCTCCAAGTACCCAAGGTTATGGATTATTTCCTCCCATGATATAACGAATTACACATTGGTGTAGTGGTACATCAAACTCCAGTATTTCAGCGAACACAAAGTTTTGTAGTAAATCACACTTACATTTGCTTTGTTAGATGCTAAAAGTATGCAGAAGAATGAGAGAAAACTCAGAAAATCATAGTGAAATTCTGAGTAGAATAGTGTTGTATTTATAGCCAAAAGTTGGGCTGAAATCTGAAGAGTCTCTTCAGAATGGTTGTTTCTGCAAAATTGACACAGCATAAATGGCTATTTACTCAATAATAAAGAGGGAAATTGAAGAGGGTAGTTACTTTTCTGTTACCAAAATAGAAAAACGGATTGGATTTAATATTAATATTTAATATTAATATTCTGTTATTAAAATAAATATTTAACAACATTTCTGTTAATATTTTAATACTAACAAATAACTTTGGTCCAAAAAGTTAATCAATCGATCATTTGACCAAATCCAAATCCAAATCTGAATCCAAAGCCAAAGCCGACGCTGAAACCGAAGCCATAGTCGTAGCCATAGCCGAAGCCGAGCCGAGCCGAGCCGAGCGAGCGACGATGATGGCACGATGCTTGCTTTCTTCTCAACTCTTTAAGATCTAGAAGAAGAGCAATTGCTTATATACCCATAAAAAATCTCTTCCTCTTCCATTATGGGACAATGCACATTTACCAGGGAGGGGGAACTTGAAATTTCACTCAAAAAATTTCATTTCCCTCCATTTCCCATTCACCCTCTTTTAACTATTTAATATATCAATTAAATATATTAAAAACCCAACAATCCCCCACATGAATGGAGAATGGCTATATCACGGAAGTATGCATGAAAAATTGTATGATTTGCAAGTAAGGATTAATTGCATCTGGATAAGTAGGTTTCCCTTTGAACTTTCCGTAGTGAACTTATGTCGGATATACTCGATCAATTGGTAGATTTGATATCTTTGAACCGTAGAACTTTGGTGTATACCTAGACAACCACAAGTCATACAACCAACCCTTAACCGTCTTTGGTTCTCATTGTTGTGTTCGTTTCAGCCATGAACACCGCCTAGTTTCATAAGTGCTTAGAGAACTGTCCATACAAAATTATCTTTGAAGCGGCTAACACTTCACACTTACATAGGTGATCCATAAACGTGTCATCCCGTAGATACACTATTTGATATACCCCGTATCAAATTTAGAAATCATTAAAAAGCCTTAATGATTTATCCTTGGTATTGACATTGTCTTATACGAGAATGGACCAAAGGTTTATTTGACAATGTTGAACCGTCATTAATGACTTTGTTTGATCTCCTTGAACCTAGATCTTGGGATCTCCAGTCTTCTAGGTAGAGTTATCGCCACTATGACTTGTTCTCGGCCACAGTCCCATTCCCCTTGATGATTTCTCAACTACATCTCTAGTTAGGCCTTTTGTAAGTGGATCCGCCACATTATCACTTGACTTTACATAGTCAATCGTGATAATTCCTCTAGAGAGTATTATCTAACGATTTTATGTCTTCGTCATATATGACGAGATTTACCATTATACATAACGCTCCCAGCCCTTCCAATTACCGCTTGACTATCAGAGTTTATGCATATTGGTGCCAAGGGTTTGGGCCAAAATGGAATATCTTCCAAGAAATTCCGGAGCCATTCAGCTTCTTCACCGGCTTTATCCAAGGCTATGAACTCAGCCTCCATTGTAGAGCGGGCAATACAAGTTTGTTTGGACGACTTCCAAGATATCGATCCTCCACCAATGGTGAATACATATCCACTTGTGGACTTGGAATCAGTTGATCCGGTGATCCAATTTGCATCACAATATCCCTCAATGACCGCAGGATATTTATCGTAGTGCAAAGCAAAGTCCTGGGTATGTACTAAGTACCCCAAAACTCGTTTCATGGCCATCCAATGAGATTGACCTGGATGGCTCGTATATCAGCTCAATTTACTAATAGCACAGGCTATATCTGGTCGTGTACAATTCATGATGTACATTAAGCAACCCAACACCCGAGCATAATCCAATTGTGATATGCTTTGGCCTTTGTTTTTTGCTAATGCAAGATTCACGACAATTGGAATCTTTGCAACTTTAAAGCCCAAGTGCTTGAATTTTTCAAGTACTGTCTTGATATAATGAGATTGTGATAACGCCAGACCTTGAGAATTCTTATGGATCTTAATTCACAGAATTAAATCAGTAACTCCCAAGTCTTTCACATCAAACTTGCTAGTTAGCATACGCTTAGTAGCATTTATATTGGCAATGTCATTACTCATTATGAGAATATCATCCACATATAGGCAAACAATGACTATGTTATTTGGAACATTTTTAATGTACACACATTTATCACATTCATTTATCTTAAACCCATTTGACAACATTGTTTGGTCAAAATTCGCATGCCATTGTTTGGGTGCTTGATTTAATCTGTAAAAGGGACTTAACAAGTCTACAAACCTTCTTTTCTTTACTTGGAACCACAAACCCTTCTGGTTGTTCCATGTAGAGTTCTTCCTCCAACTTTCCATTTAAGAAGGCCGTCGTAACATCCAATTGATGAATTTCAAGACCATAAACTGTAGCTAATGCTACTAACGTTTGTATGGATGTAATTCTTGTAACTGGAGAGTATGTATCAAAATAATCAAGACCTTATCGTTGTATATACCCTTTGACTACAAGTCTTACCTTATATTTGTCAATAGTGCTATAATCTGTCATTTTTCTCTTAAAGATCCATTTAGAACCCAACGGTTTATTTCCAGGAGGAAGATCAACCAATTCCCATGTATGGTTGTTCAATATGGATTCTATTTCACCATTGACTACCTCTTTCCATAACAAAGATTCCGAAGAAGACATAGCTTTCTTAAATGTTTGAGGCTTATTTTCCAATAAGAAAGTCACAAAATCTGGTCCAAATGAAGTAGACGTTCTTTGGCGTTTACTACGTCTTGGATCTTCCTGGTTAAGTGTACTTTCTTTTGCTTCTTCCCGAGATCGTTTAGATCATTCGTTAATCGACTCACATTCCTTTTTATACGGATATATATTTTCAAAGAACTCAGCATTATCTGATTCTATAACCGTATTATTATGAATGTCGGAATTTTCTAATTTATGAACCAGAAATCGATATGCTTTACTATTAGTCGCATATCCTATGAAATCACAATCAACGATTTTTGGTCCTATTTTTACCCTTTTGGATTTAGGAACTTGCACTTTTGCCAAACACCCCCCACACTTTAAAATAATTCAAGTTGGGCTTCCTTCCTTTCCATTTTTCATATGGAATGGATGGTTTTTTGCTATGGGGTACTCGATTTAATATTCGGCTAGCCGTAAGTACGGCTTCCCCCCACAAGTTCTGTGGCAAACCATAACTTATCAATAATGCGTTCATCATCTCCTTTAATGAACGATTCTTTCTTTCTGCAATCTCATTGGATTGGGGCGTGTAAGGGGACGTTGTTTGATGAATAATTCTATATTCTAAACATATTTTATTCAAAAGGAGATTCATATTCACCACCCCCTATCACTTCTTATCATTTTGATTTTCTTGCTAAGTTGTGTTTTAACTTCATTTTTGTATTGCTTGAATGCGTCTATTGCTTCATCTTTACTATTAAGTAAGTAACATAGCAATATCGAGTACTATCGTCAATAAATGTTATGAAATACTTCTTTCCACCGCGAGATGGTATTGACCTCATATCACAAATATCTTTGTGAATTAAGTCTAAAGGATTTGAATTCTTTTCAACCGATTTATAAGGATGTTTAACATACTTAAATTCCACACATATTTGACATTTTGATTTGTCACATTTAAATTTAGGCAATACTTCCAAATTAATCATTTTCCGTAAGGTTTTTATAATTGACATGACCCAAACGTATATGCCATAATTCATTTGACTCAAGTAAGTAAGACGAAGATGAAATTTTATTATTATTCTCAACAACCATTACATTCAGCTTGAAAAGGCCCTCAGTGAGGTAACCGTTTCCTACAAACATTTAGTTCTTACTTATTACAACCTTATCGGAAACAAAAACACATTTAAAACCATTTTTAACAAGAAGTCCAGTATAGACCAAATTCTTCCTAATCCCAGGAACATGAAGGGCGTTGTTCAAAGTCACCACTTTGCCGGAAGTCATTTTGAGAAACATCTTCCCACATCCTTCAATATTGGCCTTTGAAGCATTTCCCATAGTAATCGTCTCATCGGGTCCAAGAGGAGCATAAGTAGCAAACGCTTCTCTAACAGCACAAACATGGTGAGTGGCTCAAGAATCAATCCACCACTCTTTAGGATTGCCTACCAAGTTGCATTCGGAAAGCATGGCACATAAGTCATCAACATCATCATGCTTTTCAACCATGTTTGCTTGACCCTTCTTCTTGTCTTTCTTCGGAGCACGACACTCCATAGATTTGTGTCCAGTTTTTCCATAGTTGTAGCAGTTTCCACTTAACCGCTTCTTGCGTAGGTTGTATTTTGGTCAGAAGCCTTCTTCCTCTTTTTGTTCTCTTCAACAATATTTGCTCCCATTATTGTTGAGTTACCACGACCTCTCTTTTTAGCAGCTTTATTTTCCTCTTCGATTCTCAACCGAACAATGAGATCTTCAAGGGACATCTCCTTGCGTTTGTGTTTCAAGTAGTTTTTGAAGTCCTTCCACAAAGGAGGCAACTTCTCAATCATTGCTGCTACTTGGAATTCTTCAATGATAACAAGATCTTCAATGAAATTTTCATTAGTAAAAATACTAAGATTACTACTTTCAACATCAATATTAATTTGATTTATACCTTCAGTAAGGAGATCGTGAATAATCACTTGCAATTCCTGGACTTGGGTAATAACAGACTTGCTATCTACCATTTTGTAGTCCAAAGACTTTCTAGCAACAAACTTTTTCAACCCGGTATCTTCGGTTTTGTATTTCTTTTCAAACGCAGTCCACAGTTTCTTTGACGTTTCTACGCCACTGTAGACGTCATACAAAGCATCTTCCAGCCCGCTTACAATATAATTCTTACATAAAAAATCTGAATGCTTCCACACCTCAACGACGAGAAAGCGTTCAATTTCTGGAGTTTCGTGGGACAACACAGGAACATCTTCCTTGATGAACTTCTGGAGACTTAGAGTAGTCAAATAGAAGAACATCTTTTGTTTCCAGCGCTTGAAATCAATCCCGAAAAAATTTTCGAGTTTCTCCGCCGGTGCCAATGCTGTCGGAGTCGTTCGGCTTGTTGAGGCATTAGCAGTCACCATTGGAACAGCTTGGTTCTCATTCTCATTAGTCATTTCTGTAAAAGAATGATACAAATATTAAAATCACGTATATTTTAATAGAGTACAAAACCACAAAGGTTTTACTCTTCCAGATTCAGTAAAACAAATACATAAATATAATAAATTCCTTAAGCTTGTTAGTACACTGTATTTGTAAAATAATTCTGGAAATATAAATAAATACAAACAAAAATGTGCATAAACAGAAATGAAGAAACCAATTCGAGCCCACTGAATTCACAGTGTGTCCTTAAGGAATTTAATCCCATCCTAGTACCTAAGGTTATGGATTATTTCCTCCCAAGATAGAACGAATTACACACTGGTGTAGTGGTACTTCACACTTACTTTTGCTTTGTTTGATGCTAAAAGTATGCAGAAGAAGGAGAGAAAACTCAAAAAAATCTAGTAAAATTCTGAGCAGGATAGTGTTGTATTTATAGCCAAAAGTTGGGCTGAAATCTGAAGAGTCTCTTCAGAATGGCTATTTCTGCAAAACTGCCACGGCATAAATGTCATTGCATAAATGACTATTTACTCAATAATAAAGAGGGAAATAAAGAGGAAAATTGAAAAACAGATTGGATTTAATATTAATATTTTGTTATTAAAATAAATATTTAACAATATTTCTGTTAATATTTTACTATTAACAAATAAATTTGGTCCAAAAAGTTAATCAATCGATCGATTGACCAAATCTGAAGCCGAAATCTGAAGAGTCCGAAGCCGAGCCGAGCGAGCGACGACGACGACGGCGCGAGGCTTGCTTTCTTCTCAACTCTTTAAGAGCTAGAAGAAGAGCAATTGCTTATATATCCATAAAAAACCTCTTCCTCTTCCAATATGGAACAATGCCCATTTACCAAAGAAGGGAAACTTGAAATTTCACTCAAAAAATTTTATTTCTCTCCATTTCTCATTCACCCTCTTTTAACTATTTAATATATTAATTAAATATATTAAAAAACCCAACAGAGTTTGTGATTATTTTGAAGCTCAAAACAATAACTTTTTTTAACTTTTCGCCTACAATTGTATACCATGTTGTTATAGCTATATATTATACCTATATCATATGTTAGTTAATATTTTTAAATTGTATTAGCTACATTTAATTAATACATAAATTTAGTTTTTCTTTAGTAATATAAAAAAAAGAATAATAAAAAATAGTAAAAACGGTAAATAAAATTAGATTATGAAGAGAAAAAGAATATAAAAAAGAAGTTAAATGAAATTGAAAAAAACGATAAAAAAGAAAAAAAAAGAAGCATAGAAATAAAAAGAATATAGTAATTATTTAATTTAAAATATATTTTGTTCCTACTAATATATGTATTCTTATTCCATATTCTATCGTGTTTACATAATGTAAGCATAAACATAATTTATACCAGGATCTTGAACATGATAATCTTACATATAATCGTAATAGAAAACAATACCTGAAGCGGGATCCGTTATCTTGAAGCGGAAGCGTTAATCGGTAAATCGGTTTCTCGCCCCTTTCCCTAACTTTCGTTACCGCCGACTTTAGGGATGGAAGAGAGGAAAAGCAGTAACCCTAATGGGTGGGGAGAGGACCAATTTATAGAGATTTTCACTTAATATGGTATGTCCATCAAGTAACCAATCCGATGGAAGAGATTTGCTCATTAATTAAATATTAATTATGGACCTTACTTATTGGGTCACATTATTCGTATGAAAATAACTTACATTCTCCCACATGTCCCAATAATCATATAATATTAATATTTAATATAGGAACATTAGTTGTGCATAAATAAATCTCTTCTGTAATGTCCATCATAAATACCACAATAAGATAAACTAGTAAATGTGAGTTATGGTGGTTATACATAATTTGTCTACATACTCCCTTCCATATACTACAATATTAGTAATTTACCGTATCAGGTTCATAAGCTATAAAAACTTTATGGTCCACAATAATGTCTCCTTGAGACTTATCCTGTAATATCTCAAAACAATAATGTGCACACCATTATGAGAAACATGAAATCACTAATGTATATCAGAAACATATAATGAGCTCAGAGTGTCAAAACATCATAAATACATCAATCATAAAAACAGCCAAGACCCATTCTATGTACATGTTCTTTAAATATCTTTGGCTTGTAAACCTTTCGTTAACGGATCTGCAATCATTAGATCAGTTCTAATATGCTCAAGTGACACTCTTTGTTTCTGAACTTCCTCCTTGACGGTAAAGTACTTTAATTCCATATGTTTGGCACCTTTGGAGTACTTATCGTTCTTGGAGAAGAATACTTCTGTAGAATTATCACAGTAAATTTTCAGCGGCTTGGTAATGGTATCGACAACCCCAAGTCCTGAAATAAAGTTTCGCATCCATAATGCATGAATTGTGGCCTCAAAACATGCCACAAATTCTGCTTCCATCGTGGATGTAGAAATGACAAACTGTTTGGCACTCTTCCACGATATTGCTCCTTCAGCTAATTGGAACAAATAATCAAACGTGGATTTTCTAGTGTCAATACATCCAATGAAATCTGAATCCGGGTATCCAACAACTTCCAAATGCTTGGATCTCCTATACATGAGCATGTAATCCTTCATTCCTTTCAAGTACCTCAAAACTTTCTTTGCAGATTTCCAGTGATCAATTCCTGGGTTACTCTGATATCTTCCTAGCATTCCGACCGCAAAACTAATATTCGGTCTTGTGCAAGTCTAAGCATACATCATACTACCAACAATAGAAGAGTAAGGAATTGATTCCATTTCCTTTCGCTCTACATCATTTTTAGGACATTGCATGAGACTAAATTTGTCCCCTTTTTGAATTGGAACAATTCCTGCTGAACAATTGTTCATGTTAAATCTCTCAAAAATTCTTTCGATATAGCCTTTCTGAGACAATCTCAATAATCCTTGTGATCTATCACGGATTATTTCTATTCCTATTACATAGGATGCCTCACCCATATCTTTCATTTCAAAATTTTTAGAGAGAAAATCTTTAGTCTCACGCAACATATTTAAGTCATTAGCAGCAAGTAGAATATCATCAACATATAGGACTAAAAATATAAACTTGCTCCCACTGATCTTTTGGTATATACACCGATCAACGGTATTTTCCACAAATCCAAAAGATGTTATGGTATCATTGAACTTTATATACCATTGTCGTGAGGCTTGTTTAAGTCCATATATCGACTTCTTCAGTTTACACACCATTTGACCTTTCCCTTTAGTTTCGAAACCCTCTAGTTGGTCCATATACACTTCCTCCTCGAGATCTCCATTAAGAAAGGTAGTTTTCACTTCCATTTGGTGTAACTCTAAATCATAATGAGCCATCAAAGCCACAATAATTCTTAACGAGTCTTTCTTTTTTAGACCGGTGAAAAGGTCTCTTTATAATCAATGCCTCCTTTCTAAGTATAACCCTTGGGAACAAGTCTGGCTTTATATCTCTCAATATTGCCATTTGAATTGTGTTTGGTCTTAAAGAACCATCTACACCCGATTCTTTTAGAACTTTCAGGTAATTCAACGAGATCCCAGACTTTATTGTATTCCATGGATTTTAACTCTTCCTTCATGGCATCAATCCATTTGTCGGACTCATTACTTTCTATGGCTTGTGAAAATGAAACCGGATCCTTATTAAGACCAATATCAAAATCTGACTCTTGCAAATAAACCACGTAATCATCTGAAACAGCCGATTTTCTAACTCTTTGAGATTTTCTTAATGGCATTTCTTGTGGTTCATTTGTGTCAAATATTTGTGAGTTAGTTTCTTCATGAAGTGTTTCATCCAAATGTTGCTCGGTGTTGTCAAAATATTCTTCAACAACTGGAATAATATTTGGTATTTTTGTGGAAGTAGGCATATTTCTGGGTAATAGAATATTGACCCCTCACCTCTTTAATTTCCACACTTTGCTTTTCAACACTCCCACTAACTTCACCATTCTCAATGAATCTTGCATTATCGATTTCAACAATTCTTGAACTATGGTTTGGACAGTAAAACACATACCCTTTAGATTTCTCTGGGTAACCAATAAATTAACCACTTACTGTTCGAGAATCTAATTTCTTTTCTTGTGGATTATAAACTCTAGCTTCCGTTGGGCAACCCCAAACATGCAGGTGCCTTAAACTAGGTTTCCTTCCTATCCACAGTTCAAAAGGGGTCTTTGGAACTGCCTTACTAGGAACCCTGTTTAATAAATATACAGCGGTTTTAAGAGCATACATCCACAATGATTTGGTTAATGAGGAATTAAATATCATGCTCCTAACTATGTCCATAAGTGTTCGATTACGCCTTTTTGCAACACCATTTTGTTGAGGTGTTCCTGGCATAGTATATTATGCACATATGCCACGTTCCTCAAGGAACTTTGCAAATGGACCTGGACATTGTCCTGACTCATTATATTTTTCATAATATTCACCACCTCTATCTGACCTAATAATTTTTACCTTTTTATCTAATTGCCTTTCAACCTCATTAACAAACACCTTGAGGGCATCTGCTGCTTGAGATTTTTCTTTCAGCAAATAGATGTATCCATAACGTGAAAAATCATCGATAAAAGTGATAAAATATTTTCTCCACCAAAAGATGGAACATCAAAGGGTCCACAAATATCGGTGTGTATAATTTTAAGAAGCTGGGTGCTTCTTGTGGCACCTTTCTTACTATGCTTGGTTTGCTTTCCCTTAATGCAATCCAAACATATAGTAAGATCAGTAAAATTTAAATTCGGAAGAATCTCATTCTTTACTAATCTCTCTAACCTTTCTTTGGATATATGACCCAAACGTCTGTGCCACAAGTAAGCAGAACTTTCATCTAGTGAACTACGTTTAATTCCATCATTATGTTGAATATAAGAAGGGATTCAGAAAAACCAATATCGAGTTTCAATTTATATAAACCATCACTAAGAAAACCATAACCATAGAAAATAGCATTCTTATATGAATTGAAACATCCATTTCCAAACTTAAAATCAAATCCAGAAACATCAAGTCTTGAAAGAGAAATCAAATTCCTAGAAACTGAAGGTACATAAAGAGTCTGTAATAGATCAAGGTGACATCCAGTCCCCATGATCAAATGATAAGTCCATATGCCTTCAATTGTAGCCTTCATACAATTTTCCATAAACAAGAAATCCTTATTTGGATTTGTAGTTTGGATCGTAAGGAATCCCTGCAACGTAGTAGATACATGAGCAGTTGCACCAGAATCAAGCCACCAAGTATTATTAGGAACTTCTACTAAATTTGGTTCGAAATATATAAAAGCACTACTTGTACCTTTCTTTTCAAACCAAGCTTTACGTTTCAGGCAATCTTTCTGATAGTGTCCTTCCTTATTATAGAAACGACACGTATCTGCCTTACTTTCCTTGTTAGCATCCTGTTGAGCTTTAGCAGGTGCTTTCTTCTTCTTGAACTTGTTGGCCTTTTCTTTAAGTCCTTTACCAGCTCCTTGACCCATGAGGTTAATTGAATAACTCCATTGTTTCTTAAGTCTTGACTCCTCCTGAGTAAGCATACTAGACAATTAACTAACATTCCACATATCCTTAATAGTGTTATATTTAATTTGAAAATGTCCATACTCAGGAGGTAACGAGTTCAGAATAAACTGAACCAAGAAGGAGTCATCCACTTTCATCCCCAAGGTCTGAAGTCTTGCTGCAATGTTAGTCATCTCAATAACATGATTTTTCATACTACACGACCCATCAAACTTCATGGTCGTGAGTTCAGCCATTAGTGTACCAGCGAGAGACTTGCGAAAACGTTCTTCCACAAACTTCAAGTATTCCCTGGCACTTTCTATTTGTGGAATAGTACTCTTAATGTTGTTGGCAATATTCATTCGCATAAACTTAAGGCTTATCATGTTAGAGCATTCTCATGCTTTATGGAAAGATTTCTCATCCGCACTGCTCGAATCAGTAATGGCAGCGGGCTTATCATTCAGCAGAGCGAAGTCAAGATCCATCACACCTAAGTGGAACTGGACTTGCTCACGCCATTCAGAGAAGTTCAATCCATTGAATACAGTAACAAATGAAGCAAGAGAATGACAAGGAATAGCTGCAAAATAGATAATACATGCTCACAAATTAATATGGATTCAACAAAATAATTAAAGCATATCGCAATTCTCCTTTGGGTAGATACTATGACACACAATCATAATTTCAATGCCATTTAGTCTTTAATAGGTAATTAAATATTTTTAGTCAAATATATATGTCATCTTTGGACAAACAATATATATCTGACTAAGAATGTTAATTTACCTCATCATATCACTATTCATAGAATAATTGATTCACCTTTGGATAAATCCTTAAGTGCAATAGTAAAAATTAATTTATGCACTAATTTTAAATTATAGGCATTTCATTAATTTAATGGATAAACTATAATTTTATGTATGCATATTTTCATAAAACTAACTAGTTTGGCCATTTTGGTGACTAACAAACTATATAACATAAGTGCACACACAAAATAGAGATCATAATATTTTATGCATGTGTGTACTTTAAACAATCTAGTTTGATCACTTTGGTGACTAACAAACTATATAACTTTAAGAACATACATTAATTTTTCACAGTATAAGAATCAAATTACAATTGGTATGTAGGTTTTACATACTGTTACTGTAATATATGCAAATTCTATAAATTAGTGGTCTTGCATACTTAGGAATTATACTGCATCATCTTCTTGAGTCCAAAGACCTTAGGTGGTTCACATACAAAAGTAATTAGCCTAATCTTTATATTTGGCATGTTCTAGCTCAAGTAGATGATATAGTTACTGATTTGTTTTTAAAAAAAGAACTAAAACCATAAAATTAGTAACCCTAAGAGAGCATCAAACATATAGCCAAAAATGTTAGATAGTGGAGGCCGCCGACCTTAACCTTCTAAGAACGCCATCTCTATGGCTTTATCACCAATACCCCTTAATTCCTAAACATTACTTTATTTTAATTTTACACGACTCCATTATAAAATTATTTAAGTGTAGATACTTTAAACGCGGTAACATAATATTGTCTCCTATTTTGGCAGAATTCAAAACGGTATTTACTAGACAAATCTAAGAAAGTAACATTAGATTACTACAATAATCATATTCAAATAAGCATGTTATCACGTCGAAGCATAAGTCATCTAGGCTTTCATCCGCGAAGATTATCAGTTCAAATTACAGGCTCTGATACCACATGTAAGCATAAACATAATTCATACCAGGATCTTAAACATGATAATCTTACATATAATCGTAATAGAAAACATATCTGAAGCGGGATCCATTATCTTGAAGCGGAAGCGTTAATCGGTAAATCGGTTTCTCACCCCTTTCCCTAACTTTCGTTACCGCGGACTTTAGAGATGAAAGAGAGGAAAAGCAGTAACCCTAATGGGTGGAGAGAGCACCAATTTATAGAGATTTTTACTTAATTTGGTATGTCCATCAAGTAACCAATCGGACGGAAGAGATTTGCTCATTAATTAAATATTAATTATGGGCCTTACTTATTGGACCATATTATTCGTATGAAAATAACTTACACATAAATAACCTCGTAACTTAATATGTGTATTATTTTTTCACATTCTATCCTTATTTAGTATGTTCCTCCCGTTGGTTCCTTGGTTGTTATCCTATATTTTTTTAAATAACAATTCTGGACAATAAAAATGTTAGCGTATAAAACGTAAATATAAATAAAGCAATAATTAATTCGAGCCCACTGAATTCACAGTGTTTCCTTAAGGAATTTAATCCCCTCCTAGTACCCAAGGTTATGGATTATTTCCTCCCAGGATAGAACGAATTACACACTGGTGTAGCGGTACTTCAAACCCCAGTGTTTCAGCGAACACAAAGTTCGGCAACAAATCACACTTACGGATGCTTTGTTTGTGGTTAAAACAATGCAGAATAAAGAAGGACAACTCAGAAGTCGAATGGAAATTCTGAGAGGAAGGAATGCAATGTATAGCCAATGTTGAATTCTTACCAAAGAGATTGAAATTCGTTTTTCCAGTGTATACAGTGTATATATCGAGTGTATATAGTGTATATATCGAGTGTATACAGAGTGTATATCGAGTGTATACAGAGAGTATCTCAAGTATTTTTTCTGATCTATCTCGTTCTCTCCAACTTCTGCTCTATTTATAGCAGTTGTTTGAGATAAATCCGCCCCTTCCATGATGTAACAAGCACTAGGCTATCATGGAGGAGGCACTTACATAGTGGAATGTACATTTACTTGGTGGGAGAGGCACTTGTTGCTTGTTGGTGCAATACACTCTCATTTCCCATTCACTTGGTGCAATACACTCTCATTTCCCATTCACTCTTAAAATAAAACTCAACAATCCCCCACATGAATGGGGAATGGCTATATCATGGAAGTATGCATGAAAAACAGTGTGATTCACAAGTAAGGATTAATTGTATCTGGATAAGTAGGTTTCCCTTTGAACTTTCCGTAGTGTACTTATGTTGGATATACTCGATCAATCGGTAGATTTGATATCTTTGAACCGTCGAACTTTGGTGTATACCTAGACAACCACAAGTCACACAACCAACCCTTAACCGTCTTTGGTTCTCATTGTTGTGTTCGTTTCAGCCATGAACA
The DNA here is from genome assembly GCA_032618575.1 of Nicotiana noctiflora. NCBI lineage: Eukaryota > Viridiplantae > Streptophyta > Magnoliopsida > Solanales > Solanaceae > Nicotiana > Nicotiana noctiflora. The sequence continues at coordinate 710,110 of JASVEL010003056.1, read as the reverse complement.
CCGCCTGGTTTCATAAGTGCGTAGAGAACTGGCCTTACGGAATTCTCCTTGAAGCGGCTAACACTTCACACTTACATAGGTGATTCCTAAACGTGTCATCCCGTAGATACACTATTTGATATACCCCGTATCAAATTTAGAAATCATTAAAAAGCCTTAATGCTTTATCCTTGGTAGTGAACATTGTCTTATAAGAGAATGGACCAAAAGTTTATTTGACAATGTTGAACCATCAAAAATGACTTTGTTTGATCTCCTTGAACCTAGATCTTGGGATCTCCAGTCTTCTAGGTAGAGTTACCGCCACTATGACTTGTTCTCGGCCACAGTCCCATTCCCCTTGATGATTTCTCAACTACATCTCTAGTTAGGCCTTTTGTAAGTGGATCCGCCACATTATCACTTGACTTTACATAGTCAATCGTGATAATTCCTCTGAAAGTAATTGTCTAACGGTTTTATGTCTTCGTCGTATATGACGAGATTTACCGTTATACATAACGCTCCCAGCTCTTCCAATTATCGCTTGACTATCGCAGTGTATGCATATTGGTGCCAAGGGTTTGGGCCAAAATGGAATATCTTCCAAGAAATTCCGGAGCCATTCAGCTTCTTCACCGGCTTTATCCAAGGCTATGAACTCAGCCTCCATTGTAGAGCGGGCAATACAAGTTTGTTTGGACGACTTTCAAGATACCGCTCCTCCACCAATGGTGAATACATATCCACTTGTGGACTTGGAATCAGTTGATCCGGTGATCCAATTTGCATCACAATATCCCTCAATGACCGCAGGATATTTATTATAGTGCAAAGCAAAGTCCTGTGTATGTACTAAGTACCCCAAAACTCGTTTCATGGCCATCCAATGAGATTGACCTTGATTGCTCGTATATCGACTCAATTTACTTATAGCACAGGCTATATCTGGTCGTGTACAGTTCATGATGTACATTAAGCAACCCAACACACGAGCATAATCCAATTGTGATATGCTTTGGCCTTTGTTCTTTGCTAATGTAAGATTCACGTCAATTGGAGTCTTTGCAACTTTAAAGCCCAAGTGCTTGAATTTTTCAAGTACTGTCTTGATATAATGAGATTGTGACAACGCCAGACCTTGAGAAGTCTTATGGATCTTAATTCCTAGAATTAAATAAGCAACTCCCAAGTCTTTCATATCAAACTTGCTAGTTAGCATACGCTTAGTAGCATTTATATTGGCAATGTCATTACTCATTATGAGCATATCATCCACATATAAGCAAACAATGACTATGTGATTTGGAACATTTTTAATGTACACACATTTATCACATTCATTTATCTTAAACCCATTTGACAACATTGTTTGGTCAAATTTAGCATGCCATTGTTTGGGTGCTTGTTTTAATCCGTAAAGGGACTTAACAAGTCTACAGACCTTCTTTTCTTTACCTGGAACCACAAACCCTTCTGGTTGTTCCATGTAGATTTCTTCCTCCAACTCTCCATTTAAGAAAGTCGTCTTAACATCCATTTGATGAATTTCAAGACCATAAACTACAGCTAACGCTACTAACGTTCGTATGGACGTAATTCTTGTAACTGGAGAGTATGTATCAAAATAATCAAGACATTATCGTTGTCTATACCCTTTGACCACAAGTCTTGCCTTATATTTGTCAATAGTGTCATCATCTTTAATTTTCCTCTTAAAGATCCATTTAGAACCCAACGGTTTGTTTCCAGGGAGGAAGATCAACCAATTCCCATGTATGGTTGTTCAATATAGATTCTATTTCACTATTGACTGCCACTTTCCATAACAATGATTCCGAAGAAGACATAGCTTCTTTAAATGTTTGAGGCTCATTTTCCAATAAGAAAGTCACAAAATCCGGTCCAAATGAAGTAGACGTTCTTTGACGTTTACTACGCCTTGGATCTTCCTGGTTAAGTGTACTTTCTTTTGCTTCTTCCCGAGGTCGTTTAGATCCTTCACTAATCGACTCACATTCTTTTTTGTACGGATATATATTTTCAAAGAACTCAGCATTATATGATTCTATAACCGTATTATTATGAATGTCGGGATTTTCTGATTTATGAACCAGAAATCGATATGATTTACTATTAGTCGCATATCCTATGAAAACACAATCAACAGTTTTCGGTCCTATTTTTACCCTTTTGGGTTTAGGAACTTGCACTTTTGCCAAACACCCCCACACTTTAAAATAATTCAAGTTGGGCTTCCTTCCTTTCCATTTTTCATATGGAACGGATTGTGTTTTGCTATGGGGTACTCGATTTAGTATTCGGCTAGCCGTAAGTATGGCTTCCCCCCACAAGTTCTGTGGCAAACCAGAACTTATCAATAATGCGTTCATCATCTCCTTTAATGAACGATTCTTTCTTTCTGCAATCCCATTGGATTGGGGCGTGTAAGGGGTCGTTGTTTGATGAATAATTCCATATTCTAAACATATTTGTTCAAAAGGAGATTCATATTCACCACCCCTATCACTTCTTATCATTTTGATTTTCTTGTTAAGTTGTGTTTCAACTTCATTTTTGTATTGCTTGAATGCGTCTATTGCTTCATCTTTACTATTAAGTAAGTAAACATAGCAATATCGAGTACTATCGTCAATAAAAGTTATGAAATACTTCTTTCCACCGCGAGATGGTATTGACTTCATGTCACAAATATCTGCGTGTGAATTAAGTCTAAAGGATTTGAATTCCTTTCAACCGACTTATAAGGATATTTAACATACTTAGATTCCACACATACTTGACATTTTGATTTGTTACATTCAAATTTAGGCAATACTTCCAAATTGATCATTTTCCGTAAGGTTTTATAATTGACATGACCCAAACGTATATGCCATAATTCATTTGACTCAAGTAAGTAAGACGAAGCTGAAATTTTATTATTATTCTCAACGACCATTACATTCAGCTTGAAAAGGCCCTCAGTGAGGTAACCTTTTCCTACAAACATTTCGTTCATACTTATTACAACCTTATCGGAAACAAAAACACATTTAAAACCATTCTTAACAAGAAGTCCGGTAGAGACTAAATTCTTCCTAATCTCGGGAATATGAAGGACGTTGTTCAAAGTCACCACTTTGCCGGAAGTCATTTTGAGAAATATCTTCCCACATCCTTCAATATTGGCCTTAGAAGCATTTCCCATAGAAATCGTCTCGTCGGGTCCAACAGGAGCATAAGTAGCAAACGCTTCTCTAACTGCACAAACATGGCGAGTGGCTCCAGAATCAATCCACCACTCTCTAGGATTGCCTACCAAGTTGCATTCGGAAAGCATGGCACATAAGTCATCAACATCATCATGCTTTTCAACCATGTTTGCTTGACCCTTCTTCTTACCTTTCTTCGGAGCACGACACTCCGTAGATTTGTGTCCGGGTTTTCCACAATTGTAGCAGTTTCCACTGAATCGCTTCTTGCTTGGGTTGTATTTTGGTCCAGAAGCCCTCTTCCTCTTCTTGTTCTCTTCAACAATATTTGCTCCCATTATTGTTGAGTTTCCACGGCCTCTCTTTTCAGCAGCTTTATTGTCCTCTTCGATTCTCAACCGAACAATGAGATCTTCAAGGGACATCTCATTGCGTTTGTGTTTCAAGTAGTTTTTGAAGTCCTTCCACAAAGGAGGCAACTTCTCAATCATTGCTGCTACTTGGAATGCTTCATTGATAACAAGACCTTCAATGAAATTTTCATTAGTAAAAATACTAAGGTTACTACTTTCAACATCAATATTAATTTGATTTATACCTTCAGCAAGGAGATCGTGAATAATCACTTGCAATTCCTGGACTTGGGTAATAACGGACTTGCTATCTACCATTTTGTAGTCCAAAAACTTTGCAGCAACAAACTTTTTCAACCCGACATCATCAGTTTTGTATTTTTTTTCAAGCGCAGTCCACAGTTCCTTTGACGTTTCTACGCCACTGTAGACGTTATACAAAGAATCTTCCAACCCGCTTAGAATATAATTCTTGCATAAAAAATCTGAATGCTTCCACGCCTCAACGACGAGAAAGCGTTCAGTTTCTGGAGTTTCGTCGGACAACACAGGAACATCTTCCTTGATGAACTTCGCGAGACTCAGAGTAGTCAAATAGAAGAACATCTTTTGTTGCCAGCGCTTGAAATCAATCCCGAAAAATTTTCCGGGTTTCTCCGTCGGTGCCAATGCTGCCGGAGTCGTTCGGCTTGTTGAGGCATTAGCAGTCACCATTGGAACAGCATGGTTCTCATTCTCGTTAGTCATTTTCTGGAGAAAAAAATGACACAAACAAACGTTTAATAAACGTTTAAAACTGGAGTTAAAAAATATAACATAGATTTTAATCTCCAACTAACCGCCACGAAGGCTTTACTCTCCAAAACGGGAGTACACAAAACCACAAAGGTTTTAATTTCCAGAATAATAAGGATAACACAAATATAGAAATTAAAATTATTAAATTCCTTAAGCTTGTTGGTTCCTTGGTTGTTATCCTATATTTTTTTAAATAACAATTCTGGACAATAAAAATGTTAAGCGTATAAAACATAAATATAAATAAAGCAATAATTAATTCGAGCCCACTGAATTCACAGTGTTTCCTTAAGGAATTTAATCCCCTCCTAGTACCCAAGGTTATGGATTATTTCCTCCCAGGATAGAACGAATTACACACTCGTGTAGTGGTACTTCAAACCCCAGTGTTTCAGCGAACACAAAGTTCGGCAGCAAATCACACTTATGGATGCTTTGTTTGTGGTTAAAACAATGCAGAATAAAGAAGGACAACTCAGAAGTCGAATGGAAATTCTGAGAGGAAGGAATGCAATGTATAGCCAATGTTGAATTCTTACCAAAGAGATTGAAATTCGTTTTTCCAGTGTATACAGTGTATATATCGAGTGTATATAGTGTATATATCGAGTGTATACAGAGTGTATATCGAGTGTGTACAGAGAGTATCTCAAGTGTTTTTTCTGATCTATCTCGTTCTCTCCAACTTCTGCTCTATTTATAGCAGTTGTTTGAGATAAATCCGCCCCTTCCATGATGTAACAAGCACTAGGCTATCATGGAGGAGGCACTTACATGGTGGAATGTACATTTACTTGGTGGGAGAGGCACGTGTTGCTTGTTGGTGCAATACACTCTCATTTCCCATTCACTTGGTGCAATACACTCTCATTTCCCATTCACTCTTAAAATAAAACTCAACAATCCCCCACATGAATGGGGAATGGCTATATCATGGAAGTATGCATGAAAAACAGTGTGATTCACAAGTAAGGATTAATTGCATTTGGATAAGTAGGTTTCCCTTTGAACTTTCCGTAGTGTACTTATGTTGGATATACTCGATCAATCGGTAGATTTGATATCTTTGAACCGTCGAACTTTGGTGTATACCTAGACAACCACAAGTCACACAACCAACCCTTAACCGTCTTTGGTTCTCATTGTTGTGTTCGTTTCAGGCCATGAACACCGCCTGGTTTCATAAGTGCGTAGAGAACCGGCCTTACAGAATTCTCCTTGAAGCGGCTAACACTTCACACTTACATAGGTGATTCCTAAACGTGTCATCCCGTAGATACACTATTTGATATACCCCGTATCAAATTTAGAAATCATTAAAAAGCCTTAATGCTTTATCCTTGGTACTCGAACATTGTCTTATAAGAGAATGGACCAAAAGTTTATTTGACAATGTTGAACCATCAAAAATGACTTTGTTTGATCTCCTTGAACCTAGATCTTGGGATCTCCAGTCTTCTAGGTAGAGTTACCGCCACTATGACTTGTTCTCGGCCACAGTCCCATTCCCCTTGATGATTTCTCAACTACATCTCTAGTTAGGCCTTTTGTAAGTGGATCCGCCACATTATCACTTGACTTTACATAGTCAATCGTGATAATTCCTCTAGAAAGTAATTGTCTAACGGTTTTATGTCTTCGTCGTATATGACGAGATTTACCGTTATACATAACGCTCCCAGCCCTTCCAATTGTCGCTTGACTATCACAGTGTATGCATATTGGTGCCAAGGGTTTGGGCCAAAATGGAATATCTTCCAAGAAATTCCGGAGCCATTCAGCTTCTTCACCGGCTTTATCCAAGGCTATGAACTCAGCCTCCATTGTAGAGCGGGCAATACAAGTTTGTTTGGACGACTTCCAAAATACTGCTCCTCCACCAATGGTGAATGGATATCCACTTGTGGACTTGGAATCAGTTGATCCGGTGATCCAATTTGCATCACAATATCCCTCAATGACCGCAAGATATTTATTATAGTGCAAAGCAAAGTCCTGTGTATGTACTAAGTACCCCAAAACTCGTTTCATGGCCATCCAATGAGATTGACCTTGATTGCTCGTATATCGACTCAATTTACTTATAGCACAGGCTATATCTGGACGTGTACAGTTCATGATGTACATTAAGCAACCCAACACACTGTTAGAAGCTTCCTCCAATTTGCTTATTGATGTAAGCAATGACATCAATAAATGGTAGGTGAGATGGGAATATTGCAAATTGATCCTTCTTGATATGTGAGATTTGCACTTTTGGTCCCTATCTCAAAACTATAAATACCCCCTTCATCTCATTGTTTTAAACACACCAAAAACATTCAATAACTCAAGTATAAGAGTTAGAGAGAAAGAGAGAGTTTGTTTTTCTTTAGGAAGTTTTTCTAAAGGGGAGTGACAAAATAGTGAGTAAAATACTAGTCGGGTATTTTCGGGAAACACTTTTGTGTGCGCCACTATTTTGGGTAGAGCTCGGGAAATTGTTGTACCTCCAAACTATTGGAGAAGTCTCTCTTTGTAAGCCTACTAAAAGTTTTAGTGGAAGTTGGTGTCGGGTTTGTGGACGTAGCCTAAACGTTTTAGGTGAACCACGTTAAATTCTTTGTGTCATTTATTTTTCGTTGATCATTTATTTTTCCCGCTGTGAAGAAGTGTTTAGTGCCATCGGAGCTTTGGTTAGAATACTACTCATACGTACGGTACTATTCATACGTACGGGTACTATTCATCCATACGGGCACTATTCATACCTACGGTTACTATTCACCGCCGGAAATATGGAGGCAAGGACAAGCAAGATGGTCAACCTAAACGGCACAAATTACCACTTATGGAGAAACAAGATGAAGGATCTCCTGTTCGTGACGAAGATGCACCTGCCGGTGTTCAGTGCTCAGAAACCTGAAGACAAGTCAGACGAGGACTGGGAATTTGAGCACAACCAAGTGTGCGGCTACATACGACAATTTGTTGAAGATAATGTGTACAACCACATTTCTGGTGTGACACATGCAAGGTCGTTATGGAACAAGCTCGAGGAGTTGTATGCCTCTAAAACGGGTAACAACAAATTATTTTACTTGACAAAATTAATGCAAGTAAAATATGTAGAAGGGACAACTGTGGCGCAGATCACCTTAATGAAATACAAGGGATTGTCGACCGGTTGTCGGGAATGGGCATAAAGTTCGATGACGAGGTACTTGCTCTTATGGTGCTGGCAACACTCCCAGAGTCATGGGAAACCTTGAAGGTTTCAATTACCAATTCTGCACCCAACGGTGTGGTAAACATGGAGACAGTCAAGAGTGGCATTCTAAATGAAGAAATGAGACGCCGATCACAAGGATCATCTTCTTCATCAGAGGTGTTGGCTGTTACGACCGGGGGGAGAAGTCAAAACAAAGGCCAGAGTAACAGAGATAAGAGCAGAGGTAGATCCAACAAATTTGCACATGTTGAGTGCCATTACTGCAAAAAGAAGGGCCATATCAAAAGATTTTGCCGACAGTTCCAAAATGACCAGAAGAAGAACAAAGGCAAAAAGGAGAAACCCGAAGAAAGCAGTGATGATGAAGCGAACTCCTTTGGTGAGTTTAACATTGTCTACGATGACGACATTATCAATTTGACAACCCAAGAGACGACATGGGTGATTGATAGTGGAGCTACCATTCATGCAATGCCACGGAGAGAACTCTTCTCATCTTACACACCTGGAGACTTCGGTCGTGTAAAGATGGGAAATGCCAATTTCTCAATAGTTGTAGGCAAAGGAGATGTTTTCCTAGAGACCATGAATGGGATGAAGCTACTTTTAAGAGATGTCAGGCATGTTCCAGATATGCGCCTGAATCTGATCTCCGTAGGCAAGCTTGATGAGGAAGGTTATTGCAATACCTTTCATAATGGCCAATGGAAGCTCACGAAAGGCTCATTGGTGGTGGCGCGGGGCACGAAGCAGTCAAAGTTGTACGTGACCCAGGCAAGCATCTCCCAACAAGTTATAAATGTTGCGAAGAATGATAGCAATACCAAGTTGTGGCATAGACGTCTTGGCCACATGAGTGAAAAGTCAATGGCGCGTTTGGTGAAGAAGAACGCCTTACCGGGTCTAAACCAGATCCAGTTGAAGAAGTGTGCTGACTGTTTAGCTGGGAAACAAAACAGAGTTTCATTCAAAAGATTCCCTCCTTCCAAAAAGCAAGACGTGTTGGATCTGGTACACTCAGATGTATGCGGGCCTTTCAAGAAGTCCCTCGGTGGTGCCCGATATTTCGTGACCTTTATTGATGATCATTCACGAAAGACATGGGTATACACGCTGAAGACCAAGGATCAAGTGTTTCAAGTTTTCAAACAATTTCTGACCTTGGTGGAAAGAGAGACTGGTAAGAAGTTGAAGTGCATCCGGACAGACAATGGCGGTGAATACCAGGGTCAATTTGATGCTTATTGTAAAGAGCATGGTATTCGACATCGGTTCACACCTCCTAAAACTCCACAGTTGAATGGCTTGGCTGAGAGGATGAACAGAACCTTGATCGAGAGAACCGGATGTTTACTCTCTCATTCAAAGTTACCAAAGGCTTTCTGGGGTGAAGCACTAGTTACAGCAGCCTATGTGCTAAACCATTCACCCTGTGTCCCTCTTCAGTACGAGGCTCCAGAAAAGATTTGGTCAGGAAGAGATATCTCTTATGATCAATTGCGGGTATTTGGCTGCAAAGCCTATGTCCATGTTCCGAAGGATGAAAGGAGCAAACTTGATGTCAAGACAAGGGAGTGTGTATTCATCGGCTATGGTCAAGACATGCTTGGCTATAAGTTCTATGATCCGGTGCAGAAGAAGCTCGTTAGGAGTCGAGATGTTGTGTTCGTTGAGGACCAAACAATTGAAGACATTGACAAAGTAGAGAAGTCCACCGATGATTCTGCTGAGTTTGAGTTGCCTCCAACAATGGTGCCGAGACAAGTTGGAGACGATGTTCAGGATAATCAACCTGAAGCCCCCGATCTTCCAAATGAAGATGAACCAGCAGATGCTGAAGGTAACGAGGATAATGGTGATGATGATGCAAACGAGGATGATCAACCTCAACCAGCAATCCTCAACAACCATCCTTATCACACAAGATCTGGAAGAGTTGTGCAACAGTCTACCAGATATTCTCCACATGAGTATGTGTTACTCACTGACGGGGGAGAACCCGACAGTTTTGAAGAAGCTGTTGATGATGAACATAAGGAGAAGTGGATAGAAGCCATGCAAGACGAGATGAAATCCTTGCATGAGAACAAGACATTTGAGCTGGTGAAGTTGCCGAAAGGCAAGAGAGCTTTGAAGAATAAATGGGTGTTCAAGATCAAGCATGATGAAAACAGTTCCCGTCCGAGATTCAAAGCAAGATTGGTCGTCAAAGGTTTCAATCAAAGGAAAGGTATAGACTTTGATGAAATATTCTCACCAGTTGTGAAAATGACCTCAATACGCACGGTGCTGGGATTAGTAGCAAGCCTCAACCTGGAGGTTGAGCAGATGGATGTGAAAACCGCCTTCCTATACGGTGATTTGGAAGAGGAGATATACATGGAGCAACCGGACGGTTTCCAGCAAAAGGGGAAAGAGGACTGCGTTTGTAGATTGAGGAAAAGCCTCTATGGCTTAAAACAGGGCACCAAGGCAGTGGTACAAGAAGTTCGAGTCGGTGATGGGGCAACACGGCTACAAGAAGACAACTTCGGACCATTGTGTGTTCGTTCAGAAGTTTTCTGACGATGATTTTATCATCCTATTGCTCTATGTGGATGATATGTTGATTGTTGGCCGGAATGTTTCCAGAATTAATAGCTTGAAAGAGCAGCTAAGCAAGTTCTTCGCCATGAAAGACTTGGGGCCAGCAAAACGGATCCTTGGGATGAGGATTATGCGAGACCGAGAAGCCAAGAAGTTATGGTTGTCTCGGGAGAAGTACATCGAGAAGGTACTTCAACGGTTCAACATGGAGAAAACTAAAGCAGTTAGCTGTCCTCTTGCTAACCACTTTAGATTGAGCACCAAGCAAAGCCCGTCAACAGATGATGAGAGAAAAAAGATGGAGCGGATTCCATATGCTTCAGCAGTAGGAAGTTTGATGTATGCCATGGTTTGTACACGGCCAGATATCGCTCACGCTGTAGGAGTGGTAAGTAGATTTCTTTCTAATCCAGGAAAGGAACATTGGGATGCTGTTAAGTGGATTCTCAAGTATCTTCGAGGAACCTCCAAACTATGCTTGTGTTTTGGAGAAGACAACCCTGTGTTGGTTGGCTATACTGATGCAGATATGGCCGGAGATGTTGATTCTAGAAAATCAACTTCAGGATACTTGATTAACTTTTCAGGGGGAGCTGTGTCATGGCAATCAAAGTTGCAAAAATGTGTTGCACTATCAACTACTAAAGCTGAATTCATTGCAGCAACGGAAGCTTGCAAAGAACTGCTGTGGATGAAGAAGTTCTTAACTGAACTTGGATTTTCGCAAGACGGTTATCAGCTATTTTGTGATAGTCAAAGTGCTATCCACCTTGCGAAGAATGCCTCATTCCACTCCAGATCCAAGCATATTGATGTTAGATATAATTGGATCAGGGATGTGTTAGAGAAGAAGATGTTGCGGCTTGAAAAGATCCATACAGATGAAAACGGATCAGACATGTTGACCAAAACTCTACCAAAGGAAAAATTTGAGTTCTGGAGAGAAGCTGCAGGGATAGGAAACTCTCCAAATAGTCGGAAGGGGGAGAATTGTTAGAAGCTTCCTCCAATTTGCTTATTGATGTAAGCAATGACATCAATAAATGGTAGGTGAGATGGGAATATTGCAAATTGATCCTTCTTGATATGTGAGATTTGCACTTTTGGTCCCTATCTCAAAACTATAAATACCCCTTCATCTCATTGTTTTAAACACACCAAAAACATTCAATAACTCAAGTATAAGAGTTAGAGAGAAAGAGAGAGTTTGTTTTTCTTTAGGAAGTTTTTCTAAAGGGGAGTGACAAAATAGTGAGTAAAATACTAGTCGGGTATTTTCGGGAAACACTTTTGTGTGCGCCACTATTTTGGGTAGAGCTCGGGAAATTGTTGTACCTCCAAACTATTGGAGAAGTCTCTCTTTGTAAGCCTACTAAAAGTTTTAGTGGAAGTTGGTGTCGGGTTTGTGGACGTAGCCTAAACGTTTTAGGTGAACCACGTTAAATTCTTTGTGTCATTTATTTTTCGTTGATCATTTATTTTTCCCGCTGTGAAGAAGTGTTTAGTGTCATCGGGTCCTAACACACACGAGCATAATCCAATTGTGATATGCTTTGGCCTTTGTTCTTTGCTAATGCAAGATTCACGTCAATTGGAGTCTTTGCAACTTTAAAGCCCAAGTGCTTGAATTTTTCAAGTATTGTCTTGATATAATGAGATTGTGACAACGCCAGACCTTGAGAAGTCTTATGGATCTTAATTCCTAGAATTAAATCAGCAACTCTCAAGTCTTTCATATCAAACTTGCTAGTTAGCATACGCTTAGTAGCATTTATATTGGCAATGTCATTACTCATTACTCAAATGAAATGTTACCAGATGAAGATAATACATGATCTGTTTTGTCGTCATAGACCTTTTAGTAAGAATCACTAGTTAAGTTATTTGCGCTTAAAAGAAATAATAAATATACAGAAAAACCTTGTTAAGCAAAAAACCTTGCTTTGCTGCTGCAATATTACCCTCATGGATCAACTGGCTCATTCATTGAGCAGTGGATTGATTATTTTGTTTTTTGGTTGCCGATGACAGAGAATATTACCTAAATAGAGTTCCAAGGATAGAGTTAAAGAGTCAGTTTCAACAAATGATAAAAAAATGAAGCTACGTATCAACTTTACCTAATATTTGACATAATTAAATCACCCAAAACAAATAAACAATAATTAAAGTTTCATTTTAGAAATATAAGTATGTTGACTAAATTTACCATTACGCAAGGACGGCACATCATTAAGAGAGAGAGTCACAATTGGCAAACTTCACGAGAGGCCAACCCACAAAATATCCATTAGCTATATTTCAACAGGACGGACACTTTTAAACCGTTGGATCAAACCAATGGAAACTTAATCCTCACTCTTTATTTTCCGATTTAAGTTATATACACCGTCAATATAAAAAAAATTACACCGTCATGTCACATTTAAGTGTTGTAGAAGGTAGTTTTCTTATTTTCAAGAATACTTGTATATATCTTTTAGATGACTTGATAGTGTAAACATTTCTTGCACTAACGTCTAAGCCCCGTGTATATAACTTAAAGTCTTGTGTAACTCCAGCCTAGTACTATTTCACATCATCATAACTTCTATATAAACCTTACAAATCCTCAGCATTAAACTCAATCCCTTGGGAGAGTTACTTAAAAAAAAAAAAAATCTTGAAAAATGCGGGAGATTCTTCATATTCAAGCAGGACAATGTGGGAATCAAATTGGATCAAAGTTTTGGGAAGTAGTATGTGATGAACATGGGATTGATCCTATTGGAAAATACTGTGGGGATTGTGATTTACAGGTTGAAAGAGTGAATGTATATTATAATGAAACTGGAAATGGGCGTTATGTGCCACGAGCAGTGCTCATGGACCTTGAACCTGGTACTATGGACAGCATCAAAACTGGTCCCTATGGTCAGATTTTTCGCCCCGATAACTATGTTTTCGGACAGTCTGGTGCTGGAAATAATTGGGCTAAAGGCCATTATACTGAGGGTGCTGAACTTATTGACTCTGTTCTTGATGTTGTCCGAAAAGAAGTTGAAAACTCCGACTGCTTACAAGGTTAGTACTATTCCTATATTTTATCATGTCATAACAGGTTAGTTAGTAATTAATGATTATCATTGACATTTACGAGGCGTATCTAGTTTAGAACCTATGCTTTCGCTCATAACTTGTATTTATGCTCAAATAATAAATTTTGAACTCATTAAATTATATATGAAATATGGTAGAATTGCGACTCTGAACCCATAAAGTTTGAAGTCTGATTCCACCTCTGCTTATATGTGATATGATTGTATGTAAAACGCCCAGAACTATTTTGTAGCCTGAAAAGAAAAAGTGTGTTAGACGAATTTTCACGCAAGTTGGACGGATAAAGTGCGTGGAACCAGCCACTAATTCTTGCATTAGGTTAAGTTGTCTATATCATACCCCTTGGGGTTGCAGCTCTTCCCCGGGGTCTGCGTGAATGCGGGATACTTTATGAACCGGGCTGTACTTTTTGGCCGTTTGGACACAGTGGCGGATTTAGAGGGGTGGAAGGGAGTTTATCCAAATCCTCCTTTGCTAGAAAATTACACTGTATACGTAAGGCAGAATTTAATTTGTACATATATATATATATATATATATATATAATGTTCTGAATCTCTTTCATACAACCCAAGAATATAGCTTAGTAGTCAAGGGAGTTCAAAATCTGGGAGTCCAAAATCTTTAGTAGGTTGCTGGTTCAATTCCCATTGACCATATTCTCTTTTTGTTTTTTTCTATTTTGAACTCCATTTAGCGAAAATCCTGGCTCCGCCATTGTTTGGACAGATAAAGTATTTATTAGGTTAGTTAATAAGAAAAGAAGGTATCTTTTATTTATTATCTCAAAGCAAAATATGTGAATACAGGATTTCAGGTGTGTCATTCTCTTGGAGGAGGGACAGGATCAGGAATGGGGACACTGTTAATATCAAAGATCAGGGAAGAATATCCAGATAGAATGATGCTTACTTTCTCAGTATTTCCATCTCCAAAAGTTTCAGACACAGTAGTTGAGCCTTATAATGCAACACTTTCAGTTCATCAACTGGTGGAAAATGCTGATGAGTGTATGGTTCTTGACAATGAAGCTCTCTATGACATCTGCTTCAGGACTCTCAAACTCTCCACTCCAAGTTGTAAGTATTAATACATACAATAATTATAATTCTTCTTTTTCTAATAGCTTAAGTTTTTAGATAGTGTTATCACAATTCTGCATTTATCAAAGCAAGTAGAGGTCTTGGGTTCAAATTTTGTAGCCACGGAAAAACAAAACATAATTTCATTTGTTTGGCATGTGTTTCGCTATGAAAAGAATCAAGCTTAGATATGAGGGGTGTGCGTTGAATATAATATAGTGAAAGTTTGCTCTCTCTAACATATGAGACGGTAAAAACAAAGAAAAGGTCTAATATATCTGATTCAAGATGTAATATATTTGCTTTGTTGTTGTGATCAGTTGGAGACCTGAATCATCTAATTTCAGCAACAATGAGTGGTGTGACTTGTTGCTTGCGATTCCCAGGCCAGTTGAACTCTGACCTTCGAAAACTAGCTGTGAACTTAATTCCTTTCCCGCGACTTCACTTTTTCATGGTGGGATTTGCGCCTCTAACATCAAGAGGATCTCAGCAATATCGAGCACTTACAGTCCCTGAACTGACACAACAAATGTGGGATTCCAAGAACATGATGTGTGCAGCTGATCCAAGACATGGTCGTTACCTCACAGCCTCAGCATTGTTTAGAGGCAAAATGAGTACTAAAGAAGTAGATGAACAAATGATGAATGTGCAAAACAAGAACTCTTCGTATTTTGTTGAATGGATTCCAAACAATGTTAAGTCCAGTGTTTGTGACATACCACCAAAAGGGCTTTCAATGTCTTCGACGTTTGTTGGGAATTCAACTTCAATTCAAGAAATGTTTAGGAGAGTGAGTGAGCAGTTTACTGCTATGTTTAGGAGAAAGGCTTTCTTGCATTGGTATACTGGAGAAGGAATGGATGAAATGGAATTTACTGAAGCAGAGAGCAATATGAATGATCTTGTGGCAGAATATCAGCAGTACCAAGATGCAACAGTTGAAGAAAATAGTGATTATGAAGATGAAGCTGCAGAAGATTAAAGGTGTTCCACAAATTTGCTATTACGTGTGTTACTTGCTGCAATGAAACTCCATTAAATTTATGTTTCTCAGCCTTATTTGTACTGCGTTTATCTTTTATGTAATACTGTTTTCTGCAAATTTTTCTTTGTCGTGCTCTGCCTTGCATGTTGTATCATGTCCTGAGGTATAACGGTTAAACGGCAAGAGCATAAAAATCTTCTATTTTCCTGACTTGGTACTCGAAAAAGAAAATCTTTCTATTCCGTTATTAGAATATAAATGCAAATTTACTTAACATATGTTGAAGATACT
The DNA here is from genome assembly GCA_032618575.1 of Nicotiana noctiflora. Taxonomy (NCBI): domain Eukaryota; kingdom Viridiplantae; phylum Streptophyta; class Magnoliopsida; order Solanales; family Solanaceae; genus Nicotiana; species Nicotiana noctiflora. The sequence continues at coordinate 694,505 of JASVEL010003056.1, read as the reverse complement.
TCTTATTATTGTGAGTCATGAATCTCACTCGTGGAAGTTAATTAAAATTAATAGCAAGACAACTTTCAGCAAAATTTACCTTAAGTATGAAATTAAATTACAATGTGCGTTCTTCTTCTCATCCAATTAGAATCATCTTATACGCACAATTTGAACGTGACGACTCTAGGATTAGCATCTACTGGCTAGATTCTGAGCTTTAAAATTTCACAGTATAATCATTTGGGGCATTCAGTGCATTGACACACAGCAGGAAAAGTGAAAATGATGGTGATCTGCTCATGACTTCCGACGAGATAAGACTTTGCTTTCATCAGTGGTGATCGCTAAAAAGTAGATTATGATGGAGATTTTTGGAAAATGAAAATCACAAGCGGATCAATCAAACAAGGCAGACACAAAAAGTTACCAATTCCAAAACCACAACTACACTCCTTTGCGTCGAAAGATGCCTGGATCAGCAACAAAACAAAGCATACAACTCAGTACGGATGCTATATGCATCAAATTACAGGATAGAATGGCAGCTGAATGAAGAACAAATTCCAACCAGTATAGTAATTTTTATCCTAAAGACAGGCAAACAGCCCGATTATTACTTGGGGACCAAACATAACATAAAAAGTTACTGTGATGCATGTTCATCTTTGAGTACATAAAATGGGACAGGATCCAACACACATTTGGATAATTCAGTTCTTCTTGGCAATGAACAAACCCCACCTCTGCTCACCAGAAGAACTCCTGATTAGCTTGGCCTTCCAACCTCCGATTATTTCATTATAGTCTTGCTGTGATATTAAATCAGAAACAAAAGTGAGGACACAAAACAGAAAGAAGAGAAAAAGTGCATCAAATGATGAAGCACTCACTTCGGAGAACTCGTGGATAAACGACTCTCTTTCCTTCTCCACAGTATCTAACTCCTTTTGGAGAACTCCAATGAACTGCAATGCAAGTACAGACATATAGGTTGTATCAATATCTTCCTCGCCTTGCACACAAGGTTAAACAAGATTTGTCAAACACATACCTGTTCAGTACGATCCTCGGCCACAACTTCATTAAAACCCGCATCTCTGAGCATCTACATGGTTAGCACACCCCAAAAGAAAAGCTGTGTCAAACAATAAACAGGCAAATAATAGCAGGGGAACGATTAGATGGAATGGATCTATACCTGCCCATATGCTTCAACATCATGTAAGTCATAACCCCTTTGTTTAATATAACCTGCAAATTCTTCCGATGCTGTTCCTGCTTTTTTGCAGTAATCACTTATAAGGACTTTGCCTCCTGGTTTCAGCCACTTGTAGAAAGATCTGAACAATGCAGGTTTGTCCTGACACCACACCATTAAAACAACAAATAAATACACCATGAATATCAGGCATTAGAAATAAATTCACTTCAACAGTGAATGATTAAAGGACAAAAGCGACAGATAATTTGGTGGTGTAAGGCTCTTCATCATTAAAGAGAAAAACAAATTAGCAAAATACATTGACTTAAGAGAAGTTGTAAAATGACCGAGAAAATGAGATGACATGGATGTGTTCCTAAGTTTGCCACAGAAGAATATATATGCAGTGAGACAGAGGGGCATGGTGCTAACCAATTATCACTCAGAAAGGACATCTGTCACTACAGAAAATAAAATTAACTACAGATAAAGCAATTGATGTAGGAACCATTAGGAAGATAAGATTAATATAAATGAAGAATATTAATTAATAAAGATTTTGAAGCTCCGTGCAAGTGAAATTACCTGGATGTGAAGGATAGTATCCCGACTGTATATCACATCAAATGTACCATCAAGATATGTTTTCTTGGTGCAATCAGCAACCTCAAATTCAACAGTACATTTGAGACCAATAGCACGCTCAAGAGCAAAAGAGATCATGTTGATAGACAGGTCAATGCCAACAACGTGAACATCGTACTTGTCAGCCATGTAGAAATCACCTCCTCCAATGCCACAGCCAACATCAAGGACTTTTTGGCCAGGCTGAAGATCCAACATGGCTACAAATTCTTTTGTAGTTCCTGCTCAAGAACAAGTGCTGCATCAGAAACTAAAATAATTGGAAATGAGTAATACTGGATAACATAAAGCCACGAGAGACACTTGCAAGCAGATATCTGCGCAGAACCGAGTGCACATTGGTACAAGTCCTCACCACAATGACACGTAAACAAAAGAAACTTAGTCATTATAAACTTTCAGGTCTGAGGACATAACTGGAGAGCCTACACGTTGTAAGGAGAGACATTCATTGAGCCACTGGACAACACTACAAGGTTGATTGGGTTCTCCAATTCAACACGGCTGTTTTGCAATATGAGTAGTTATGTCAAAGGGCATCTATGGAAACAAATGTTTGTCCTGTACCAAATGCATGTTGACTTATAGTCATAAATTTAGTCTCTAGTATTATTGTGAATATATATCTATGATCAATGAGATATATATCCGGGGACATGGCCTTTGATAGCAAGTTGTGGAGGTCGAGCATTACGGTTGTAGATTAGGAATAGGAGGCTAGTATGATAGTGTTTGTTTTAGGCTGCTAGTGGCTTCAGTTGTGTTCTTAATACTTCATTAGGGTCGTAGGTTGGGCTGTAGTATGTTTAGTGACCCTTTGTGTCCATATTATGGACTTGCATCTGTAGTATTGTGCCTTTGCTACTGTTTAGTGTTATTACTTTGCTCTCTATTTTCTGGTTATTGCGTTGCGGGTATTATCTTTCTGGATTCCTTTGATGTCACAGATACACTGTCTCTTTCCTTCTTGTGCCGAGGGTCTACCGGAAAATAGCCTCTCTACTCCTCCGGGGTAGAGATAAGGTCTGCGTACACATTACCCTCCCCATACCCACACCGTATTATTGTTGATGAATGGGATAACCAACTTGTATTATATCAATTGGTAACCCCAAAGGCTGAAAACTCATATTAATAATTCCTCTATACTACACAAGACTAGAGTAAGGCGTGCAATCTGAGAGGCATACCAATTCCTCCCGTGCTCACAAAACCTTGTCCAAAGACACGTTCATAGCGCAGAATACCACTACACCTGTACTGAACAGTGTCCAAGAACCGCTGAAATCCCCTGTCATCCTCAGAACTAACCTTCTGCCATGTCCAGCAAATCTGCAATGTGCAAATAGCAAGATAAACATTGCTTGGATTGTCAGTTAACATTAACTAACAAAAGGGTCAATGAGGAAAGCATAATTCTACCTGATTTTGATTCTTTTTGTTCCTCACATAAGCTCCGATGCACTTGCAACCAACGAGAGAAAGTTCAAATGATTCTCCATTACCAGCATTTACATGGCATTCCTTGAAAACCTGCGCTTGACAGCTATTTTTTCAGCTCTTCTTACTATGCTTTCCGCATAACAATTAAGAGAGGACCAGAAAATGAGATCCATGTAGAGTAAGTAAGAAGAGGCAAACCTAAAGAGTTATTTTCAAAGTGACAAATGCATCAATTCAAGTCTTTTATACTTTCATTATGTGTAAAGTAAGGATTGGGTAAAATTATTTAATATAAACAGTGTACTTTAACGTCTAAATTTTCAAAGCACTTTACGATAAAGCTGCAATTCCAGGAAAACATGAAAAGTTGCAGAGAAAAGAAAATGCCTTATCTAGGATTTACTAAAGAGGATCATTTAATGGTGAAGAGAAAACACAAAAATATACGTATAGAAGCACGATAAAAAGATTTACCACATGGAGCCAAATGGTAGTTAAATGCAATAACATACTTCAGCCACTTTGTTAAGTTGAATCCCAAGGAAATAAAAAATGTTCTTAAACAACAATGCATTTTTCTCATAATATCATGTTGGACAAGAAAGCAGTTGAAAGCAAAACTAAGACCTTTGTGTAAAACCTAGGTTCCCGATAGTGGGTAGGGTTATTCTTTCGCTTATGGTCTCCTGATTGATGGAAGCATGACTCTCTGAAAAATATGTAACCACCAACTTTCAACCATTTAACCATTCTCTCAACAAGATCCTGAACCTGCAAGCAAGGGTAGAAACAGTTTCAAATGTTAAAGCGGCAACTAATTAAACAGCAAATCAAGTCGGACAATGGTATGATGAGTGAGGAAGATCACAAACACAGTCATTTTAGCAGTAAGCTATAAAGAGTGAGGAACTTCTCTAACAGCCATGTTACCAGTAAGCTATCACCCATAGTAGATGTTGATATTTAGTAGTGGTAGTAAACAAATCATATAAACTAGGTTTGTCGAGAAGCTAAAGTAGCATATCTTATAAAATAGGTTTGTCAAAGGAAGTGCTCACATTGTAAATTGCCATACAGCGCTGAATGCAATACTTTCAACCTCAAACCATTTTCCAGTTCTCAAAAGGAACGGTCGGTAGAAATGAAGGTTACATACGCATGGAATTAAAGTCTTATTTTCAGCTATTTGCACTATAAAAGCATGTTTAGCAAAGAAACACTCTGTTTTATTGAGGATCATGGCATGTCACTTGTTGCAGAGAGATACTGATCCGGAAAGATTGGAATTGCCTCCTTTTTGTAAAATCATAGTATTAGTTCAAATTAGGGTTGTAGGATAGGGCTTCTGAGGCTAGGTGTGGTTTGGTAGGGCCCTCCATAGATGTCTTGCGTTTTGTATCGTGCTCCCTATGGTAGTTACTGTTAGGTTATCGTGCTCCCTATGGTAGTTACTGTTAGGTGTTATTGCTTGCCTTTTAATTTACGATTTTATGTGTAGCTATCTGTTTATGCATTTTCTGCTGGAGTCACTAATGCTCTTTTGTTTTTCCTTTCTTTTTCTCCTCTTTCTCTTCTTTCATTTGAGCAGAGGGTCGATTGGAAACAGCCTCTCTGTCTTTTCGGGTAGGGGTAAGGCATGTGTACATATTACCCTCCCCAAACCCCCAATTTGTGGGAATACACTGGGTAGTTGTTGTTGTTGTATAGTATTAGTATAAATACGTGTAACTAACAATGTGCCTGTATACTTCAAGATTCCCTAAACATGACCTCCATACAATGTGCCTGAATACTTCAAGATTTTCCTGACCATGACCTCCATACACCACCATTAAGATGGATATTCAGTATTTAAAAAAGCATTAAATGCTAAAGAGTGACCAACCAGTGTGTTGAATATTAGCCAATCTTTATTAACTGAATCACAGCCCTTCTGCCCAGTGTAATTTGACACAATTAACTGTTCATCCATTTTTATACAAAGGCAACTCCAGTGATTTTCTATGTGGAAGATAAGGCAAAAGATAGAAAAGAAACTTACCTCTCCATCAGAAAGATACATCAATAGCCAGTTAGAAAATATCAAGTCCACTGATTCAGGGGAAAAGTTCAAATCTGGAGAAGTCACATCAGCACACATGAACTTGACATTCTTATGGTGCCCATTAATGCTTTCATTCTGCAAGGAAGTAAATTAGAATGATAAGGATATACAGAAACCTATTAAGTATATCATCACTTAAAAAGCATGAAGAAGTGACAAGTAAATCTTCAAACCAACTCTTAATTTCTCTTAATTCTGATAAGTATCTTACAACCCTCCAGATTGTTGACAGAGACAGAAAATGCAAATATCTGAAAGGCAAACAGCCACAAACCTTCTTAATTGCACCTTCAATAAAGTCCAATGCTGTAAGCTGTCCAGCTTTCTTGGCTAATTCGCCGGTGAAACGGCCAATACCCGCACCCAATTCCAGCACAGATTTCCCTTCATATGGCGGAAGGAGAGACAGCACCTAAATGGCCAGCCAAAAAGTTTCAAAATTTGGGGAAATTTTCAAATGGTCATACACGTAATCATGTCCACTCACAAACAAACCAAATAGAATGTGTGGTTCTGAAACAAACCTGAGAACAAAAAATTTGCTAGTTTCCTCTCGCAGCAGGAAATAGAATAACCCTCTTTATAAGGCTACATTAGTAAAGACAACTCAACGAACTCAAAGATGTTGGAACTCGAAAGAGTTCCAGGCAGTGGTGGAGGCAGGACTTTCCCTAAGGGGGTTCAAAAAGAATTAGAGAATTGAAAGAGACTATGGCTAGTGGGAATTGAACAAGCAATCTCACAAAGGTTTTGAACTACCTTGACCACTGAGCTATGCTTTTGGGTTTGTCGAGGGGATTCAAAATAACTGTGTAATTTTACAGCAAAGAGGGTTCGGGTGAACCCCTTCCGCCCCCTCCGCCCCCTAAATCCGCCTCTGGGTCAAGGCTGTATGGAATCAATCTAAATTATGAACAGAAACCCGTCAATTGACCTTTGTCCATGTAAAAGGTATTAGGTCAAAATCATACACCTAGTTACTGAAGGTCAAAACCGATTAAATTGCATACTGAATTAGACTTCACAGAGAACAATTATATACCTGGGAAATGCTGGGCAATTACAAGTTGAAGACAAGTAAAGGGGAAGAAACAATAACAACAACAACAACAGCTACCCAGTATAGTCCCACAAAGTGGGGTCTGGGAGGGTAATATGTAAACAGGCCTTACCCCCTACCCGAAGGGCAGAGAGGCTGTTTCCAATCGACCATCGGCTCAGGGAAGGAATGGAAAAACAAAAACAAGAACAAAAGAGCATTAGTAACTCCAGCGGAAATCGAATAAATAATTCTCTAAACATAAGAACCATAATTAAAATGGTATACAATAATATCAAACAGTAACTACCATAAATAACTACCATAAGGGGGACACACTCCAATACACAAATCATCTATGGGAAGAAACAATAAATTTTTCAAAAATTTATCTAAACATGTCAGTCCCGGCTTCATCAGTCACTGGGAACCAATGACATTACTCGTCAGATTATTCTTTTTTGTGACAGTAAGAAAGCATTTGGGAATCAAATAGAAATTCCCATATTTAAGGATACTTGTCATTTCAGATGACAAGCAGGGAATTTCAAAGCTCCTGGCATGATGAACCACGCTTAATAAGGTATAGGTACTAATCACCAATTACACATCCTAATATAAAATCCAAAACAAAATTAAGCACAATACCACTTTTTTTGTTTTCTTTTGGCAAACGTAAAGGGTATGTTCCAAAAAGGAAATCAGTAAAAATGACTCGGAGAAACAGTACTCCTAATCAACACAGCTTTTACAAATAATTACTACAGTAATTTCTACCCAACCAAGATAAAGCTCTAATTAAGTAACGGAACCCAACTGTATGATAAGACACATTAAAATTGGATATCAACAGACCATACAAGGAAGCAGAAAGTTAGTATATATACCTCAGGTCTCTCTTCTTTGTCAAGATCCGCTGCTTTCGAGTCGAGCATCATAGCCTCCACAGTAAGTTCCGCAGTATGTTCCATCCAATAACTCTTTTGAACCTCACGCTCTTGTCCTATAAACACACCACATTCACAAAACCTTAACAACAGTCCAATAAAGAAAATAAGTGACAAATCAAGTAACAGACCTGAAGTAGCAGCCATTGTTGTGTGATGATAGATGATTCCGATCTGATGATTTGGATCGTTGAAGACAATGTAGGCGATGTGGATTGGGTATTTAGTGTGGGGGAAAAATGCTAAAAACCCTCAATGGCAAGGCGAGATCTAGAGAAGCTCCTGGATCTACGGTTATTCTTTCTACCTTTCTGCTGCATCAGCTAGACGTAGAATGTGTTGAGTGGTGGGTTATGGCTATGGATAGACTTACCTATTTATAGGAAACGAAATGGCGTTGAAATGGGAAAACAGGCTAACGTATCTCTGATGACTCTAAGGTTTATGTGTAACAGAAAGAGAGGAAGAAAGGGTTTTAGAAATTATAGGAAAGTGAATGGCGAAAAGAGAGAATCGGCGAGATGATAGAGAAACGTTAGTTTTGTTTTTGGAGTAGTATTTTGGTGAAGATGAATATGATATCACCAGTAATTGGCCTTTGCCACGTGAAATCACGTAAAAATTTAACCTCTCTTTGTCTTTTTATTTGCACCAGTACCCTTTTTTATGTTAAAAGTCATTTAAAAAGACCATTTTGCCCTTCATTATTAAAAGATTACTTTCTCTCGAAGTGTTCGCTAGTTCTCTACTTTCTCGGTCTCTCTATTATTCGCATTTTTTGAAGTTCTTCTGTGAAGTCAAATGGTTTTCGTCATTATTTTTTATTTACCACATTACGATTTAATCATAGGTACATTATATTAATTTTTTGGGTTTTATTTTATGATTTAATTTCTTATTTTGGTTTTGATGATCATGTATTTATGATAAAATATTTTCTTAAGGTTTATTTTGATAAGTGCATTAGTTTTACTTTTTACGATTGTGTTTTTAGGTTTTTTGAACGATTATTTATGTTGTTAATGAAAATTCTATAAATTCTTCTGTGATTAGACGTTCAAAATTTTAAAAATTTTGAGAGTTAAACAGATGATACTATAGTATAATGATATCTTAGATATGAGCTGAAATATTTTTCATGTTTTGGCAATATTTTTGGATTTGAATTTGTATTTTGATTTTTGTAAAAACTATAGCATATTTTTATGCTGAATGTTTTGTGCTTGTAACTGGTTAAGTTTAGCTTTAGGAGCTGAAGTTTTTGTGTTTGTAACTAGTGAAGTCCAGCTTTAGGAGCTGAAGTTTTTGTGTTTGTTACTGGTGAAGTCCAATTCTAGAGTTGAAGTTTTTGTTTTGTAGCTGTCGAACTTAGTTTTTGTTTTATACTGTCGAACTTTAGCTCCAGGGCTGAAGTTTTTGTCTTTGTAACTGTCGAACTTCAGCTCTAGAGTTGGAGTTTTTGTTTTATAGTGTCAAACTACAGCTCTAGGGCTGAAATTTTTATCTTTTAACTAATCTTTTTGATAATGTCCTGATGTTATTTTTTGTATGTTTTACTTTTTTGAACACATGGCTCCTAAAGCACCTAAAGATCCTACCTAGACTACATGCAATACCCCAGGTCCCTATGTCCCTGCTGCTCTACCTACAGAACCAGGACAGAGATATTTTGAGTTTGGAGATTGGTTTAACTATAAGAGTTGCTGGAAGGGGAACCATGATTTGAAGAACTTAATTGTAACTTTCTTAACTCCTACACAACAGAATAAGCTTAATAATGGTACATTTGGATATATTATGGCTATGGAGAATTTGAAATGCAGCATGAAGTTGATTCATTGGTTGTGTCTTTCTCAAATATTCACGAATGATCGAGATTCCATTAATTTCAAGATTTTCGGGCATGATGTTTGCTTCACCCTTGACGACTTTCATATTATGTGTGATTTGCGGATCACAACACACAATGTTGAAAAACCAATTAATCGAGAGAGCAATCTTCTGAAGCGTTATTTTGGTAAATCCAATGGTGTGACTTCGAAGGATATTTGAAGTTTTATGACTCGTAATGAAATTTCAAAGAATGATATGAATCATGCACACGTATGCGAGAGTGATGATGATGCAGTTAAGCTTATGTAAATTCTTAGAGTCTATTCTATTTGGGAAAAATAGTGAGTCATGTGTGATGGAGGAGTATGCATCTATTCTTGAAGATGATAAGGTTTGTGTTAGATATCCTTTGGGTAATGTGGCTTATGAGAAGCTCATTTATTCAGTGAAATATGCATTGGACAAGCAGAATAAATTACATACAACTGAGTATAAACTTGATGGATTTCCATATCCATTATGTGTTTCGTTCTATGAGCGCTTCCCAGATATTCGGGAGAAGTATATAAGAGAGAATGAGTACCCTGATACCCCTCAGGTCCCCAAGATGTTACGTTATGTATGAGTGGGAGAGCCTAAATTTTTCGAACTTTATTATATGTTCAGTACTCATGAAGTAATTTACTTTGTTTTTTATCTTTGTATTAATATGTTGATGTATTAGTTTTTTTCTCCTTATACTATATTTTTTTGTATTAAACAGATATCGTGACTTTAGGGTATTGGATATAATTCCTACAGAAGAGTAATTAAATTCAATGCCTTTAATTGGGCAATTACCAAGCAGTCGGATTCGTTCAAAGGTAGTTAATGTAGTTCCTTCAACGGGTCAATCACCACGTACTCTGAGTCGATCAAAAGAAGCAAACCGAACTCCTGTCATTGGTAAATCACCACTTACTCTAAGTCAATCAAAACAAGCGAATCGAACTCATGTCATTGGTGAATCATCACGTCGTCGGAATAGATCAAAAGAATCGAATCGAACTACTTTTATTGGCGAAACATCTCTTACCTTGAGTCGTTCTACCTCTTTAATGACAATGAATTAATTGAGACAATATGCTCTATAAGTTTTGATCTGAAGTTTTTTGTGTTTGTTTTTGTAAAAGTACAACATGTTTTTTGAGCTGAAGTTTTCTTCTATATCTGAATTTTTAGTGTATTTATTCTAGAGGTTAACGACTGACGTTCAAAGGCATGCAGAATAAAAAAGAAGCACGGCCATGAATGAAGTTTTTGATAAGTTAAAAAAGGAGGAGCGAACTGCTATTGTGGATGCGATTTTCGTAAAAGTGAAGGTACGCTAATTTATAGAGAAGTCTTTTTATTTGTGCCGATGTTATTCATATTAATTATTGTTATCAATTTTTTTCTAGGAATATTTCGAAGAGAAGTTTGAACAATTATTTACTATTGTCAACAAATAAAATCGAATGGACGACGGCAATTTTGGTTTGAGTAAGCATCGAGTATATGCCTGGATGAACACTGTTACGAACATCTACCGGCTTTTGAAGGCGATCAACATGTTCAACAACAAGTTGAAGAGGTACGTTCGAGTACTGATAGATTGAGCAGAGATGGAAATGATGAAGCACATTTATCAACTGAGAATATTGGAAGCAAGCAAGGTGTAGATAATCAAGTTGTTGAGGCCGAAGAACATACTGCTCGTGATGCATTTCACGACCCAATTCCACAATGATCATGAGGGCATTGACACCCTTGTTAGGCAAGCCAATGCGAAAATATTACTAAAATTCTTATGTTACTTCTAATTAAAAATAAGTGGAATAAACACTTGACTCAAAATTTAAATCAGAGGGACGAATTACTATAAATAATATAAGTACATAACCCCAAAATAATCATCTATCAAATGTGTGTCAGAACCTGGTGTCACAGTCTACGGGCAACTAGTAGAATACACATCCAAAAAAATATCGTAATATCCTACTGTCTGAATCCGAATAGACAGAAAATAATAAAAATACAAAGGAAGGACTTCTTCGGTTGCGGGTCGACATGGAGGGAAAAGCAGCTCACCATAGAAGTCTCAAGTCCGCTCACAGGCGCGCACCAGGATGATAACCGGATCCACTTGCCTAAGATTCTATACATTTAAGTACAAAAGTATAGTTTGAGTACATAAATAATATGTACCCAGCAAGTATCCCGCCTAATCTCGAAGAAGTAGAGACGAGAGGTCGACTTGATACCTACTAGGGTCAAGATAATATAATAACAATGTGTTATGCAAAGCATAAAGAGTTTCCAATAACAACAAGTTAGAATGAAAAGACTGTGAGCACGTGATTTTTGCCCTACGTGAGAATTACTCCCAAAAATTCAAAATAAAATAGTTTTGTGTTGTGCGTGATTTTTGTGACTTTTGTGTTATTTTCCTCTTATTATTTGCATTTTTTGCGTGTGCATGTCTATTATTTATATTAATATAAAATATAAAAATGTTTGCATTTTTACATATAAACTCATATTTGTAATTTAGAGTAATTAAGTTTGTTATAGAAAAATAAAAATCAACAAATAAATAATGTAGTTTTGCATTTTTAAACATTTAATGTCCAAATTGTATGACTTTATTTTTCTATTTGATTACATGGTGATTGTTATTGAGAGTCAATTAGCATTTTTATAAGTTAGTTTGGTTCTATAGGTTAATTTGAGATTGTTAAAATTTTTTAGTTTTAATTAATTGTTTAAATAAAAGAAAAGAAAAAAAGGGAAAACAGAAAGAACAAAAATAAAGAGAAAATCGGAATGGACTCAAAGTGGCCAAACCCAGTCCAAAACCAGGCCCAATCGAATTATTCCAAACCCAGTCTAGCTCACCTTTAATCCTGATCGCTCGTTTCAAATTGATCCGATGGCCAAGATTTACCCCTATCACCCGTTCAGGAGGCATCGATCTGGGCCGTTTGATTCATTTGATCTAACGGCCAATACCATATCATTGCGACCCGAGTTTTAGCCTGACCCAGTCTACCCAAAGACCAACCCGACTTCAATGATGCCCAAACGGCATCGTTTGGATAAGTGAAATAATCCAGGCCGTTGATCTCATCAGATCAAACGGCCAGGATTCATTTCCCACGCGAGTATATAGCCTCAAGGTTTACCCGGCCCCCCTAAGCCAGACCCCCCTTACCTTCATCGTCTCTCTTAGAGACGAACTAAGCCTCTGCCGTCCACCACCGTACTCCGCCTGCCGGAAATCGCCTCACGGCGGTTCCGGTAGGCCAAACCACCCCAAATTAACACCGTAAAATCTCCCAAGCCCCCTCTACATGGATCCGTTAGTCGTTAGTCTCGAATGTTACTCAAACGTCTCGAATATTCGTTCGAAGGTCGCCGGAACTTGAACGTTCATCCCAAACCACCTCAAATTCACACCAATAACTCCTCACACCTCCCCCACACCCCTACTGACCTTGGTTTAGTTCGAATCTTACCCGAAATGTTAAAGCCCTAAATTCGAGCCCCAAGAACCCTAGTTTTGAAGAAGCCCAATTCGAGCCGGATTAGTCGTCAATTGAAGTCCAAGGGACTTTAGTCTAGTTGTTCTCAATCGAGAACATCTCGATTAAAGCCCATTTGGCTTCAATAGTTCCAAACCAAGTTCGAGCTTGGGTCGGCAGATTCTTTTGAGGTAATTCATTTCCCTTACGATTTCTGTTTGCATTCCGTATTTGTATTTGTGTTTAGTTTTAGAAATTTTTAGCATTCTTCTACTCTTCCCAATGGACCTTTTATTCGGTCAATTCAATCTTCACCAGTTTGTTTGATTGTAATGTGGTAATTGCTTCGTATGTCTGGTTTATTTAACGTCGACAAATTAATTACCTTGTATGTTTGCTCATTTCTTGGTCTGCCCGTATGCAATTCATTAGGTTGTGATTTGTTGTTTGTTTGATTTTGGATTAGGGGTTAATTGGATACAGTTGGTAGGACTTAATTAGTATTAGTTCTTTAATAGCCTACCCATAAGAGGGGCTAGTGGAACCTGCTGTACAGCAGGGTATCCCACTAGTCTCCTGCAATCAGCATTTTTAATGTTATAAGCCATACACGGACATTGAATAGTGGGGAGTTCAGGGAGCCTAATGGGTTGTTCAGAGAATATGATGGGCTGGGGGTTTAGTTTAAGGGGTGGCACCATTAGGAGCTGATTTTGAAAATTATATAGAAGGGAGAGGGATAGAGATAGAGGGGGAGAGCAGACTCTGGAGAGCATTAGGAGATATATACAGAGAAAAGGCAGACATTTTTGAGAGAAGCAGGAAGAAAACATCCTGCTTCCCTTTGCTCATTTGTTTTAGTCAGTCATTGAGTCCTGTGAGCTATATCTTGATACGACATTGGTCTTTTGAAGTTCTTCAAGTAATCGTTAGGTATTTTGGAAGTTAAAGCTGGTCTATTTGGACTGTTTGGTGTCGTTCTTGGGTCTTTCGACATTACTGATTATAGCATTTGGTTGGTTGGGTTTTGAATCTTGCTGGGGCTTCAAGTGTTTCTTCCTGGGTGTGCTACTAGATACCCTGCTACTATTTTATTAGCTTCATTTGGATCTGTACTGGTTTTTGCTCCTGTCCCTGGGTTGTTCGATTCTGTTATTCATCATTTGCTGTTATTGTTGCTGAGTGTTACTGTTGTTGTATTGCTACTGCATTACTACTGCTGATTGCTCCCTTTTTCTTCTCCTGTTTATCATCCAGGTACACATCTTTAGAATACCAGAAATTGTAGTTGGCAAGTTCAAGTTTGGAAATATATGAAGATCTGAAGTTTATGTTTAAATTCATTCTGTTTTATATACTACACATCTACAATTGCATCATATTTGTATAAGCTAACTGATGAACTATGGACTGTCGCCATTTCTGTATGTAATTTGTGTTGGTCAGTGTTGAATTGAAATTAGAAACCAAAACAGGGATTTAGTCTGGAACTGGAAATTAGTATAGTCTTATTTAAGATTTGAATATCAAAGGCCATTTGAATGAATTGAACCAAGTAATTCGTTAAGTTTGGCTATAGGAAATCAGTTTTCATTTATTATCATTGTGTATATTGAATTTCAATTCTCATTGTTTAGTCCATTAGTGTATTGAATCAAATTTGACCTATGTAAACATATCTGACGTGCTTCAAACAACATTATTTGGTTATATCTATAAACAGTCACTATTTCAAAGTGTACCCAGTATTATTTGGTTATTTCTCCTTCATAAAAAATAAGATTCCAGAATAGTTAGTTAATTGATTAGTTATCTTACTGCTGCTAGATAGTCGAATAAGTTCGCCTAGATTTAATTGAATTAGTTCACTGTTTCGGATATTACTCACTAATTTCTGGATAGTTGAATTGGCTCATTTAGGTTTAGTTTGTGCCTCTTCCCTTGATTTGGATCTTTAATAGTATTTAAAAATGACTCAATTAGTATGTTGAATTTCAAATTAGCTAATAATAATGTCTGGGCTGCCAAAGCCACAAATCTGGACACACTTTTGGCCCAATTACATGTGTAAAGATGCCCAGAACAAAACAGGTCGATGCAGGTCATTTGGTATCATTGGAACAAAGACTGGCACATGCATGGGCCTTCAGCCCAGTTTATCCTCTTTTCTGTACTGGGCTCATTTGAAGCCTAAGGCTCTGAATACTCTTTCAAATACAATTGAAACAACTCTTTGAATTAAATTAGGATAAGTTAGTTCAAATTGATAATTGATATCTTTTATTTTGAAAAATTCAACTACTGTGTTAGTGTAAATAGTTGTACATTTGACATTATAAAATTTTCTTAATTTAATCGATTTGCACAAGTCATTGACAAAAAATCAAGGTAGCTAAAATGAGGAGTTCAATATAAGACTTAACCAAATAATGCTTAAACAACAATTAGTCACTAGGTTTCACTCTCATTTATGATTAGAGATGAAACATGTATGAAATGTAGTACTCTAGGATCGACCTTCAAATAAAAAGTGAGATGAGCCTCGTTAGAGAACAAATGCACAGGGCCCTCAATTAATTATTAAAGTACTTAGACTCGGAAGGACCGTTTTAGCGAATATCACGGTTTTTCCCAAAGTTAACAACACGATAGACTCTTTAGGCATGACTTTAATAAAATTACTTTCCTAAATACGGGTGCGCATTTATGTGACCCAAATCTTACTCTCGGCAAAATTGAAATACATTAAAGTCACAGGCGTACCGGTTGCGGTGTGACTCGAAATGTGTTTTCGTGACGTCGCAATTCTTCTAAAATTAAAAGCGGAACATTAAAAGCACATAGTTAAAAAATATAAAGAAATCAGATAAAAATAAAATTGCAGTTGAGCGACCGTGCTAAAACCACGGAACTCGGGAATGCCTAACACCTTCTCCCGGGTTAACAGAATTCCTTATCCAGGTTTCTAGTTTCGCAGACTGTAATACAAAGTCATAAATTTCCTCGGTTCGGGGTTAAACCGGTGACCTGGGACACCATTATTTTCCCAAGTGGCGACTCTGAATAATTAAGTAAATTGATCCCGTTCTGACTGTCCTTTAAGTGGAAAAACTCCTTCACTGATCATTATTATACCCCTTCTCGGTGTGTAATATTAAACAGTGGTACATTACCTTATGTGCGGAAAAAGGAGGTGTGACAAAGACGTAATCATTTTCTTGACCATATTTAATTATCATTCTTCTGTTTTTACATACTTAGCAAGTAATCATGTCGTGTCTAAGCTTAAGCATATATATCATGTGCAATCACGCCGAGGTCGACGGCCTACTTCAATGGAAAGTAAACTATGCATTGTTGAGGGTCGAATGATCCGTACCATAAATGCATTTATTTTTTACCGAGGTGATTGGCCTGATCCATAAATATCAAGAAATATCAAGGATGCACACAAGGCTCATTTTTGCACAAGGAAATTCTTACAAAAGTTCAACAAGTTCATATGTTCGCCTTTTGTTCCTCTCAAGCCTCTAGCATATCATAAATGATCATATTGGTAATTTAATTAAAAGATACCATCAAATTTGGATGATGTGGATCCTAGACTACCCAAACAATTAACATCATAATAGCTACGCACTGACTCTCGTTACCTAGTACGTACGTAGCCCCCCATTTAGCAGTAAATTCTCATTTATTAATCCTATGAGAATAATTCCCTCTTACAAGGTTAAAAAGGAGACTCACCTCACTCCGAAATGCACTTACAATATCAAGACAAGCCCAAACCCTCAGTTCGTAGCCGAACGAGCACAAACTAGTTGAATAAAGTAAGAACTCGTCAATAAAGACTTACAAGGTCGAATTCTAACAATTTAAGTAATCCCAACCTTTCCCACAAGTTTCCTAAATTTCGACCCCGAACCCACGTACCCGGATTTTGAGATTTTTTGAAGGAAATTATTCTCTACAACCTAAGGATCAATCATATGTGATTTCTAGTCCATTTCATAATAAATTTCATGATTAAACCTTAGTTTTATTAAAACTCTAGGTCTAGCTCTGACCCTTGATTTCACCTAATTTTTAGTGTTTAATCTACCTAACCTATATGCATTTAAACTAATAATGATTGGGAATCACTTACCTTGCAATATTATGTTCCTCTATTTAGAAGCACCCAAATCGCTCAAGTGTGGAGTGTGAAATGATAAAAATGGCTTTGAGTTTGAATTAAATGAACTCTCTGCCCCTAGAAATTTCTGCTTCTGCGGAGCCTTTCCTGCTTCTGCGGTTTTGGGTTGCTTCTGCGGTTCTAGCCCAATTTGGTTGGACCGCTTCTGCGGTCAAATCTCCGCTTAAGCGGAACCGTTTATGCGGTTTAATGACCGCTTCTATGGTTTTCTGTAGGCGCCCTTAGTCGCTTCTACATAGGCCTGACCACATCTGCGGTCCAAGAACCGCAGATGCAGTTATGACAGAAGCAGCAATGCTTCGAACTTCGCTCGAACCTCGCTCGTTTGACGCTCGGGACTCCTAAGCCCCACTCGAACATACCGATAAGTCTAAAATCACGAGGCGGACTTACTCAAACCCTCGAAACTCCCAAAACAACGCTAAATCTTGGAATCACCCTCTAAAATCAAATGAATCAAACTATTGAATCTTCAAGTTCTTAATTCTCCTCTAACGGGTCAAAATGCCCTTAAATTACTCGGATTGATTCTAAATTTTACGGGCAAGTCTTAAACAACATTACGAACCTGTACCAAGCTTCGGAACTAAAATATGAGCCCGATACATAGGGAATCAATGATTACTTAGTTTCTTTAATTCCATAAAAGTTCAATTAAATAATTTTAGATAAAAATTTATTACTCGGGCTAGGGACCTCGAAATTCAATTTCGGATATACGTCTAGGTCCCATATTTCCCACGGACCCTCAAAAATTGTCAAATCATGTATTCAGGTATGTTTTCCCAAAATTTTGACCGAAGTCAAACTTGGTCTTTTTAAGAAATCTTAAAGAATCAAATGGGCATGCTTTTACTCAAAACCCTTCAAATTCCCGAAACAATCGCCCCGCAAGTTGTAAATTAGTTAAAGCAAGTACGGGAGGCTTTATTTAGAGGAACGGAGTTCAAAAAGGTATAACGACCGATCGGGTCATTACAATGCATTACGTAAAGCTGCAAATGATAAAGCTACACATAATGAAGCGGCTGTTGAATGCGATAAACATGTTCAACAACAAGGTGGATAGGAACAATCTAGTGTTTTTAGACATAGTAAGGATGAAAATGACGAAGAGTTAACAACTGAGAAAGGTGCAGATGATCAAGTTGTTGGCACTGAAAAACTGCATCGAGTTATGCTTTGGAAAATTTGTTTGGTGATGGAGATCAAGCACATGTATGCACTATTAGGAAAGATGATCGGTATCGAGGGTTACTAGCTATTTGCAAAGAACTTCGATGTGGTGATACACAGGAAATTGTTACTACAGGTATAAAGTGTGAAGTTTATAATATTTCAATGATATCTTAGATAGGAGCTGAAGTTTTGTTTCATGTGTTTGTGTTTTTTGTAAAAACTACAACATGTTTTTTTTGTGAATGTTTTGGTTCGTAACTGGTAAACTCCAGCTATAGAGCTGAAGTTCTTGTTTTTGCAACTGACGAACTTCAGTGTCACGACCCTAGTTCACCAATTGTGAACATGTCGTGATGGCACCCAGTCCCCACGACTAGGTAAGCCTAACACGTTGCGGAATATACAAGTTATAAAATACTTAAATAAGGAACAGCGGAAAATAACATAAAAGGTATGTAATCCGTGCCGCTTGGCACATACATCCGTCACACAATAAATAAAACACTACCAAGATCCGAAACCCCACGGTAACACAGACTAAAAGAGAAATACAACTGTGGCTCTATGTGTAAAGAGTATCTAACAACGAAATGAAGAAAATGTCAACTAGTAATACTAGAATAGAAGGGAAGCCTTCGGATCCGCGGACGTAGCAGATCATACCTCGAAGTCTCCCAGAAAGCTGCAGAATCACCTAGTACGAGCCTGCTCTTCTGATGTACCTGGATCTGCACAACAAAAGTGTGCAGAAGAGTAGCATGAGTACACCACGGCGGTACTCGGTAAGTGCCAAGCCTAACCTCGATGGAGTAGTGACGAGGTAGGTCAGGGCCCTACTGAGAAACAATAATATAATGATGAAAACAAAATAAACGGTTTATATGATAATAATTCCCGAAATAACAACATTATGATAATTACTGCAACTGTCTACGATTAAGCTAACAACAATTAACCAACTCAAATAAACAAATCCAGGATCTGTGGGAATTGAACCCACAGTCCCATTCTCAGTACCTCTGGGTCTCCGGGAATCGAACCCGCAGCCCATGTCTCAATAATATCTCAATAACTCGGGATCTCCGGGAATCGAACCCGCAGTCCCTACCAATAATCTCAGGATCTCGGGAATCGAACCCGTAGACCATATTTCAATAAATCTCAGGATCTCCGGGAATCGAACCCGCAGTCCACAAACAATATCACTCCGGGTCTCTGGGAATCGAACCCACAGCCCTGGGATCTCCGGGAATTGAACCCGCAGTCCACCAACACATCAAATAAAGAAAACACACAGAGAGAATATAATATGTTAAATTACAACTTCACCGAAATTAGTGCCAACAATTTATCAAGAGTTCAAGTAAATCAACTAGGCAATTAAACATGTTGAATCCTAGCTAATCATGCTTTTCTAAGTAATACCGGGTAATGGTAACGCTTTTTATCAGCTAAGAGCAGGAATATCACTAATTAGACAATTCAAGTAAAGTGTGTGTTACAACAACCAGCGCATGTACACGCCCGTCACCTCGCGTACAAGGCATTTAAACTATCACATAATATCCTAGGGGTGAAAGTTCCCCCACCCGAGGTTAGACAAGCCACTTACCTCAATTCCGGTACAAAAACCGCTAAGTAATAACCCTCTTGCCACGAATGTCGGCCTCCACAAGTGTAGTATCTGATAAAATCAATAGAATCACGTCAAAATAGGCCAATTGGGCATTACCCAATCAAAATAACTCAAAATTCACCAAAACCCACAAGTTGCCAAAACCCGACTTCCGGTACGCTTATCGAAAAATCACGAAAAATATATATTCGGGTTCCTTATCTCAATACGAGTCCGTGCATATAAAATTTATCGAAATCGGACTCCGTTTGCCCATTCAAATCAAAGATTTTCTAACATTTAGGCCTAGGGCTCAAACCCACCTTTAATCTTCCAATTTCGGTGAAATAATCATGGATTTCATGATAAACCAACGAATTAAGGTCAAGAAACTTACCCCCGATGATTTCCCGGTGATATCCCAGCGTTTCCCCTTCAATTCCCTCTCTTGGAGCTCAAAAATGGCGTTTTTTGTGTATAGGGTCGCGGCTGAAATGTTTCTGGACTTAAAGTCACTGCCAGGCCAATTTACTCTACGCGATCGCAGCACTGGGCTTGCGATCGCGATGCACAAAATATGGGCGGCCTATTTTCCTCTACGCGATCGCGTGGTCCAGGACGCGATCGCAGTGCTCAACCTGACCATTCAACGCGATCGCATCACCTCGACCGCGATCGCACTGCTTTCGATTAACACCCTACGCGATCGCATCCCCCGCGTCGCGATCGCGAAGAACAACTACCGGTCCTCACTCCTCTACCCTACGCGATCGCAGACTCAACCTCGCGATCGCAGAGCTTCCCAAATTCACCCTACGCGATCGCAGGACTCCCCCTCGCGATCGCAGGGCCCAATAATTTCCTCTTATGCGATCGCATGAGCAGCTTCGCGATCGCGAAGCACAAAATTTCTCTGCAATATTGCAGCAGAACCAGCAGTGCAATTGGCACCAAAATGGTCCGTTTGGACCCCCGAATTCATCCCGAGACCCCCGGGATCCCAACGAAAACCACCAACTTATTCCAAAACATGATACGAACTTATTCTAATCATCAAAACACGTCTAACAACATCAAAACCCATAATTCACATCGAATTCAAGCCTAAATTTCTTAAAACTTTCCGAATTGCACATTCGATCTAAAACCCGACCAAACGACGTCCGAATGACCTGAAAATTTGCGGACATATCCAAAATCATATAACGAAGCTACAGGAATTGTCGGAATTCCATTCCGACCCCCGGATCAAAATCTCACCTATCGTTCGGATTCGCCAAAATTTCAACCTTCGGCATTTCAAGCCTAATTGAGCTACGGACCTCCAAAATACATTCCGAACGCGCTCCTAACCCCGAAATCACCTAACGGAGCTAATGGAACCATCAGATTTCCGTTCCGAGATCGTCTTGACACTGTTCCGGCTACAGACCGTTTTCTAGTTTCAAAGCTCTTATTTAGGGACTAAGTGTCCCAAAATGCTAAAATTTTCGGAACCGACTCTCCCGGCAACCCACAATAGCAGAAATGACCTTAGGGGAACAGTTAAATTAGGGATTGGGGCATAACTTTCTAAAACGACCGGTCGGGTCGTTACATCTTCCCACACTTAAAGATTCGTTCGTCCTCGAACGATCATAGAAAACATACCTGGAGTAGTGAAAAGATGAGGGTACTGGCTGCGCATATCCTGTTTGGTCTCCCAAGTCGCCTCCTCGACCGGCTGGCCCCGCCACTGAACCTTTACCGAAGCGATGTTCTTTGACCTTAGCTTTCTGACTTGCCTGTCTAGAATGGCTACTGGCTCCTCAACATAAGACAAATCCTTGTCTAGCTGAACAGATGTGAAATCCAACACGTGCGACGGGTCACCATAGTATCTCCGGAGCATGGAGACATGAAATACGGGGTAAACTCCGGCTAGGCTGGGAGGTAAGGCCAACTCATAAGCAACCTCCCCAACACGCCTCAAAATCTCAAAAGGGCCAATAAATCTAGGACTCGGCTTCCCTTTCTTCCCAAACCTCATAACGCCCTTCATGGGCGAGACTCGAAGCAGAACCCGCTCACCCACCATAAAAGCCACATCGCGAACCTTCTTGTCCGCATAACTCTTCTGTCTAGACTGGGCCGCACGAAGTCTGTCCTGAATCACCTTGACCTTGTCCATAGCCTCCTGAACCATATCGGTACCTAGTAACCTGGCCTCGCCCGGCTCAAACCAACCCACGGGAGACCTGCACCTCCTACCATATAGGGCCTCGTACGGTGCCATCTGAATACTAGACTGGTAGCTGTTGTTATAAGCAAACTCCGCCAGTGGCAAGAAGTGATCCCATGAACCTCCAAACTCAATCACGCACGCATGGAGCATATCCTCCAAAATTTGAATAGTGCGCTCGGGCTGCCCATCAGTCTGGGGGTGAAATGCTGTGCTCAGCTCCACCCGAGTACCTAACTCCTGCTGTACAGCTCTCCAGAACCGTGAAGTGAACTGAGTGCCTCTATCTGAAAAGATGGAAACTGGAATACCATGCAGCCGAACTATCTCCCGGATATAGATCTCTGCTAGTCGCTCCGATGAATAAGTAGTGCTCACCGGTATAAAATGGGCGGACTTGGTCGGCCGATCCATAATAACCCAAATGGAATCAAACTTCCTAACAGTCCGTGGAAGCCCAGATACAAAGTCCATGGTGATGCGCTCCCATTTCCACTCTGGAATCTCAATCTGCTGCATTAATCCCCCCGGACGCTGGTGCTCGTACTTCACCTGCTGGCGGTTGAGGCATCTAGAAACATAATCAACTATATCCCTCTTCATCCGCCTCCACCAGTAATGCTGTTTCAAGTCCTGATACATCTTCGCGGCACCCGGATGGATGGAATACCGCGAACTATGGGCCTCTGCTAGAATCGGCTCTCGAAGATCATCTACATTGGGCACACAGATACGCCCCTGCATCCTCATAACTCCATCATCCCCGATGGTAACATCCCGAGCATCACCACGCCGAACTCTATCCTGAAGGACAAGCAAATGAGGGTCGTCGAACTGACGCTCCCCGATGCGGTCAAATAGAGAAGACCGAGAAACCACACAAGCTAGAACCCGGCTGGGCTCCGAAAGATCCAGTCTAACCAACTGCCTGGCCAAAGCCTGAACATCCATCGCCATAGGCCTCTCCGAAGCTGGTAGATATGCTAAACTCCCCAAACTCTGTGCCCGACGACTCAAGGCATCAGCAACCACATTAGCCTTGCCCGGATGATAGAGAATAGTAATATCATAGTCCTTCGGTAGTTCCAACCATCTCCTCTGACGCATATTCAGGTCCTTCTGCTTAAGCAAGTGCTGCAAGCTCCGGTGATCAGTGTAGATCTCACAAGGAACCCCATATAAATAATGACGCCAAATTTTCAAGGCGTGAACAATGGCAGCTAGCTCCAAATCATGAACAGGGTAATTCTTCTCATGCACCTTCGGCTGTCTCGACGCGTAGGCAATCACCCTACCGTCCTGCATCAATACCGCACCGAGTCCGACTCGTGAGGCATCACAATATACGGTATAGGACCCCGAACCTGTAGGCAACATCAATATAGGGGCCGAAGTCAAAGCTGTCTTGAGCTTCTGAAAGCTCGCCTCACACTCGTCTGTCCACTGAAAAGGGGCACCCTTTTGGGTCAATCTAGTCATAGGTGCTGCAATCGAAGAGAACCCTCTACGAAACGACGGTAATAGCCCGCCAAACCAAGGAAACTGCGAATCTCAGTAGCGGAGGAGGGTCTGGGCCAACTCTGCACGGCCTCCACCTTCCTCGGATCTACTCGAATACCATCACTCGACACCACGTGGCCCAAAAATGCCACCGAACTCAACCAAAATTCACATTTAGAGAACTTGGCATAAAGCTGCTTCTCCCTCAGGATCTGAAGCACTATCCTCAAATGCTGCTCGTGCTCTTCCCGGCTCCGAGAATATACTAGAATATCATCAATGAAGACAATCACGAACGAGTCCGGATAAGGCCTGAACACACTGTGCATCAAATGCATAAATGCTGCTGGAGCATTAGTCAACCCAAAAGACATCACGAGGAACTCATAGTGACCATACCGGGTCCTGAAGGCAGTCTTCGGGATATCTGGCTCCCGAATCTTCAGTTGGTGATACCCAGAGCGCAAATCAATCTTAGAAAACACATGTGCGCCCTGTAGTTGGTCAAATAAATCATCAATACGGGGCAAAGGATACCGGTTCTTCACTGTAACCTTGTTCAGTTGTCGATAGTCAATACACATACGCATAGAACCGTCCTTTTTCTTCACAAACAATACGGGAGCACCCCAAGGCGAAACACTGGGTCGAATAAAACCCTTGCCTAATAACTCCTGTAACTGATCCTTCAACTCCTTTAATTCAGGAGGAGCCATACGGTACGGTGGAATATAAATGGGCTGAGTGCCCGGCAACAAGTCAATAGCAAAGTCAATGTCTCTGTCGGGCGGCATGCCCGGAAGATCAGCTGGAAATACATCAGCAAAGTCACGTACCACATGAACAGAATCAATAGAGGGAGGGTCAATACTGACGTCCCGCACATAGGCAAGATAAGCAGCACACCCCTTCTCAACCATACGCTGAGCTCTGAGAAAAGAAATAACACGGCTAGGGGTGTGATCTAGAGTACCACTCCACTCAATACGTGGAATGCCTGGCATAGCCAGCGTCACGGTCTTGGTGTGACAATTAAGAATAGCATAATAGGGCGACAACCAGTCCATGCCCAGAATAATATCAAAATCGACCATCCCAAGCAGCAATAGATCCGCTCTGGTCTCAAAATCACAAATGGTAATCAAGCACGACCGATATACGCGGTCCACTGCCAAAGAATCACCCACCGGAGTGGAAACATAAATGGGGGCACTCAAAGAATCCCGAGGCACACCCAGATGAGAAGCAAAGTAAGAAGACACATATGAAAAGGTGGAACCAGGGTCGAATAGAACCGATGCCTCCCTGTGACTAACCAGAATAATACCTGTGATAATAGAGTCAGATGCAACAGCCGCAGCGCGATCAGGAATAGCATAGAATATGGCCTGTCCCCCCTCTCGAGGGCGGCCTCTAGAACCCTGACCCCCGCCCCTGGCTGGCTGGGCAGGTGGAATAGCAGCTGGAGCTGGAATGATAGCCTGCTGACCCTGAGAGCCATGCTGATGCTGCGAAGACTGGTGAGGTGCTCCCCTCCTATGCCTGGGGCACTCCCTAACCAGGTGGCGAGTATCCCCGCACTCAAAACAAGCTATGAGAGGACGCGGTGGCTGTGACTGACCGGCCTCAACCCCACTAGTTTGACCCCTGGAAGGACCCCGCGTAGGAGGTGCACTGGAAACTGGGGGAGCATAATAAGGCTCTTGTGGTGCTGGAAGACCCGGAGTGCTACCGGCTGCGGGCAATGCTGAGTGAACTGGACGACCGGAATATCCCCTGCCAAAACGACCGGCTGCTGAAGTGTGGGCACCAGAGAAATGGCCCGACTCACGAGACCTCTTCGCCTCTCTATCTCCCCGCTCTCTAGGGAGCATACTCTCGATCCTCCTGGCAATGCTAACTGCCTGCTGATAAGATATATCTGTCTCCAACTCTCTGGCCATGCTGGATCGGATAGGCGGAATCAGGCCCTCAATAAATCTCCGCACTCTCTCCCGAATCGTGGCTACCAAGGCCGGTGCATGCATGGCCAGACGGGTGAAGCTGATGGCATACTCCGATACTGACATGGAGCCCTGTCGCAACCGCTCAAACTCCGAGCGCCAAGAATCCCTAAGGCTCTGGGGAACAAACTCCGTCAAAAACAGATTTGAAAACTGCGTCCAGGTCAACGAAGCGGACTCCTCCGGACTATCCAACTCATACGTGCGCCACCAATCATAAGCGGTCCCACGAAACTGAAACGTAGTGAAGGAAACCCCGCTGGTCTCCACAATCCCCATGGTAGAAAGAATACGATGACACTCCTCCAGAAAACCCAATGCATCATCTGAAGCCAAACCACTGAACACTGGAGGGTCATATTTCTTGAACCTCTCCAATCTACGCTGCTCGTCCTCAGAGCCAGCTGGCCCACCTCCAGGCTGTGCTGGGGCGGCAGGAGGTATAACCATAATCTCTGGAACCAGTCCCACTGGCACTCGCTGCTCAAGTGTAACGGCTGCGGGAGTCTGGGCCCCTCCCCCGGCCTGGGATGTAGCTATAGTGAGAGGATGCAACCCTGCCTGAGCTAAATTGGTATACATACTCATGAACTAAGCCGGGGTCTCCTGTAGACTGCCGGAGTAGTAGCAGTTGTAGTCGGTGTACCGAGTGCCTGCGCTCCGACCTGGTCTACCGGTGGCACCTCAGCGGCAGCGCGCGATGGTGCTGTGGCCGCACCTCGGGCGCGTCCTCGTCCTCTACCTCGGCCCGGCCTCTGACGGCAGCAACAGGGGGCGCGGGTACCCGATCATCGCGGTTAGCTCGTGTCCTCACCATCTGTGAGAGAATAGAAAGCAGATAGTTTAGATTTTTGATGCCAAAAATGTCGCACGACAAGGAATCTAAAAGAAATGAAGAGTTTCCTAAACAGTTACATAGCCCCTCGTAGATAAATACAGACGTCTCCGTATCGATCGGCGAGACTCTAAGTAACCGGTCTGTGTCCCGTGACTCCTATGAACCTAGAGCTCTGATACCAACTTGTCACGACCCTAGTTCACCAATTGTGAACATGTCGTGATGGCACCCAGTTCCCACGACTAGGTAAGCCTAACACGTTGCGGAATATACAAGTTATAAAATACTTAAATAAGGAACAGCGGAAAATAACATAAAAGGTATGTAATCCGTGCCGCTTGGCACATACATCCGTCACACAATAAATAAAACACTACCAAGATCCGGAACCCCACGGTAACACGGACTAAAAGAGAAATACAACTGTGGCTCTATGTGTAAAGAGTATCTAACAACGAAATGAAGAAAATGTCAACTAGTAATACTAGAATAGAAGGGAAGCCTCCGGATCCGCGGACGTAGCGGATCATACCTCGAAGTTTCCCAGAAAGCTGCAGAATCACCTAGTACGAGCCTGCTCTGATGTACCTGGATCTGCACAACAAAAGTGTGCAGAAGAGTAGCATGAGTACACCACGGCGGTACTCAGTAAGTGCCAAGCCTAACCTCGATGAAGTAGTGACGAGGTAGGTCAGGGCCCTACTGAGAAACAATAATATAATGATGAAAACAAAATAAACGGTTTATATGATAATAATTCCCGAAATAACAATATTATGATAATTACTGCAACTGTCAACGATTAAGCTAACAACAATTAACCAACTCAAATAAACAAATCCAGGATCTGTGGGAATTGAACCCACAGTCCCATTCTCAGTACCTCTGGGTCTCCGGGAATCGAACCCGCAGCCCATGTCCCAATAATATCTCAATAACTCAGGATCTCCGGGAATCGAACCCGCAGTCCACATCTCAATAATATATCAATAGCGCAGGATCTCCGGGAATCGAACCCGCAGTCCATATCTCAATAACTCAGGATCTCCGGGAATCGAACCCGCAGTCCACAAACAATATCACTCCGGGTCTCTGGGAATCGAACCCACAGCCCTGGGATCTCCGGGAATTGAACCCGCAGTCCACCAACACATCAAATAAAGAAAACACACAGAGAGAATATAATATGTTAAATTACAACTTCACCGAAATTAGTGCTAACAATTTATCAAGAGTTCAAGTAAATCAACTAGGCAATTAAACATGTTGAATCCTAGCTAATCATGCTTTTCTAAGTAATACCGGGTAATGGTAACGCTTTTTATCAGCTAAGAGCAGGAATATCACTAATCAGACAATTCAAGTAAAGTGTGTGTTACAACAACCAGCGCATGTACACGCCCGTCACCTCGCGTACAAGGCATTTAAACTATCACATAATATCCTAGGGGTGAAAGTTCCCCCACCCGAGGTTAGACAAGCCACTTACCTCAATTCCGGTACAAAAACCGCTAAGTAATAACCCTCTTGCCACGAATGTCGGCCTCCACAAGTGTAGTATCTGATAAAATCAATAGAATCACGTCAAAATAGGCCAATTGGGCATTACCCAATCAAAATAACTCAAAATTCACCAAAACCCACAAGTTTCCAAAACCCGACTTCCGGTACGCTTATCGAAAAATCACGAAAACTATATATTCGGGTTCCTTATCTCAATACGAGTCTGTGCATATAAAATTTATCGAAATCGGACTCCGTTTGCCCATTCAAATCAAAGATTTTCTAACATTTAGGTCTAGGGCTCAAACCCACCTTTAATCTTCCAATTTCAGTGAAATAATCATGGATTTCATGATAAACCAACGAATTAAGGTTAAGGAACTTACCCCCGATGATTTCCCGGTGATATCCCAGCGTTTCCCCTTCAATTCCCTCTCTTGGAGCTCAAAAATGGCGTTTTTTGTGTATGGGGTCGCGGCTGAAATGTTTCTGGACTTAAAGTCACTGCCAGGCCAATTTACTCTACGCGATCGCAGCACTGGGCTTGCGATCGCGATGCACAAAATCATGGGCGGCCTATTTTCCTCTACGCGATCGCGTGGTCCAGGACGCGATCGCGTGGTCCAGGACGCGATCGCAGTGCTCAACCTGACCATTCAACGCGATCGCATCACCTCGACCGCGATCGCACTGCTTTCGATTAACCTCCTACGCGATCGCATCCCCCGTGTCGCGATTGCGAAGAACAACTACCGGTCCTCACTCCTCTACCCTACGCGATCGCAGACTCTACCTCGCGATCGCAGAGCTTCCCAAATTCACCCTACGCGATCGCGGACTCCCCCTCGCGATCGCAGGGCCCAATAATTTCCTCTTATGCGATCGCATGAGCAGCTTCACGATCGCGAAGCATAAAATTTCTCTGCAATATTGCAGCAGAACCAGCAGTGCAATTGGCACCAAAATGGTCCGTTTGGACCCCCGAATTCATCCCGAGACCCCGGGATCCCAACGAAAACCACCAACCTATTCCAAAACATGATACGAACTTATTCTAATCATCAAAACACGTCTAACAACATCAAAACCCATAATTCACATCGAATTCAAGCTTAAATTTCTTAAAACTTTCCGAATTGCACAT
This sequence comes from Nicotiana noctiflora, assembly GCA_032618575.1. Classification (NCBI taxonomy): domain Eukaryota; kingdom Viridiplantae; phylum Streptophyta; class Magnoliopsida; order Solanales; family Solanaceae; genus Nicotiana; species Nicotiana noctiflora. The sequence goes on along the minus strand of JASVEL010003056.1, from coordinate 665,571 downwards.
TCGATCTAAAACCCGACCAAACGACGTCCGTATGACCTGAAAATTTGCGGACATATCCAAAATCATATAATGAAGCTACAGGAATTGTCGGAATTCCATTCCGACCCCGGATCAAAATCTCACCTATCGTTCGGATTCGCCAAAATTTCAACCTTCGGCATTTCAAGCCTAATTGAGCTACGGACCTCCAAAATACATTCCGAACGCGCTCCTAACCCCGAAATCACCTAACGGAGCTAATGGAACCATCGGATTTTCGTTCCGAGATCGTCTTGACACTGTTCCGGCTACGGACCGTTTTCTAGTTTCAAAGCTCTTATTTAGGGACTAAGTGTCCCAAAATGCTAAAATTTTCGGAACCGACTCTCCCGGCAACCCACAATAGCAGAAATGAACTTAGGGGAACAGTTAAATTAGGGATTGGGGCGTAATTTTTTAAGACCGGTCGGGTCGTTACATTCAGCTCTAGAGCTGAAGTTTTTTTTATAACTGTCTAAGTTTTTGTTATGACTGGCTAACTTCAGCCTTCTTAGAGTTGAAGTGTCACAACCCAAAATCGAGAGACACGATCGGCGCTTAACCGGAGGACCCCAGTCAAGCGAACCTGGAATTGTCTTTCCTATCCCACGCGTTACCCCGTGATTCCAATATACATTATTCTTTTAAAATAGCAATTTAAGACTTAAGCATAGACTTACAACTTGAGTTCATTTCTACTTTTTGTCATTTTCAACATTTGATACCATGAACTTGCAAAATACATAAAACATTTATCAACGCGGACCACGATTCTGAAACGTACAGTTACTACCCAAGATACTTTTATACACCACCCACATTGTGTCTACGGAGCCTCTATGAATAATAGGAACTCAACCAATACTTGTTGGTGATAAGGCCCCGGATATACCTTACAATACACAATAAACTCAAAAGAAGGTGGCATGAACCATACATGACCCCAAGAGGAAGTGGGGCTCACCAATGCAACTGATGGGATGGAGAAGAGTGCTACTCTCGGTGGACTGGAGTACCATCTACAATCATAACACGAATGTAGCGCCCTCGGCAAAAGAGACGTCGGTAGTAGTGGTATGTATGAACAAACTTTACCCCAAGTAAGATTAATCACTACATATATAACAAACAACAATAGAATCAACAATCAAATGCATATGAAAGGTACACTCAAGCCAAACAAGTTTACAATCTCTCCCTTTTCCCCTTCAATATTTTCACATCAATGATTTCACAATCTTTTTCATAATTTCATTTCAATAGTGATTTCGATCACTTTTCCACCCTTATTACCTCGGCCACCCTTATCACCACAACCCACACCTTAGTACTTCGTATTTCGGCGCACAACTCGATCCCACCGTACAAGTAACAATTCATAAATAATACAACAACAACAATAATTCACAAAGAACAACAATAACAATTATTAAAGAACAACCACAACAATCCACAAGGATTTCTGTAGCCATCAATACCATTTCCATCATATTCAACAACTCATATGCATTTTATGCCACAATGATAATTTTCCACGATAAGCCATATATGTTGTTACCACAGTTATTCCAATTGCATCAATTACGATTTCTTTCCATCATTTGTTTCTCAACTATTTCCACATAACCCTTTCAACTATCATATTTGGTTTATTGCCAATTACTTACACCATTTTATTGGAAAAACTTAACTAGCAACATTCAAGACATATTAATCACAAGAATTCATGAAATAGGCCATCTTGCCTTGACACCCGTGAAATAACCAAAATTCACAAATAGTTCACATAAATAACACGTACCAATTTATTGTACTCCAAACAAGTTGATTTTACAAAGGTTAAAGTTAGCCATACATACCTCAAAGTTGCCCCTTAATGATACTACAATGCTTCAATACACTTAAGCAATTTCAATCTACAATACAATATTCAATAGGACCAATATTAGTAACAAATTTCATGACTTATTCTATTTAATCATATTATCAAATACCTTGTAGGTATAAATCTTTCCAGCTCATATCTATAGTATTGGTTCATCCAATTATCACTATTAACCAACAATTCATCCCGCCATTTTTCTTCAAAAAATTATACTCCTAACATCACATGTGTGATCAACCAATCACACCCAACCAACAAAATTCCATCAAATAATCATCTTTAAATCCCTACCATGGTCGTGTATTTAAATTGGAAATTTATGGCTTCCAATCACCATACCATAGGTTGTAATACATGATTCATACTCATAATTCCATAATAACTCCACATATGTAAGTCTAAGGTGTAGGATTACCTCTTGTAGAAAATCTTGAAAGACAACTTTAGGGTGTTCTTGAGATTTTGAAGCAATCCTAAGAAATCCAACCAAAATCATATTGTAACTAGTAATTGAGAAGTGAAATCACCATGAAAATACACTTAAAAACTTACCTCAGGTGTGCAATTTGATGCCTTGGTCGAGTTGGAGTGTAGAGAGAACCCTAACCTTGAGAGATATCTCAAAATCTCTTATTTCTGGTCTTTAGGGATATTAAAACCTTCCAGGCGCGTGAACTTTGGCATACTTCGCGCGTTGTTCGCACATCGGAGGCAGAATACTCAACAAAGCGCGCGAAGTTTCAAAGTTCGCGCGAGTGACACTTGCCTAGTAAAATGGTCATAACTTTCTGTATACACCTCCAAATGACAAATGGTTTGTTGCGTTGGAAACTAGACTCAAAGGAATTTAATTTGATAGGTTGTGCATCACACAACCTTATATAACGGGAGATATGATCGTTCAAAGTAAGGTATTGTGTGAACTCATTTACAGATTTCGTCTAATATGCAATTTTCCAACTTGGCTTAGACTATGGCATCTCATTAGACACCAAATCACTTATAATAAGACTTATACACTTATTACCATATCTAATTGATATCCATAATATCATAAATCCTTATTTTCACACGAAATAAAATAATTTAGCCTACCTTGGCACGACGAAATCTTAAATCACTCGGAAAAAAAAATTCTGGGGCCTTACATGAAGTTTTAACTATTTTTTTATAATATCCCGTAGGAAAATATTCAGCACACGTTTAAATTTTTCTATGTTTTATTTATAGAAAAACTAGTTGATATATTCCCGCTCTTTATGAATATGTAGTGGAAGTTAAAACTAGTTGTGCTTCAATTGACACAACTCAAAAACTCTTCGATGATGCTCAATTGAATGAAGGTAGAGTTGAGAAAAACCTTCCAGAGAATACTGCAATGGTACTCGACGTTGGTTCACAATTGAATAAAGTTAGAAATGCTGATATCAACAAAGGCATGCAGCCTAGGGAAACCACAACGGAAGACAAACGTCAAGATATTCTATAGATCATGAATTTATTATATTTGATCGAAGTATATTTTTTACAGTTTAAAATTTTACATACTTTATTTTCTTTTTTATGTTTTTGAATGATTTTTCAGAAAGACTCGACGCAACTCAAAAAGAATTTGGTGAGCTTAAAGAGCAATATGAAAAAGGAGAAATACATATATTCACACTTGTTGCTTCACAGACAGGTGTGAAGTGTGTTGGTATTATTTTATAAAATTTAATCAATATTATTTATTTTTATTTTATTTTTTGCGTGATAATACAGGATCTGTTGAATGCAAACACCATCCGTGTCGCAACACTTAGACCAGGTAGTTATTTTCTGCAATTCGATTACAATTTTTCCCCCCTAATGTATGTTCTTTGTCAGTTTTATTTATATTTGTATTTTTCTTTCTTTTGTAGATCTCATCTAATGCATCAGAACTTCTTCCAAAACCTAAGAGAAGGAACATTTCTAATTCTCCTATGTGTGACACCGATGATATCCCCAACTATAATTTATGTTTATTTTTACTTGATAGTACACAAGGGGCTGATTCAGAAGGTAGTTCTGCTACTGTTGTTGTTCATGAAGAGACACAAGAGCGTCGTTAACAATAGGGAGTTGGTCAAGCATCTGCCACAATGGCTGTAGATTTTCCCCCTGCTGCTGAACAATAGCAGATAGTTGTGACTGAGCAGGTAGAGCAAGCAAAAGGAAAACCGGATAAAAAAGAGAAAAGGATTCGTATGGAGAGTATTTGGTTGAGATCTCCTTATGTTGTTCCTAAAAAAAAATCAAAGGGGTCAAGATTGGAAAGTAGAAAGAATACAAGAAGGTGTCCCTTCCATTATGTTAATCAAGACAGTGGATTAATGCAAATATTTAAGGAGTGGTTGGAGATGGATGCCAATTAATATGATTTCAATGCATTCAAATTAGCTGTAGTTGATATTACAAAATCATTCTTTACCGAGCTTATGGATCCTGACTCTAATCTTTCGGATGAAGTAAGTTATTAAGTTTGTTCTTTGAAGTGTATTTCCCAAAATTTCAGCTTATTTTTTATAGTAAAGTTTTTGCACTATAATTTGGAAAACTTTAGCTATATTCATAGTAAACTGCTGAAGTTTTTTAGCTTATTTGCTAATACTTCAAACTGAATATGCTCAAGTTTTTATCATGTTGTTTGTAGTTGTGTAATGTATTTTTTATAAAATTCATATTGGTAATTTCACATGTTATCATTTGTTGTTATTCATTTGCAGCATATTGATGTGGGCATATATTACTTGGGCAAAAAATATTGCTATCGCCTTCCACGTTATCCAAAAGGAAGATGTGCAGTAACATATTTAGTTTTCGATCAGTATGTGACTATTCTGGATGGTATTCATCCTTCAGAAGAAAAGATGAAGATAATTAACAAAAGAAAGAAAAAGAGAATGGAGGATAAAAAAAAGAGCAAATCAAAGAGAAAGAGGATATCCAAACAACAACTTAAAGAAGAATTAGAAGAAGAAGTAGTTATTCAGCCACTTACGCACTTTAGTTGGTATGAGAAAGAATCAACGAATGAAAAGGTGGCCAACAATGTAAAGGGCTCGACCTTTTCTGTGGTATCTCATGGGCATCTGCCAAAAAAGTATTCTTTCCATTTCGACTTAAGCCAAGGATGGGCCAGAAACCTACGTACTACTTTTTTAGAATTCTGGACTTTGAAGATAAAATTATATCTGTGTATGATTCCATAGGCAATGTAACATACGAACGTGCGATTGAACATGTCAAAATTTATGCTCGATTGATCTCATACTGTCTGAAATGCTTGAATTTTGGGGCACATAATACATATTATGGGCAAAGTCCTGTGGAAAGATTAAAAATTATGTGAATGAACACCCCGCAACAAACTAACCGGTACGTGTTTCGCATACGTTTTATCATGCATCTTGTGTTTATTAATTTTTTGCCCTTGTGTTAACTATTCTTCAATTTCTTTTTTATGTCTTTTTTGCAGTGTTGATTGTGGTATATTTGCTCTTAAGTTTATTGATTTGCGGTTGAACAAAGAAAATGTCTCCAATTTCGATCAAAGTCAGTCATTGACATTCATGTGAGAATTGACTGTCAATATTTGGGCTCATGAAAAGTGGAAAAAAGATAGCGGCAATAAAACTCCTGAAGACCAACAAGGACATGATTATGGAGATTTTGAAGAGACTTTGTGTGAATTTTTTAATTAGACGATTGGTTGAACATAATTTTTATTTTGTGAATACACATTAATTATTTTATGATTCACTTTTGTGTTATACAAATATGTTTGCGTCTTTTAACATGAATTTTAAGTACATTTTTGTTTTAAAAAACTTAAGCATGAAGTAAATGACTTCTGCTTTTTAAGCTGAAGTTTTGGTTAAAAGTCATAACAAAACTATTGAATCCAATACGAAAACTTCAGCTTATCAGGTGCTGAAGTTTTTGGAAATATAGTAAAAAACTTAAGAGCTTTATGATAAAATGTAACGATCCGAATGGTCGTTTTGAGCTTTTGCACTTTGAACGCTATTTCTCGGGCATAACTTGCCCCGTGTAATGTATTATGACTGATGTAGATCATTGGTTTTGGTTTTAGGAAAATTTGGAATGAATTTGAAAGAATAGTCTCACATGAAAGCTTTGAATTTGAAAGGTTTGACCAAGAGTTGGCTTATTTGTATATGAGCTTGGATAAGAATTTTATGATTCGATTAACTTTGTTAGGTGATTTACGACTTAGGAGCGCGATCGGAATGCATTTTGGAAGTCCGTAGAAGGATTTGGCTTGAATTGGCAAGGTTAATATTTTTGGCGAATTTTGGTTGATAGGTGAGATTTTGATCCGAGGGTTAGAATGAATTTCGAGAGTTGTTGTAGCTTCGTTAGGTAATTTTTTATGTGTGTGCAAAATTTCAGGTGATTCGGAGGTATTTTGGTTGGGTTTTTAATCGAATGTGTGTTTTAAAATATTTGGAAGAACTTAGGCTTGAATCCGATATAATTTGATGGTTTTGGTGTTGTTTGTGGTGTTTTGATGATTGGAACAAGTTTGTATGATATTTTAGGAGATTTTGTAATTTTTGGTTGAGGTCTTGGGGGCCTCGGGTGTGTTTCGGATGGCCAACGAGTCATTTTTGCGACTTGTTAAACTGCTGGTTGCTGGTATCTGGCCTACACAAACGCGAGGCATGCTACGCGAACACAAAGGGACTGGAAATTGGCCTTTGCGAATGCGAAGGTCTTGGAAATTTTCCTTCACGAACGCAAGTCCTGGAACGCGAACGTGGTGAAGGATTTCCTGGTTTGGGCAGAAAAGTTAAAAAATTACATTTGCGAACCTAAACCCATTTTCCACCATCTCTGAGCATTTTGAGAGCTACTTGGGAGCATTTGAAAAGGGATTCGAAGGAGATTGACTGGAGGTAAGTTTTATGAGTTATAAACACGATTATACTGTGAAATTATCCTTGCAATTCTTGAGAATTTAGCCAAATTGGAAGAAACTAGGGCTTGAATTTTAAGATTTTTATATTGGAATTTGAGGGGTCATTTGGAATTCTATTTTGGTGTTCTTTATAAGTATAGAATCGGGGCGAGATAAGGAACCCGTTTGTGTAAGAATTTTTGAGTTTTGAGATGCAGGCCAGGGGCTCGGTTTTGGTAATTTTGGAATTTGTGCCCGTTATTGATTATTTTCGCTTGGACTTTATTCCCTTAGCATATTGTGATGTATTCGCTCTGATTTTGGATAGCTTCGATCTGCATGGATCCCGATACGAGGGGCAAGACGTCACGAGCTGGAAGTTTCGCCGGTTCGAGGTGAGTAATCATTGTAAATGATATGCTAAAGGTTTGAAACCCCGGATTGCATATCGCAGTGCTATATTGAGATGACTTGCACGCCAGATAGCGAGCGTGGGGTAGAGCACCATTGGAGATTGTGACTTGGTCCATCCCGATTGATGATTTTATCGTGTATTTGACCAAAACTTATTTGATGTTATCATGATTTGGGATGATTGCCATAGTTTGGCTTCGTGCCAATTATTTGAACCCTTCGGCGATTTTAGCACTTTTTCCTCACTATTTGAGATACTACTTGAACTCAGTCCTATTGATTATATTGTTTTACAAACTCAGTCGGTTTAATTGAACTTTGAAACTTAAATGATATTTCCACTATTGTTTGGGCTAAGAACTACTATTTTATTGATGCCTGAGGGGCTTATGATATTTTTTGGACTAAGTGAGGCCGAAGGCCATATGTGAGGATATGTTGAGTGATGTGGGGAGGCTTTTGGGCCTCGAGTGTATTGTGAGGAGGCTTTCAGGCCTCAAGTGTATTGTGAGGAGGCTTTCATGCCTCAAGTGTTATATGAGGAGGCTTTCAGGCCTCGAGTGTGATGTGAGAAAGCTTTCGGGCCTTGTTTTATATGCCATGAGTTTTCTTGATATTGCGCTTGGGTCATAGGGGCCCCTCCCGGAGTCTGCACACCCCTAGTGAGCACCGACGATGATATATGGATCGAGATGTACGCCGTAGCGAGATATGGATCGGGCTGCACACTGCAGTGGTTACTATATGATACTGTTCTAAGAGTGATCTAAGAGAGAGAGCCCGAAGGGCTGAGACTGTTGCTGAAAGTGAGCCCGAGGGGATGGTATTATTTTGAGATATTTCCCGAGGGGCGAACTTTTATGTGCTCATCTTGCATATTTATTTGCCTTCTTACTTGTTATACTGTGGTATTTGAGCCCGAGGGGCGAATGTTTCTGTGCTTATTAGCACTATCATTTTGGTAACTATTGAAAAGATCAGTTTTTAAAGAGATTTAAACTCAGCCAAGATATTTCCAAAGATTTCACAGCCTCACTATTTTCTTAGAGGATTGTACTCTGCGTTTATACAACATGTTGGTTGCTTTACGTGATTTCTTACTGCTCAGTTGTTATTTACCTTTAGTACTCACTGAGTTGAAGTACTCACTTTACTCCTTGTACCTCGTGTGTAGATGCAGGTATCTATTCACCCGATAGCGGGTTTGGACCGATTAGAGGTAGAGCTATATGAGTTAAAGAGGTGACTACTAGCGTTTGCAGCACCATTTTTTTCTCTTTGTTCATTATCCCGATTTTGTATATAATAGACCTTGTAGTGGACTTACTTTTTGATAGATGCTCGTGACTTGTGACACCCCGATTAGGACTGTGTTGGGTTGTAATTTTGTCAATTAATAATATTATCATATTTTGCTATTCATTTATGCTTAACTATTTTTTAAAGAGACGAGTTGGGTTAGTTGACTGGCATTGTCTTCACGAGAGGCACCATCACGACCAGTGTGAGATTTGAGTTGTGATAAGTTGGTATTAGAGCTTAGGTTGTATAGGTCTCACGAGTCATGAGCATGTTTAGTAGAGTCTCGCGTATCGGTACGGAGACGTCTGTATTTATCCTTGAGAGGTTGCAGAACTTTTAAGGAAACTTCACATTCTTGAACTCTTATCGTGCGTCCTTGATTAAACTTGAAAAGAATCTCTTGAAATTCCCTCCACGCATTTGTATGCGTGCATGAGCGCTCAATACCAAATGTGCCTTGATGGCTTATGATTCCCCGATCAAGGGGCGAGATGTGATCTCTGTGAGTTTGATGTTGGGCTAGTCTGGAGGACTTGAGGCAAGATCTTTGCCTATGGATTGAGCACCTAGGTGCTGATTGTGTGAACAAGTGTCTTGAACTTATATGTTCAGTATTTTCCCTATTAGCGGGAATGGCACTGGATAGCTATATGATGAGTATGTTAGTATTGTGAGATGTATCTTTATGACTTGGTAGTGACGAGAAAGTCTACTGGATAATAGATGAACTATTAAGTGTTCGATTCTATTGTGATTTGATGTTTAGCCGAGTTATGGGCGCGTGAAGAATCGTTCTGTGTCTCCTAGTTGGGGAGTAAAGTGGATTTTATGTGGCGGTATAAGTTCAGACATCAGAAGACTAAATGCTTGTGTAATGTGTATGACGGTAGAAGGTATACAGAAATGATATATTGAGACGAAACATGTAGGTTATCTCATGCCGAGTGTTCTGAAGTGATGTGATCCCTATGTGTATATTAGAAGATCTCAAGTGTAATTGAAAATTACGTGTTGAAATTTGAAGTTTCAGATTGCTTAAAAGAGTGGGCTTCACTATTGCGGGGTTGGATGCGAGATTTGCGGAAGACTTACAGTACTGGATGATCTGAGTTTCACAAACTTATAAATGATTTGAGGTTAATATCACTATGGTATTATGGCATCAATAGAGTAAAAATGTTATGAGATATCGAGTGTATCTTGATCTATGGCTCGAGCCAAGTGGGGGAATATGTTGTGAACAGTTGATTGCACAATTAGGTGCTATGTTTGTTCCAGTTTGAGGCGTGCGAGTGAATTAGCAACGACTAGAATAAAGGAAAAGTTTGACAAATGTTATATTATGCTTCATAGAGTATGAGAATCACAGAACGTCTAGAGTGTTATTGGAAAAGAATGCTCGGCGCATAGAGCAGGAAGTTGCTTGGTTGTATTGGGATGAGGATTTCATTTTTGCAGTATCGGAGTGCCAATGAGGCACGAGTAGTTCTACTCGTTAGGTCAGTAAGTCTACATTTGAATAAGAGTGAATGGTTTGCGAGGATGGCTCTAGTATGTTCAATATTCTGCAGAAAACAGTCAAGTATCTCAAGGTTGTTTATGTGGTTAGAGACTGTGTTTTCACTAGAAAAAGGTCAAGACTTGTGGTATTTTTATGTTAATTATGGGATCCTATGTATCGATATCTAGAAGGTAAATGTAACGAATTAAGATTTGTAAGGAGTTCTTCAGAGTAAAGTATTATGGAATGTGGTATTTCTGGGGATATTGAGAGAGTATTCAATGGCTTATGGGTTTTAGACAGTGATGTCTTGTATTTGGTCTTGGGTAGTGAGCCTAGGTTGAGAGATTGTGGTACTACATCAAGAGGGAGCATCAAGTTGAAAATGAATCAGAAGGAAAATGTTGATAGATAGAATGGTTTGATAGTAGACCGAATCAGTATGGTAATAATATGATCAATTTTGTGTATGTGTTCGAGGTAATGGGCTCTTACAAGTATTTTACAGCAAAGCTATAGGGTTTTGACAGCTTGCTTAGCTCCATCTAGTTAGAAGGATTCAGTCCTGACAGTTTAGCTTGTGCAAATGGAATTGGGAGAGAGTTTTTGTTGGGTTCTGCTGTGGTTTGGAGATGTATATTTTATGTGGGTATGCGGAGCATGAGATGTGTAATGATTTTTATTTTAAATGGGATCAGTGGGAGTTCTTGGCTAGATAAGTTATAGTTCAGTTCTGAAAAGAAGTTCATAAAACTCTTAGGCAACGGGTAGCCTCAAGTAATCAAGGAAATGGTACTACTAATTGGGAGTGATTTGACAAGAGTATATGTTTCAGAAAAAAGGGTGATGTGATGCTCGGGTTTAGACTGGTTGTCTTTGTGTTCGGATTATTCTGGACTATGGTGCTATAGGTTGTTCCAGAAATGCCACAGGTTGAGTGGTGAGGTGCATCGGATTATGTTCTAGCAGAGTGATTTATATTTCAAAGACCAGCGGACGGGTAGGAAGGGTTGCTTTTCTTAATTGGGCCTTCGTGATGGATGTCAGTGTAGAGGTTTCTACCATTGATTCAGTTCTGGAGTTGATGGACTTTTCGAATGTATTTGTGGTGGTCGGGCATGTCGCCAGACGAGGCTATGGATTTCGGTATTAATTTGGTGCTGGGCACCTTATCGTATAACCCGGTAGGAGCTGAAGTAGTGGAAGGAGCAACTTTAGGCTTTCTTGATAATTGGTTCATTGGCAGGTCAATGTGGATGCGTGTTCTAGCTTGAGTCAACTTGGTTGGCCCCAAAATTTTATTGTTGAAGGATATGTTGATTCGCTCATTAGTGAGGTTGTTAGTGATCTACAGAGATTCGTGAGCTGCTTTTGTGCTGCGAGACATTATGATTTATTAGTTATGGACACATATGGTACGGTTCCATAGTAAAGTAAAGCCAGGAGAGTAATTGGGAGTTGATCGGTGATTGAAGTACCAATAATATTCTATTAGGCTTGTGTGGCGTATGTTATTTGTTTCACCATAGGTGTAATGATTTGCTTGAGTTCCCGACATCAAATTGTGCATGTCGATTTGAGTATGGTGACTTGAGGTATTTCAGGTGTAACAGTGTCTGGATAAAATCGCGCATTTGTAGCGAGGCTACGTAGAGATATGACCTTTCGGGGTAGGTTCATATGTTCGATTCCTATGATGTGAGACGGGGTCTCAGCTTTGTGTTGTGGTGGTACCGGTGAGCTGGAGGTACAACTCATTCATTTAAGTTATTTCCATGATTACGTATGTTCGGATCGTTGCTTATTTGTTGGAGTATTGTGCTAGTTGTGGCTTAATCCTCTATTGATGTGTCATGTCACTAGAGGGGTGTGTTGGATTAGAGGAGATCGTTGGGATCATTAATGAATACGATTGGAATCGATTTCAGCATGTTGGGTGGTTAATATCAAGGTTTGGCTAAAAAAATTCTATGGTAATTATCAGAGGAGAAATGGCTTCATGAATGATCAATCTAAGAAGTGGTTATGGTTTACTGTGTGTTTCATTTATTATTGGCAGTATATGAAAGTGTTAGAAAAGAGAATTAGTTGATAGGATGTTTTCTATCAGTATTGGGTTGTTGTGGGCAGCTGCTGTGAATAGAAGTTACAGATGCGACCGTTAGAGTTATGTTATGTAATGGCACCGAGGTTGCATGTATGGATTATTATAGTTGGTTCGGGCTTATTCAGAGTGTAGATGTGAGATTGTGATCTCGTGGATTATTTCAGTGGTGGAAATGTGGTTCTATGGTTTATGGACTAGGATGGATTGTGTAATTTCAGTTTCTATGTGTCATCGGGCCTATGTGAGATAGAGTGATGTGGGATCACCCCCGGGTATATCCACGGTAAAGTTATTCAGCTATTGGTTAGCTTCTAGAACAACTCTAGGAACGTTCGGGGACGAATGTGTGTTAAAGCGTGGGAGGATGTCACGATCTGAATCGTCGTTTTGAGCTTTTGCACTTTGAATTCCATTTCTCGGGCATGACTTTCCCCGTTTAATGTATTGTGATTGATGTACATCGTTGGTTTTGGTTTCAAGAAAATTTGGAATTAATCTGAAAGAACTGTCTCAATTGAAAGCTTTGAATTTGAAAGGTTTGACCAAGAGTTGACTTATTTGTATATGAGCTCGGATCAGAATTTTTATGATTCGCTTAACTTTTCTAGTTGATTTACAACTTAGTATCGCGATCGGAATGCATTTTGGAAGTCTGTGGAAGGATTTGGCTTAAATTGGCAAGGTTAGTATTTTGGTGAATTCCGATTGATGGGTGAAATTTTGATCCGAGGGTCAGAATGGAATTTTGAGAGTTGTTGTAGCTTTGTTTGGTGATTTGGGATGTGTTTGCAAAATTTCAGGTGATTCAGAGGTGTTTTGGTTGGGTTTTTATCTAATGCGTGTTTTGGAAGTTTGGAAGAACTTAGGCTTGAATCCGATGTAATTTGATGGTTTTGGTGCTGTTTGTGGTATTTTGATGATTAGAACAAGTTTGTATGATCTTTTAGGAGATGTTGGTATTTTTGGTTGAGGTTCCGGGGGCCTCGGGTGTATTTCGGATGCCAACGGGTCATTTTTGGGACTTGTTGAACTGCTGGTTGCTGGTATCTGGTTTCCTTATTCGCGAACGCGAGGGGAGTCCCGCGAATGCGAAGAGGAAAATTGGAGGGTGTGATGTTGGCGAAGGGGGATTCGCGAACGTGAAAAGGAAGTCGTGAACGCGAAGGAGTGGGTCAAGGTGCTACGCGGACGCGTGAGAGTAACCGCGAATGCGTAGAAGGAAAATTAGGCCTGAGAGCATTTGGCCTACGCGAACGCAAGGCTTGCTACGGGAACGCGAAGGGCCTGGAAATTGTCCTTCGCAAACGTGAGCCCTTGAACGCGAACGCGATGAAGGATTTCCTGGTCTGGGCAGAAAGGTTAAAACATTTCATCCGCGAACCCAAACCTATTTCCAACTATTTTTGAACATTTTGAGAGCTATTTGGGAGCATTTGAAGAGGTATTTGAAGGAGATTGACTGGAGAAACACGATTATATTATGAAATTATCTTTGAAATTCTTGAGAATTTAGCCAAATTGGAAGAAACTAGGGTTTGGATTTTAAGATTTTTAAATTGGAATTTGAGGGGTCATTTGGGCTCCGATTTTGGTGTTCTTTATATGTATAGACTGGCAGGAAGCAGCGATATGTATATGGAACCACTTTGGACAGCATTGCCAAGGTAACTGGAATCATCAAATTTGATTTGCATGCTGAACCAGAGACTGGAAAAGCACAGCTTGAAGTTGGCAGAAATGTTCAAGGCATCTTTGATCTCGGACCTGGAAGATTTGGTTCAGAGGCTGTATTTGTTCCGCGTCAGCCTGGGACAGAATGTGAAGAGGACGATGGCTACTTATTGATATTCTTCGTACATGATGAGAACACCGGGTACCTTGTCTGCCACTCTCTTATTGCATCTATCATAAACATCACTATTAATATCTTCTCTCTTCCGTTTAAGACCATTATGTCTTGGTATTCTTCTGGATGTTAAGGTCACAAGGAAAACTCTTACTGTTTAAACTGAAATAGAGTGGCAAAGACGGTCAGTTTAGACCACTTGCTGTGTCTAACAGTTCAACCCATGTAAATTGAAAGAGCATAGCTTCTCCTACCTCTAAGATCTAAGATCTGTTATGTGTGCGTTTAGAACAATTGTAACTACAATATACTGAAGCAACATGAGTTTAAGATCATATGATGCTCAATTGTCCATTTTTTTCCACCTTGACATAAGAATCGCTAGAAAAAAACGTGTACATGAGCATTCACTATTTAGTTATAAAAATCTTCTTTGGATTTTCCTTAGCTATAAAATTGAAAGTGGCACATATCCCTATTTCCCTTGTGCGTTGTTTGGTTCACCTTCTTGACTATCAAATATTTTCCTATCTTAGTTCTTAGACACATATTTTCCTATCAATATTTTCTTTTTGTTTTGTTTTTATTTTTTTTCCTTTTCTCGATCTTTCGCCGAGAGTCGATTGGAAACAGCATCTTTGCCCTATCGGGCAGGGGCAAGGCCTGCGTACATATTACCCTCCCCAGACCCCACCCTGTGGGACTATACTGGGTAGCCGTTGTTGTTTATATGTATAGACTCGGGGCAAGATAAGGAACCCGTTAGTGTAAGAATTTCTGAGTTTCAAGATGCGGAACCGGCGCTTAGATTTTGGTAATTTCGGGATTTGTACCTGTTATTGATTGTTTTTGCTTGGGCTTTGTTCCCTTAGAATATTGTGATATATTCGCTCTGATTTTGGATAGATTTGATGCGCGTGGAGGCCGATTTGAAGGGCAAAGCATCGCGAGATGAAAATTTTGCCCGTTCGAGGTGAGTAATGATTGTAAATGATATCTTGAGGGTTTGAAACCCCGGATTGCACATAGTAGTGCTATACTGAGGTGACTTGCACGCCAGATAGCGAGCGTGGGGTAGAGCACCGTTGGAGATTGTGACTTGGTCTGTCCCAAATTATGATGTTATCGTGTATTTGACTGAAACTTATTTGATATTATCATGATTTGGGATGATTTCCATAGTTGGGCTTCGTGCCAATTATTTGAACCCTTCGGAGATTTTATCACTTCTTCCTTACTATTTGACATACTACTTGAACTCAGTCCTGTTGATTATACTGTTTTACAAACTCAGCCGTTTTAATTGAACTTTGAGATTTAAATGATATTTTCACTATTATTTGGGCTAAGCAATACTATTTTATTGATGCCTGAAGGTCTTATGCTGTTTTCTTGACTGAGTGAGGCCGAGGGCCATATGTGAAGATATGTTGAGTGATGTGAGGAGGCTTTCAAGACTCGAGTGTATTGTGAGGAGGCTTTCAGGCATCGAGTGTATTGTGAAGAGGATTTCAGGCCTCAAACGTTATGTGAGGAGGCTTTTAGGCCTCGAGTGTGATGTGGGAAGGCTTTCAGGCCTTGTTTTATATGTCACGAGGTGGCTTGATATTGTGCTTGGGCCTTAAGGGGTCCCTCCAGAAGTCTGCACACCCCAGTGAGCGCCGTCGACGATATATGGATCGGGTTGCACGGCACAACGAGATGTGGATCGGGCTGCAGCCGCAACAGTTACTATATGATACTATTTTGAGAGTGATCCGAGAGAGAGAGCTCGATGGAGAGTGAGCCCGTAGAGCTGGTATTGTTTTGAGATATTGCCCGAGGGGCAAACTTTTATGTACTAATCTTATATATTTATTTGCCTTTTTACCTGTTATATTGTGGTATTTGAGCCCGAGGGGCGGATTTTTCTGTGCTTATCAGCACTAACTATTTTGTAATCATTTTTGTATCTGTTGAATAGGTCATTTTCAAAAGAGATTTAAACTGAGCCAAGATATTTCCAAAGATTTCACAGTTTCACTATTTTCTCAAAGGATTGTACCTTGCTTCTATACAACATGATAGTTTGCATTATGTGATTTCTTACTGCTCAGTTGTTATTTACCTTTATTACTTGCTGAGTTGGAATACTAAGTTTACTCCATGTACCTCGTGTGCATATACAGGTATCTATTCACCCGGTAGCAGGTTTGGGCCGATCAGAGGCCGAGCTATATGAGTTAAAGAGGTGACTGACAGCGTTTGCAACACCATTTTTCTCTCTTTGTTCTTTATCCCGGTTTTGTATATAATAGACCTTGTAGTGGACTTACTTTCTGATAGATGCTCGTGTCTTGTGACTCCCTGATAAGGGCTGTGTTGGGTTGTAATTTCGTCAATTAATAATATTAAGTCATATTTTGTTGTTCATTTATGCTTAACTATTTTTTAAAGAGACGAGTTGGGTTAGTTGGCTGGCCTTGTCTTCATGAGAGGCGCCATCACGATCGGTGCAGGGTTTGGGTCGTGACAAAAGTATATCGCTATAAACACGCCTAACTACTATGGACAAAAAGAAGCTATAATAAGATGAAGATCATTTATGACATAAAAATTTTGTCAACAAGCACATGCAATAAAAGTAAAGTAAGGGATCAAATGTATGCCACCAATACTCTAACGGTATAAAAAATACATCATAACGACTAATTTTGTTTTTCATTAATTTGAACTTCATTCCCTTGAGCTTTAAATATGATCATCCCTTAAATGTGGTATAGGAAATAATAGGGTTAGGGACTTAGGGTAAAGGAAATGGTACTATAGAATAAGGGTAAAAAAAATTTAAAAAATATTAAAAATTAATTTTTTTTCTTTTTAGTACATCTTATCGGTTTATAGATAAACCGATTAACCGAAGAGGACAAATCGAAATTGAAATTGGTAACTCGATAAGGTAAATTTCAAAATAGAAATCGATAAATCGATAAATCGATAAACCAATAACAAATAATTGATTCGATTTATCGATAAACCGATTCGAATGCACACCCCTAGTTTCCCGTTTTCTATTACGAATGATGATTTGATATCAAAAAATGATTTTTTGATGGTTGACTCTGGTGATTTTGAGACTTTCCCTTGCGGAAAAGTGATTGTTAATGCTACTTTAAAGTCAATGAAGGATAAGGTTCATAGCGGGAGAGAGATGTACCGATATGGTGGTTTGACTTTGGCATTCCAGTGTTTGTTTTATGAATGCTACCCCTATACTCGCAAAACCTCGCTTCCTAGATTGTAGATTTTGTGCCACGCATACTTAACTGGAAAGTAAAGAAGAATGTGACATTTAAGAGGTTGAGGAAAGAGTTTTTTCTTTTAAGTCAGGAGCAGGTAAAATATATACATTTCTGATACATATATTATGCATTTCTGATACATGAATTATGCATTCTAATACATTATTGATACATTTCCAATACATTAAGTATGCATTTTTGATATATTTCTGATACATAAGTTGTCTTTTAAAAAAAAAATTAATTCATGATTTCTAACTTTTATTTATTTATTTATTTATTTGTAGTTGGTATTTGGTAACATTTTCCCAATAAATGATGAACAAACAAGGCTTCAATTGTATGACGTTTTCCCAGTCTGTGAAGATAAAAATGAGATTCATATTGAATATGGAGTCGTGGCTGAAGTTAAAATAAATGCTAAGAAGCACTCAAAAAATAAGTCGGAATTATAATCTATCAATAATGATAATCCGGATCCACAGCCCATAACTTGAATTCAAGCAAGACAAAGTTGAAACTTTTGAGAAGTGAAATCAAGAAGGTACAATTCTATTTTTTCTTTGAGTAGTTCTGACAACTTAATTGATAATCGGTTTCAGTTTTTCTTTTATAGGTAAACGACAAGGTTTCATCTTTAGAGCACTTAACGATTTCCTCATTTGAAAATGTTTTTAATGATCTAGGTGAACGCGATGCTTCAAAGGTATTTTCATGACTATATTTATTTGTTATTTTTACCTTTTACTATAATTTAATAACTTTTTGTATATATTTTATGAACAGGGTAATAGAAAAGATGACGACCATCATGATAAGAAAGTTTCCGAGAATAACTTTGGTAGTGAGGAAGTTATGGAGAAAAATATTGGCATTGAAGAAGTTGTAAAGAATAATATTGACAATGAAGTAAGTCTAGAGCAAACTGTTGGTGTTATGGAGGGTATGGTGAAAGATTCTATACAAGATGGTAAAAGTAGTGAAGGAGTTGGTGATGACGAAGCCTGGATTGAGGATGCTGAGCTTGAAATCACTGCAATCACCCAACAGTTTTGTGATAAAATACTGCTAATATGGGGAGTTTGGTGGATGATTATGTACAACCTGGAAAAAAATAGTTGTGAGGAAGTTGGTGAGAACAATAGTTGGGGTAGTTACGTTGAGGCTCAAATAACTACAATCAGCCAAAAGTATTTCAATCAAAATATTGAACATGGTGATTTTTTAGGAGTGGAGAAAAATATTGCTAGTATGCAGGAAGATCATATAGTTGTTGATCATGACACACCTGAAATGAACCCTAGAGAAAGAAAACCAGTAGGGGTCATGAAGTTACCATTCATGAACACATTTGACTCTAGTGGCACCATCCAAGTTGTTGATAATAAGACAACTAAGTTAAAGAAGCTCATATTGACTATTAAGTATCAACAATCCTGTTAATTTCAAAGTATTGTGTAAGTGGAACACTTTCATCAATAGAGGCTTAAGGACTAATGCGCCGTAAGTTTTGTGTTGCAGTTTTTTTTCCTATTTTTTTCGTGTTATGAACCATATCTTTTTATCATGATTCATCAGGGACGATGTTTATATAGAGGCTAGCAATAAGCTAAAGAAAATCTTTGAATTTGGAGTTGATGATACTGGAGAAAAAAAATAATTCTTCACATTTTCATATCCCGGCCTACCCTTGTGTGATTCAGTAAGTCAATGCTTTATCTATAAAATATAAACTAGTGATATATATTTTTAGTTTTTTCATATTATAATTTTCTGACTATGTGTGTATATTCTTCATATTTCAGCATATTGATGTACTTAAAGGTGGATAGGGCACCAAGTCAACCTTTTAGATTGAATAATTTTTTTTTTACTATTTGAAAAAGAAAGGGAAGTACGGTGTTGAGGTTCCAGTAAGATTCGTAACTATTGACTGTTGGTTTAACTGCTTGATCTCAAATTTATACAAGGAGTTTTTGAAGAAAAACAGAGACATGAATTTGATTACTAAAACAGACACAATTGTTGAGTATATACTTGGGTATTTTTTAAGATGTAGTGTTCCTTGATCTACTATTGATAAAGTCCTTTCCCCTATAAATCTGTCTGATAAGTGGCACTGGATATTGATGAGATTATCATTTAAAGATCTGTGCATTTATGTATATGATTCCATGAGTGGCATGCGACAAAATAGTGCAGTTCAGAGATCAGTTGAGCCATACTCAGTGTTATTCCCATATTTCCTACATCGTATTGGTTTGTGGGACACAAAGGAGAATCCTATGGGAATCCCCGCCAATGATCCTTTTGATATTCATGTCGTTGATGGGTTGCCAACGCAAGATAACATGTAAATTATTATTAAATATTTATGATTCTTATTCATTTTTTGTACTCGAATTCCTATTTGAATATTATCCTAACTTTTATTCAATATTTATTTGCTACCTTGTATGTAGTAATTGTGGTATTTATGTTGTTGCATTTGTTGAGTACATCATTCAAGGCAGCAGTATTCCTAAAGCTATTGATATTGATGGGATAGGAAACTGATATGGTATATTACTATGGGATTATGGAGTGAAGAAACAAAGAGGACATGCATCTAGTAATGATGAGTCTACTAGTAGATTGAAGGATCAGACAAAAAGGATAACAAGAAAAAAAATAAGTCGCATTCTGTTGTCGATGACAAGTCTTTGAAGGATAACAAGAAAAATGGTAAGACGCATGCCGTTTGTGATGACAAGACTTTGAAGGATATCATGAAAAATAGCAAGTTGCATGATGTTGGTGATGACGAGACTTTGAAGGATATCAAGAAAAAGGTCAAGTTGAAGGGCAAGATGAAGTAATTTGGGATAGTTTAACAAAAATTTCACATATAGTTTTAAGGTGGGAGTAGTTTGGTTCTGATATTGTCTATGATTGGATGCAATTGCATACTTATATCACTTTTGATGTTTTTTGTTTGGGATGTCTTGAACAATATATTTGAAATGCTAATGTTGAATATTACTTTTAATTGCGACTTGTTGTATAGTTTTCAGTTAATAGTGAAATTATAAACAATTCAGATTTTGTGTGAATTTTCTATAGTTTTAATTTTATAATTTATATAGTTTAATCTATTTCAATAATTTTTGCATTTTCGACAGATTTTGCAAATTTAGCTGGTGTTACTAAGTTGCTACAGGAAATTTTGTGAATGATGTTTTGTGAATGCCAAATACATATACAACTTATTCATATGTCTTCTTGAAGTATTCTTTGGTGTCAGAATAATATTTGGGTGATTCCATGTGTGTGTAGTTCAATACTGCCATAGCATGTGGACAAAGAATCTCATCCACTTGAAATCGTTTGCACGAGCATTCTTTTTTTTTTTGCATATAGGCTATGTTCCGCCTTTGTTCAGCATCCATTACTATATATACATAATCGGTTGAAGGACTTACCTAAATTTAAATAGGTATCATTAATAAAACTAAAACAGGGATATGACAAGTATTAATGTATTTTTGTCAAAGTATGTTACTCCGGCAGTAAGACATGATAAAAGAATATTTACCGTCATCTTCTGCGATAAATAGCTATTTTCCTTCAGTACCTCATGATATTTTTCCCCTAAGCCAATAAATGTACTCATTGCAGTCATTCTATTTGTATTATTCCATTCCATAACCAAATTCATCATGTAATCTAGTAAACTCATGATTGGTAACTCTCTTGCTTGTCTGTTCCTTGCATTGAGTAACTCGGCAATATTTGAAGTCATCATTATGGATCTATTAAAAGTGGAATGCACTATAGATCACTTTTTATAATCAACTTGGAATAGGTAACCCCTTACTCTCTTATCAAAGATGTCCATATCTTGTATGAGGCGATTAAAATCTTCAATTTTGTATGCTCTAGTCATTGCAAAAAATAATTTCCTCAGCTGGTCATGGTTCTTCTTGAACTGTTTCTTTATGTTATTCCAAAGATGAAAGATGCATACACAGTGAGATACCTCTGGATACACAATCGAAGCATCCCTCAATATGCTTGCATGACGATCCGATACGATACATATCATTTCCCTTTCCCCAAAATCCTGTCTAAACATTTCAAAAAGCCATTCCCAGGAAGCATTATTTTCAGAATCTACAACAGCGTATGCTAGTGGAATTTTTTTTACATGGTTAAGCAAATAAGAAAGCATCCATATATAATTTTTATTATACACAGATAAGAACTATCTATACCATATATAATTATTATACGAGTTTGCAATATATTCACATGTCGCATCTTTTGCGCTAGCTGTTAACATTGTTCCTCTGTATGATGATTTGAGGTATGCCCCATCAACCACTACAATAGGGTAACAGTATTCTCATCCTACTATGATTGATGCATTTAGTGCGACAAAAACATACATGAAGCGCATGTCCTATGAGTTATGTAAAATGTGAAAAAACCAGAATTTGTCATATTTATCATATAGAAGTGACCAGGCAGTTTACTATGGTATCTCTCTTAGTAATTCAAACACATTTTCTTTTATTCTATAAGCTTTACGTAACTCATATTAATCCAATACTATTGTTTTGTGCTGCTCATGATGTCTGTCGGAGTGTATATTGTTTTTGGATTGGCATATTTGTTGCAAATCATTTCTGCAATGGCAGACGAAGTAGCATGACATTGTGAAAACAGTCAAGTCATCTCTGGGCAAGTATGAACATTATTGAACCGTCTAACCTTGAAGACATTTGATATGTGTAGACTTGAAGATCTAAGATCCCATTTGTAACTCTCATTCATGCTTGTAAGACAATACCTATTTAAGATATAGTGTTATGATAATGCATTTCTTCAGATTTTTACACTTATGTCTTAAATAAATAACCAATATACACATGCAATCTCACTATACAATAATTATACATCTTTATAAAGATTTGTATACATAAAATATACAGTAATTATACATTTTTATATAGTTCTGTATACATAAAATTACACTATACAATACTTGTATATTTTGTATACATAAAATTACACTATATAATAATTATATATTTTTATAAAAATATGTATAAAAATATACAGCTGGAGTTGTTGCGAGTAAGTTTCCACCAAAGTATGAACTTGAATACGAGCATTCGGCACTTGAATACACAGTTTTCAGTGTTATGCATAATGGATATTCAATGATATTCATGTTTTTCTTTTTCATCTCCATTTACAAGCGCACACTCATATCATTGTATATTGGAATTGCTATATAGCCATCCTTTACTATATATTTTATCCCTATTACACTTGTAATTCAATCTTTACCCAATTTCTTCTATATCTCATCAACAAATAATCATAGCTACAGTCCCAATTGATCAACACGCCATTAACAAAAAAATTAACAAATTTACTCTCACTTTACCCATTCATCACTGTGTTGAAGTAAAATTGAAATCAAAGTAGGAACGGTAGTTCCAACATTCACAATCTCCATAGACATTAATTGATTTTGCATCAATTTCACAATTTATGATCGAAATCTCAACTCTATTAAGTTGATTGTAGGCAACAATTGTGCAAAAACTTTGAATTTCAACGTAAATTTTTGGGAGCGCTCTTTTCTGGGTTTAATCTTCAGAAACTCTAGAATTTTTTTTACAATGTGAATAATTGGGCGACTTTTATAGTGTTTGGAGGTTGAAGATCCCATACTGAACGCGTGAATTTAGAATACAAAATCGATTACGACTGCTTTCCTTTTGTTTGCGTTGAGCGTATAGTTTCAGCTTTTTCAGTTGCTAGCCTTTATTATTGTTTTGAGGCTATTACATGTAAGGGATTATTTTGTGGCTATCAGGTGATCTAAATTTGGCCCTAATGACTCTACAAATAAAGTTGAGAAATTTTCATAAAGCACTATCTTTTAGTAGTAATTAGCCATCTATAAATACCATTTGTTATATTACGAATTATAGATACCTTTTGTGTGGTTATAAGATGTATTTGATGTATTTAAGCTATTGTATTCATGAATAAAATAGCAAAAATAGGCGTGAATCAGGGAAGTTCAGCTAATCCATTGTTGTATTCGAGTGTATTCGACTATATTCATGGAGTGAAAAATAAGATTACATGTGAACAACTTATTGTATTCGACTGTATTCACGGCATGAAATAGGGGATTACACTATTTTTAAAATGGAAAGTGAATCAATTTACATAATAGACTCCTAATTTAACTCAAAAAACTCAGTTATAACACACAAATTTTGTATTTTCAGTTATAACAAGATTCTCAACTGAAAAATACCCCAAAAATATAGCAATCTTCAGAGAAATTACAATAATACATCTGAATACATAAATTATATTAATTAAAAAAACTTATGAATACATTCATGGCATATCGCGAGATAGCGAATACAATAAAATACATAGAATACAGCGGAATATATTAAAATACAATGAGAAAAAAAGATAGTGAATACAATAAAATACATGAAATACAACGAGACAGAATGAATTACAATGTAAAAGAAACGGGAAAGATGAGCAGTAAGGGCGGATAGGGAGCGACGGCGATACGACGGTCAACGGAGACGATACGATTGTCGCCACCGGCGTAACATCGGGATTTGTCATGCGGACGTTGAACTATATGCCTATAGTAGCTGCATAATCATTGCAAGTTCCGAGACTGCCTTCAAGCATAAGTTTTTCCTAGTAAAAAGTTTTTTTGCACTCTGCAACTTAGAATCTCATCTTCAAGTACTTTTATATACGGAATTGGAACAGCCATCAATCCTAACAATTCTGCCCTACATAGCTTTGAACTATTCCAACATTTAAAACTAGCCGATGAGCGATTGAGGTTTACTCTAATAAATGAAAGTGAAACACCAACAGAGAAAAGTTGGTCAAGATGTTCATCGCTGCCTTCACTTTTTATAGTCCATCGTTGCCTTCGCTGTAGAATGACTCAATTGCTGCCTCACTGAAAGAGAAAGAAATTCGTGCCCTTTTGGTGGTCCATTGCTGCCTCATTGAGAGTGAAAGAAATTCGTGCCTTTTTAAGATTGAGCATCGTGTGAGGAAGAGAATAAGATGTATTAAAGTAGAGAGAGAAAGAATATAGTGTAACTGAATAACGTATTTAGTGGCTTAGGGTTAGGAGGTAACCAAGATTAAATATTTTGCTATAAATCTTAAAAGGTATATGCGGAATATAATTTTTTTAAATGGTATTTATTTAAATAAATAAGATGTTTTCCTTTGTTATAGGAGGTAAAAATTCCATTATTTAAATATTGTTTACCTCAAATTCATAAAAAAAATGGTGCAACTAATAAGGAAATTTATTCTTAGGCCAAACACATATACAATACACTCAATTTGACATTATTTTTCATTTGATATTATATCTCTATAACGCTAGTGAGCAAGCATGTCCGCTTTCGATTCACTATCTTTCTTTTACACCCGAAAAATTATATGCTTCTGTCCATTTTAGCCCTCAAACTTTATTTTATATGTTCCGTTCTGACATTTCAACTTTATTTTTTATGTTCTACTTTAACATAAAAGCTGAAACCAGTAAAAAAATATAGTGTGTGTACACAAGTTTGAAGTTTAATAAATATTCAATTAAATGTTTCCACCTAGTTGTTTCATCCATGTCAAATGGGTCGATACTAAAATACCTGAACCGACCATATTTTTTCATCCACCGTTTCCCATCTTCATTCTCTAAGTTTCAAAGTTTTCATTGACGAATTTTCTGCCCGTTTAGATGAATAAATCCACAAAAAAATTGTCGGGTTCAAGTATTTTAGTATTGATCTATTTGACGTAGATGAAAAAACCAGGTGATAATATTTAATTGGATATTTATTACACTTCAAATTTGTGTATACACACGCGCTATATTTTTTGCACTAGTTTCAGTTTTTGTGCCAAAGTGGAACATAAAAAATAAGGTTGAAGGGCCAAAATAAAACATATAAAATTAAATTTGAGGCCAAAATAAAATAAAGATAGAGTGTCAAGACGGAAAATAAGTCAAATTGAATGGATTGTATATGTATTCAGCCTTATTCTTATCTTGAGTTTTAAATCATATTTGTTGTCTCAGTTATGAATAGTTAACTAGACGTGGTGTATATGAATATAGCGATATATTATGGACCAATCTAAGATGCGCATACATGTATGAACTTAGAGATATGCAGAAAACACGATTAAGTATTAATTAAGGTAAAAATACATGTTAACAACCGACTTTAGATGCTAAATGAATAACAAAATCATGTCATGTTATAAACTTGTCATTACAAGATAAACCAGTTTCCAAAGTTATAAGCGGATCTGGGAAGGATGGTATGTACGTAAATCTTGCCTTACCTTTAAAAAGGTAGAAATGTTGTTTCCGATAGACCCTCTCTCAGAATCATAAAAGCAATATGCATAGCTTAAACCTAGCATAAGCTCCCAAATTTATCATTACATGATAATACAATATAGAAACAATTTTTCGTTTTTGTTTTTTGTTAAATGTTTTAATTTAAAGTAGACGGTTTCATTTTCAATTAATCTGGTTATATAACTATTCGTAGAATATATTTATCACGCTACAGTAATTCCTAGGCAGAAATTACTCTTAATGAATTAATACCTAGTACAATTAATAACAGCTCACGCACCAGGGCATTTGCGGGTCGTGTAGCCCAATGGCCCAGCAATTTCTTCTGTTGGGCCTAATTGACGGCTGTGGAGCTACTTTTGCCCCTTCCAGTCCTACCGGAAGAGAAAATTGATACAGAGTATATAATAGCTTAAATATATCAAATATATTTTATAATCACATAAAATGTATCTATAATTCGTAATATAACAAATGGTATTTATAGATGACTAATTACTACTAAAAGATAGTGCTTTATGAAAATTTCTCAACTTTGTAGCATTAAGAAAACGGAAAAGGACCTAAAATACCCCTATACTATAGAAAATAGGACATCAAAGCCCTCCGTTAAAAGTTGGTCCTTATATGCCCTTGCCGTCTAAATATGGGCTAAAAAATGCCTTTATCCACAAACGGAAGATATGTATATCCACGTGGAATTACATTAAAACGTAGAAGGACATTTTAGACCCTTTTCGGATTGTACAAGGTCATATACGAGTCAGTTATAGTAGTTAATTCTCAAGCACTTCACTCCATATCAGTTTACTCACACACATATTTTAGACCCTTCATTGATGTCCGATTTCTCCTACTAATTGGGTCACCTTGTCGATTTCGAGTTGAGTTCTAGTTTAGGTTTAATTGTTTTTCATCTTTATCAGTTTGTTTTGGAGATTTCTCTACGACAATGTTGCAAAGTTCGAGCAGCTTAAATGGGTCTATTAGGAGGTGTCGTTGTGGACTTGCTGCTAATTATTTCATGGTGTGGACTCCTTTAAATGCCGGGACAAGATTTTTATGTAAATTTGTTGATGGATTCTTTTAATTATTTCAATTTGATTGTAATTTTTTTTTTGGTTTTAGGATGAAAAATGTTCCTATTGGGAATGACAAGATAAGGAGCTTGCTCCTAGAATTTCAAATCTCATATGCAGTTTAAAGAAGGAGAAGGAAGCTCTAATCCGTGAAAGAAATGTACTCCAAAGAAAAGTAGCCGATCTTGAGAATGTTATGATGCTCGTCGATCATGGAGGAATAGAATCCTTGGAATTGGAAAGAAATGTTCTAATAAAGAAAGTGGTTGATTTAGAGTACTCACCTCTGCGTGATGCTAAATGTCGAAAGAAGATGTGGATTTTCTTTTGTGTGATGTTGGGATGTTTTGTTATGTTCTTTGCATTAGCGGAAAATGATATGTAATGTGAGTGTTATTGTGGCTTAATTGTTGTGTTTTATTGTGTAATGATTTTTTTTTTTTGCAAGGATTCAATGAAGCCATTTCCATTCATTTGAATATTTCTGTCTATGATTGAGTTACTTGCTGTGATAATTAGTTTGTGTCTATAATTGAGTTACTTGATGTGATAATTAGTTTGTTGTTCTAAAATAGGTGTGTGAGTAAACTGATATTGCGTGAAGTGTTTGAGAATTGACTATTATAACTGATTCGTATATGACCTTGTACAATACGAAAAGGGTCTAAAATACCCTTTTACGTTTTAATGTAATTCCACATGGATTTACATATTTTTTGTTAGTGGATAAAGGTATTTTTAAGCCTATTTTTAGACGGTAAGGATATATAAGGGACCAACTTTTAACGGAGGGTTTTGATGTCCTATTTTCTATACTAAAAAGATATTTTAGGCCCTTATCCGTTAAGAAAAATAAAAAGGGTAAGGAACTGAATATAAAACGGTGATGGTCCCTCTCCTTTTTTTTTTTGGTCAACATGGTCCCTCTCCGTTTGAATTAAATTTTCTTTTTCATTAACTGTGTCTAACTTTTACTATTAAGATAATAATTGGTCAAACATGTTATTGTTTGCAAAATGGTTACTTGAGATCCACATTTGTTCTTTCCCATACAACTATTAGGCCTCTTAGCATTTTGCCACCTTAACCTCCCCCGATTTATTTTTTCTCCATGGGAAAAGGATAGAAAATATAACGCTCCACTATACCCATCTCACTTTTATTAACAAAACAAATACTAATGATTTTGATATTTGACAGATGATAATGTCCTCAAATAAATGATGTGACTTAATTTGGGAAACAAAAAGATAACATACATAATTGATAATGTTCGGGATTACAACAACAACAGTAGTTATCCAGTATAGTCCCACAGGGTGGGATCTGGGGAGGGTAATATGTACGCAGGCCTTACCCTACCCGATAGGGCAGAGAGGCTGTTTCCGATCGACCCTAGGCGTAAGATCGAGAAAAGAAGGAAAACAAAAATAAAACAAAAGGAAAAGCATTAGTGACTCCAGAATAAACCACAAAAAGACGGATATATAAAAGGGCAGAGTAAACAAAGCAACAACATGAATAAAATGCATTAGTAATTCTAATTCGGGATTAAGCACTAATTAATTTGGTGAGCTTCGTACCTTCAACAATTAAGATAGATTGTTCAAACCTTATCAATAATGTAGCATATCTCGTTCTCCTTTTTCCTCACCACCCCTAATATAATTTTAAAAAATATTAAAAAGAAACTGATAGTGTTCTATAAACTTGTATAGTACAGCCATATATATTTGTGCATGGGAAATTCGGCATCGCACAATTCTCAAGCTACAGTATATAACAACAAATTGAAAGTGAGGGCATGACAGCCAACATAATCTTGGCTAAAATAGGGCCATGTCATCATCTACTTCATATTATTATATATTATAATATAAATATAATAAACTATATATTACAGCTATGAAAGGTCCATGCATTTGGAAATAAAATCCGATTATTTGCAATTTTCAATTCACTCCTCACGTGCAAGCACTTTCACTTTTTCTATAAAATTCTATCTTGATTGGGAGAAAGGAGTCAAGAAGCAAGGGTACAAGGAACTTTAGAGAATCTCAGAAGAGAAAGGCTGCAAAATTAACCACAGGGAGAGAAGGATATTTTAATCTTTTTTCCTTCGTAAGAGCATATTTTCAAAAAGAGTGTCCATTGGAATCAAAGACTATATAAATAAATAAATAAAAATGCGGTATGGTTTATAAACTATTTTACTTCACGCAACGAAAAGGACGACACTTTAAACTGTGCAATGTCGACAGTCTATATTATTGAATGTATTGTGGTAACAAAAAAAACAAAAACACAAATTTCGTAGAAATAGAACGTCAAAATAAATTTTGAAAAAAAAAATGTATTGTAATTTCAAAATAAACTTTAAAAAAATTATAGGAATAAATCGAGCCCATTAATATATATAGTGTTTCATTAAGAAAATTATTCTTCTCAAGTATCCGAGGTTGTGGAATATATCCTCTCAATATAGAACAATTTAACTCACCGAAGTATTGGTACAAAAAACGCAGATGATCAGCGAACCACTCGAAGCTGTAAAACACATTACAAATTTGATGTGCAGAAGAAGAAGATCAGAAAATTTCGTAAGTTAATATTCTAGGATTTGAAGGAATATTTATAGCCAAATTGGAACTGTTTATGAAAAGGTTTGTAACTTTTTGGAACAATAATAGCTGTTGGAATAGGTTTGACACTATTTCAGAATAACAATTGAGAGAAAATTAAAACGAATTTAAAATAATTCGGAAAAGAAAACGGGCCGGATTGGACCGGGTCGCACGTCATGGGTTATTCCGTATTGAATTTTTGTTAATTAATTTAATATTTAAAAAGAATTTTGTCCAAAAATATTAATCAATCAATCGTTGACTGAAGCCGAAGTCGAACGAGTGACGACAACGACAACGACGCCGCGAGGTTTGCCTTCTTCTTAGCTTTTTAAGAGTTAAAAGATGAGTTTTTTTTATATATACATAAAAATTTTCTTTCCTTCTACCAATAAAGAGCAAAGTGTATTAATAAAGTAAACTAATTCAAAATTTCACTTTCATCCCATTCTTTTTCCATCATTTTTCATTCACATATTTTTATTATAAAGAACAAATAATAACAAAAATTTACAGTCTATTCTAATACATATGATAATATAGTTATTTTCACGGATCGAATATATAAATTATAGGCCACACGAAAAATAAATTCTATTGTTGCTTCAAAATTTTCATTCTCAAAGGTTATATATTAATAAATATAAACAATTAAATAAAGATGGTAGAAAACAAAAACACGCATGCACGCAATATATAACAAATTGATACAATATGGACAGGACAAACCCACAAAGGTTTGTCTTGGGAAAGGCCGACCCAACAAAAGTTAGTGGGAGACATAAAAGAAATCCCTCTTTTAATTTTCTTTCTTTTTTCTCTGTATTATTATCTATTTATTCAATTCCATTTATCGTCTAAGTTTTCTCCCTCTTTTAATTTGTTTGCTTAAAATCTCTGATATTTCTGATGGAAACCAATGCGATAAGGACAAGACTCATGTCGTTGCCTGTCTTGACATTGCCATTTCTTTGATGTATCCCTTGGCTTTATATATGGGCTCTAATGAATTTCTTTTTATGAGTCGGATATATACGCATTAGCAATATGGAAAATATTTATAAGATGTCGAGTCATCTAAACTCATATTTAACACGATCATTCATAAAAAAAAAAAATTTAGATCTAATCTGAAAAATAAAAATTAATTACTTAAAAATCTGAATCATTATAGTGTTGAGTCCCATATTAGTGGATTAATGGGCATTTGATATTTTTATATGATTTTGGACAATCTTTATCTTTAATTAGGTACAAAGTTAATTGTTTAATCAGATATGTGGAAAAACAATAAAACCGGCAAAATATAATAAAGTGAAATCTCTTTATTATAGGTAGATCGATGTCCCACCAGCCACTTGGGAGTATTTTCCTAGAGATTAAAAATAAAAAGAAATATCCTGCATACAAGTGCGTGCCTACTTCACTTTCCGTATTTTCGTAGACCCATAGCATTTCTTATTAATTCCATGTATGTAATGCATGGCAGCCCGGGGCGTATCTAGCTTTTAGCTTCACGTGAACCAATGACTTTTTACCTATATTTTTTTTTATAATAATTGATTAATTTATTTTCGGTATGTTCATTAAAAAAATATTTTTTTGATTTAAAATAAACAAAATTTTAGTTATTTTTATATAAATTAAGAAATCTATCTTTTAATATTAATTAGTAATAAAATTGATCATATTAATCTTTATTATCTTTTCAAATAAATACTTCTAACATATACTTCAACACTATTTTACCTTAAGAATAATGTAGGAAAATAATATTTAATTCAATTTTGAAATCTGAAAAAATTACTTATTTCGGACCTAAAAAAAACCAAAAAATCACTTATTTTGGATCAGAGGGAGTACTAAATCCTATATAAAAATATGTAGTATGACTAGACTACCCTTAATTAAATATTTTATGTTCGAAATAAGAAAACCTTTTAAGAATATGTATATAAGGGTAATTTTATAAAAATAAATTGAATTCTTTCTTAATAATATGAATGGACATTTATTTCGAACCAAATAAAATAAACTGATCACGTATTGTAGATCGGAGGGAGTATATAATAATCTTCAAAAATTTAAATATATATATCTAAACACATGCTCAAGAACTCCTATGATGCAATAATTATGGAGTTTACCCGTACAAGTAAAATTCGCGGTTCAAAATTCATCTCGAATGGTCTTATTTTCCAAATTAAGTATAAATACATATGTAAAGATTAATAAAATACTCTAACCAATCTTTTTAATCGGTTAGCATTTGTTATTTGCCAACCAACTTACATTCTTTTCTTCAAATTTATGCACTGACGACGTAGTTCATAACAAATCGTCTCACCTGATAATTTTTTTTTATACAATAGATGTTGCTATTTTGTTCTTGCAATTATGAAAAGCGCTTGTTATTTTCGAGAGGAAATTGCTTATATAGTTATATACATCAGAATAATTACAATATTTATCAAATTTTATGTGGTGAATTATCTGTCAGGAGTTTCGCTTACCTACTTAATAGGAAGATAAAAGCCCTTCTGCCTTTATCTTCTCATCTCTCACTATTTACTTGATTATTATCTCAATTACCAGAAAGTATTTAACCGTAAAAAGAAAAGGTAACTAAGTAGCAGCTAAAAATGACCAACTTTACACCATAGTTGCACTCTGATCATTTTTGAAAACGTCGAATAAAATTGTAATTATAATTTAATTATTTTCCTAATATTTAGAACTTTAAATTAATAACTTTTTCCTTGTTTGAACTATGTAAAAATTCTTAATATTTAGGAAACTGATATTGAGTTAGATTTTACTTAGATAATTTGTGTATTTAATATAACTATTTTCCTTACTGTATGGGTCATAATTCGATCCCACGACAATCAATCAGATTGACCGTTCCTTTCGACTAGCACAAATTAAACATAATAGACGCCAAGATCGCCTCAATCGAGAATACTACCCGTATCCGCCCAAAGCCTTGGCCGGGGTCGATACTTTTTGGATATGTCCGAAATAACCCCCTAATGTGGGCCCGATCTCCAAGAAAGTCAACTCGTACAACAAATGTCTATAAATATAAGGGCAGACATCAGAAAAGGGGTTCCACTCTCTCCCCATGGGGGCTCTAAGAAATACAGAGTAAAATACAAAGTGAGAACCCAAGACAAAAAATAGAATAACGGTAGATCTATTGAAACATGATTGTAAAGGTCTGAACCTCTTCATGGAGAGGCAGAGTAATCCATTATCATGAATAAAGATCACCAATATTTTTTGTTGTCCATACAAGTATTTTCATTATCTTCTCCCTTATTAAATTTCAGATATGTTACGACTTGCTATGATTGGCCCTTCATTTTCATTGATTGTTATGAATTCATAAATGCTCGCAAATATTTTGAGTCAAAAACTTACTTATAACCCTTCCATGTTTCCTAGCCAGACCGCGTAGCTCTTCCTGAAATCAAAAGAAAAGGGAAAACGTCGAGAAAGGGGAAAACAACCCGATAAGAGCAAGCCTGATTCACCTCGTCCACACTGTGAGCACATGATTTTTGCACTACGCAATTAATTCCAAAATTAAAATAAATATGTTTTTGAATGCAACTACTTGCTTTGTTTAGAATTAGCTATACTTTTGTGTTTGAATAAGTAAAAATTAGAAGAAAATCAAAAATATAGGCTAGATAATTAATTTGTTAAATTAGTTAGATTTTAAGAAAAAATGGCAAAATAGTGTTAAGTAGTAGAAATTAGGAAAAATAGTAGAAAATTGCCAAAAAATACCAAATAATTAGAGAAGGTAGGAAATTAGATTTTATAATTTTTCATAAAAGAAAATAAAAAAAAAGTATAAAAGAAAATACATAAAAATCATTAAGACCATTAAATACAAAAACATATATATAGGTTTAAAACGAATTGGGCCAGTTGAAACCTATTTGTTTGGCCCAGTGTATTGGCCCAAGAGACGGCCCGTCTGATCCATGAAGCAATCAATCCAGGCCGTTCGTGAGAGGTGATCCAACGGCTCAGATAATTGGGAGTGTTAATGATTAATAAATTATGCTGAGATTTGATCTCAGCCGTCCATTTAAGATTGATCCAACGATTAGAGACTTTGGTCTCACAATCAACTAAACGACGTCGTTTTAGTAACGCGCCTCTGGGCCGTCGATCTCGATCAATTGGACGGTTGAGATTACCTCAGACTCACTGGCTATATAAAGCCCTTGTCTGAACATTTTGCCATTTCTCTAAAAACCCTAGAGACGGCCGCCCCAAACCCCTCTCTTCATCTCCATCGTCTTCACCTCACAAACCCTAGCCGGCCATGGCGGCCACCACTCCATGGCGGTCGCCGGCCTCTTCTAACTTTCCCCCCTCATCTCTCTCTTCTTTTCCTTCTTCTTTATTCCAGAGAAAACCCAGAAACCACCCTTCTCCATAAATTCCGGTCACCGGAATCTACGCCGGTGACCACCAAACAACGAGACTCCCCGTCAAACCAATGCCGATCGGACCGCCTTGGTCTGATCTACATCCCTGTACCACTCTCCACCCTCGAATCCCCTTTGAACATTTCGAATATCCCAAAAATGGTCGTCGGAACCCTAACTCCGGCGACCCCCAAAATTAAAACACCAAGATTCGTTCTTTACCCTCACCCAAATACCCCTCTTCAAGCCAAAACCCAAAAAGGCTTAGTCTTTAAGCCTTAAAAGAAAATCAGAGAAGAAAAAAAAAGAAGAAAAAAGAGAGAAGAGATCTGAAAGAAGTAAAGGAAAAGAAACAAGGAAAAGAGTAAAGTCTGATAAGAATAAGGAGAAGAGAAGGATAAGAAGCTCAGGGGACAGGCCCTGCAAGCTAAGTCCCCCGACCCTTATTTGTGAACTTGTTTGCTTTTATTTCATTTTTAATTTCAAGATTCTTTTTTTTGTGTTACATTCTTGTTCTGTTTGTTTTTATTTCTCTGCTTTGAAAGATCTAGTTTAGTGCTAGGGTTTTTATTTTCATCTCATTCATCTTTATATCTGTTCTCCTGTTTGTTTATTTTAAATCATGTTCTGTTTCTTCTGTATTTTAATCATGTTTTGTTTAGTCTAATACATGTTTTAGTGTTATGATGTGTTCTGTTTGTTTCTCGAGTTCAAAATTCGATCTTGATATCCATGTTCTCTTTTCTCTTCTGTTAGGTTTTTTTTTATCTTGTTGGTTTTTCGATATATCTTTTGTTTTTCTGCATATTTAAGCTTAGTGTTGGTTGTTTGACATTCATCCTTCTTCATCGTTAATTAGATTTTTCTTTTGTTAGGTTCACTGTCTTGCTCATCTAATAATCACATGAATTAGTTCTTCTTAAGTTTAGCTGGTTGATTTCCATTATCCTTCATTTGCTATATCCGGGCTACTGGTGGAGGTTTATAGTACTTTTGTTTACATATGTGTTGGATGACATGTTTAAAGATTGGGGGTTTTGATCTTCTGAAATTTGAGGCAGTAACTTTTGTTGTTGTTTCCTCATGCTTCACTGTTTCTTCATGTCTCTTCTTTCTTTTCTTCATCTACATGTCTATACCAAGCCAGGATTAGCACTTAAAAAAATGAATTCCAATTACCCTGCTTAGGTTAGTTTGAGCTATGTTGATTGTTTGAGAGAGCCTGGGCTTATATGTGTAACTAGGTTATGAAGTTTAAAGGTTCTGATGTTTTTCTTAGCTATCATATGACCTGAATTGGTAATATAATTCACACTGCATCACATGCAATCTGATGGAATGAGTTAGTTGATTAAAATTCAACCATATCTATTGTTTCTCTGAATTTGAGTTGATTAATGCATGTTTCTTGGATCATATGTGCTTCTGTATGCAATTCATGTTAAGAATGCTTAAGTTTTGCTAGATTTGGCTTCTTATGAATGTCTGATTGATCATTTAAACCTTAGGTGAATTGGTTATAGCTGTTAGCATTAGGTTCCGTGAAAATGGCTAGTCTTTAAATAGGATAAAACTTAAAAAATCACAAAATAGGCTGTTAGTTAAATAATTGGCCTAAGAATGGTCAACCTTGCAAAGGGTTGACCTATTCTATAAGGCCCTAATACACGGCCCACTTTAAAAGTGGCTGGTTGTGCAAAATGGCTATGTCTGCAAATGCAGACTAGCCCAGGCTCTTTTCAGAGCCCTGAACAGCAAAGTGGCCAAACCTGTAAAGGTTTTGGGCCCAGCTGTTCAGTAATTGGCTTTAATAGCCAAAGCTAAGTCTCAACTTGAGACTGGCTAGATCATAAAGAGCTACTTTTAACAATAAAGCAGGCTAGTCCTGCAATTAGTTTAAAAATGAAATAAAAGGTCTTAATAAACTGAAAATGAAACAAAATTGGCTAAGTTTGAAATAGTTCCTTATATTAGAACTGGCCAGCCCTTAAATGCCAATGCAAGGGCTGGCTATTAGTTAAATAGGTGCAAAGGATGCTGAAATTTAACCTAGGTAAGCTAGTAAATAAGCAGTGCCCTTAGGGGCACAATTGGGAATTAAAAAGGTGAAACAGTAATTAGTTTGGAACCTAAAGGGTAAGGGAGTCATTTATACCCATGATTTATGCAATTTTGCAGAGATTGAAGGGTATAATGGTCTCCCTAAAAAGGGAAATCTGTAAAAATCTCAAACCCCTAAGGTCATATTGGTAAAGAACTCCTAAAAAGAATATTTAGAACCTTCCAGCACATGCTGGAAGGATATCTGGTAACTGAAATTGGGGTTAAAGTGTAAGTTTAGTAATTTTAAGAGGGGAGAAGTGGGATTAAATCCCAAACTTTTCCCCCAAGTCATCAGCCCTTACCTCAACTATAAATACCTCTAGAAAAGGGCTGAAAAGGGGTTCCAATTTTAGCAATTCTGAAATATATCTGGGTTCCAACTTAATCAGTTCTGAAATATATATATAGGCTGGCTTTATATAAAGTTTTTCAGAGGTAGAAGTAGCAATACAATAGTAGGATTTCTGGGTTTTCTCTCGGATATTGCTGGGTTATCTGCTTGGATTACCATTCGTTTTGTTGTTGCTGCGTTGCTGTGTTTGTCTGGCATTCCATTCTCCTGTTGCATTGGCTGTTTGGGTTTACTGCTGTTACTTATCTGCCTCTCCCTTTAGACTCATTGGTTTTCCTTTTCATTTGATCCAGGTACATTCTCTATTCTATTGAAGATGTAATTGCTGAAACGTGGAAATGAAGTCCCTGCTTTAATTCATTTTGTCATTTTGTATTATTGAATTAGTAACTTGATTGTAGTAGTATGCTGAAAAATAGAAAATAAACACAAGAGATGTAATAGCTAGTAATATGATAGTAGTGTAGTGTAGATAGCGTATCACTTAGTTTAATTAGGTAAAAACCTTAAAACATAAGTTAGCATATTATAAGTTTTCAAATCACTAGTTGTTCTTCATAAAGGTCTTTCCATAAATCATAATCACCTAGGTAACAGCATTATGTTTGAACATAAAGAAGTCTCGAAGTAGAGATAATATTAGGAAGGATCATTGATAACTGGGTGCATAATCTGTTAATGAGCTAAATTTGAAGTGAAATCAGTAGTTTGATCATGAGCCGCTAGATTAAAGTATTTAAGTTTCATTAATGATTGTTTAAACTGGTTGTTAGTCTATTCATAAACATAGGTTCAAATTTGATTAAGTTTTAAAAGGGTAAATAATTAGATATTGAAGCAATTCAATTAGGATGAACTGGCGATGACGAGAGGTATAGCTCACAATGAAACTGATAATATAGTAAGTATCTGTGATTAACAATTTAGTCTCTCTTTTGATACTTTAAATAATTAGTTGAATCATTTTACTTTAACTTGGTTTTCCTAGGTAAAAAGGCTGCATTACAGAATACTTCCTTAGCAAATAATTAGATATTAGTATAAATTCTTAGTTGTGAGCATATCGTAATAACGGATTGGTTGAGCTTTCATTGATTACTATTTTATGTATCAATTCCTTTATCAATAATAAAAGTGATTTGATTTCGTTTTAAATTTTGAGTTTTGTTCCATTATGTATTCTGTGTTATATTTTTGTTATTACATTCTGGTTTGGGCCCTGTGTAACGTTGGGCCTGAACTGTTCTACGAAACCTGCTTCGTCTACTGATTGAAAGCTTGAAGACCATCTGGGCCATGGAGACCTGGGTTGGCCCTTTACGGGTCTGTTTAAATAATTGAAGAATCCAGGCCCAATAAACAATAGAAATAACGGGCCTGGAGTGTTTTAATGTTAGAAATCGATTAAGGCAAAAACAATGTATAGCGAATATAGTTGAACAAATAGGATCGAACTTTAATAAAATAATTGGGATGAGCCTCGCCCGAATAATAAACACCGGGGCCCCCATTTAGTAAATGAGATAACATATTAGATCCGGAGAGGCTAATAGCAAATTCCATAGCCTCTCCCAAAGTTAAAATGCCGATAGACTATCTTAGGGCACGATTTTAATATACTTTCCTATGAACGAGTGTGCACTTGGTGCGACTCAAATCCAAATCTCGGTAAAGCTGAAATATACCAAAAGTCATAGGCGTACTGGTTGCGGTATGACTCGAGGCGTGTTTTCGCGATACCGCAAAATTCCGTAAAATAATAAAGCATATTATGTTGTTAAAACCTATAATTAAGTCAAACGAAAGTCGGGAACGACAGTGGAGCGACCGTGCTAAAACCACGGAATCCGGGAATGCCTAACACCTTCTCCCGGGTTAACAGAGTTCCTTGTCCGGATCTCTGCTTCGCAGACATTTCAAGAGTCAAAATTCCTCGGATTCGGGATTAACCGGTGACTTGGGACACCATTGTCATTCCCAAGTGGCGACTCTGATTAATCTCTAATAAAATCCTGAACTGATTGTCCTTTAATTGAAAAACTCCTTCCCTTACGTTATTTTATCCATTTCGGGTATTTGAACGTCGGGATATACCCCACAAGTGTATTTATACGCTATAAGTGTGTTGGGGTAGTAAAAAGGGAGGTGTGACAGCTCTGGCGACTCTGCTGGGGATCCAACCCTGAACTTCGGTTTCAGGGTTTAAGAACTCGAGCTCCTTAGAACTGCCGTTCACGTTTTTGTTTGACTTCATTATGTGATTTGAATAACATGCTATGTGCTTTATCGCTTTGATATTATGTGAACTGTATATAAAATTGTGCCGAAAACCCTTCTCTCTTCTCCCCCGGGGATGTGCTTACTGGTTGAGACTCCCCTTTCTGTTAAAGTCACCTTAAATTAAGAAAACAGAGGCCGGATAAGTTACAAAGCCGATTGACTTCGCGGGTCACCGGTACGTAGCCCCCTCCTCGATTCGAGTTGTCCGCTCGGGTACACGGTCTAGCAATCTATGAAACCGTAAGATTTTGAACATAGGTCTAGGACGATTATTTGCATCATATCTGACTTAGGGGACTCAACACAGGGGTTGGGTCCGTCTAGGACAGGTGACCCGGTATTTGGAAAAAGACCGAGCATATTATGTGTTGCATTTTTATTGTCCTTGATCGTTATGCGGACCGGCTGAAATCCCGAGAGTGGAAAAATTGTTGAAAAAGAAAAATAGAGAGAGGAAAATAAGATTTGTAGGAAATAGGTACTTGGAAAAATTGAAAATTTGAAAAAAATAGGTGAAACAAGTTTTGTTGAAATAATTGGTCAATTAATTTGACCGAACTACGCAGGTTTGATTCTCGCCATTAGGTGGGATACGTAGGCAACCCTTAAACGGGTCCAACCACACTTTTAGAAAAAGACCAAAAAGATTTTCTTTTCAAATAATCGAGGTGATTGCTATTTTTGGAAACGGCCGAATGTTCCGAAAGGACACCGGAAGGCTGTTTTGGCAAAAATGGCCACTTCGAAAGTCATTTTTCTTTTCTTCGATAATTGAAAACTTGCATTGAAAAAGATTTTTCTTTTTTCTAAATAAAGTCACTTTAATAAATGTGCAGGACGAGCACGATGATGAATGAACATTTTTCCCTAAATAAAATCCCTTTGGAGCTGAAATTATGGTGGCAGGACATGGGATCCGATGGTCAAGACTGGGTCAAAAAGTACTTAAAAGGCCTTACGGGGTTATTAGACATGGTTCCTCGAGGTGATGTGGTTAGAGCGTTGGTCACGTTTTGGGATTCGGCACACAACGTATTTCATTTCCCGGATTTTGAACTTACCCCAACTTTGGAGGAGATTGCCTTTTACATTGGGAAGACCGAGGTTCCGCTGAAAGGAAAATACCCGGTATCTCCGAGGACGGTGACAGTACATCGCTTCCTCGACTCTTTGAAAATTGCCCGGAATGTTCATAATGAAGATCTGGCCGACGGGTTTTGTTCTTTAAGATTCATCTACAATAGGTTTGGACACGTTGGGGGTTTCAATGATCTTACCAACAAGTTATGCTGTAAGTCCAACCGAGCGAAATGGGAGGAACACCGGAGGTTCGCATTTTTGGTGGCATTTCTCGGAGTTGTTGTATTCCCGAGGAAAGATGGACATATCAACATAAAAGTTGCCGGAGTAGCTACCACACTGATAGTACAAGATAATGTACTCTGGCCCCGATGATTGTTGCAGATATCTATCGTGCTCTGACTGCGTGCAAAGCGAGGGCTAGCTTCTTCGAAGGGTGTAACTTGATCTTGCAAATCTGGCTAATTGAGCATCTATGCCACCATCCTTCGTACTCGAGCTATGGTTCGGCCGATCGGATATGTTTGGAAGAGTTCAGTACGAGAACAAAAGAAGTAAAGTTGCCGGAGGGAGTCCAAGGTTGGATTGTGTATCTTCGATCACTAACTGACGGTCAAATTGATTGGATGTATGACTGGTTACCTCTTGACGAGGTGATATACATGCCAACGGAAGGATCGCCTTTTTTGATCATGGGTTTGAAGAGTATACAACCTTATGCCCCATACAGAGCTCTGCGACAGTTGGGTCGGTGTCAGATTATTCCGAGAGATGGGGATCTTAGTGTGCAAGCTGTGGAGATTGGTCCGGACGGGCAATTCCCGGAAGCAAAAATCCGGCAAATCTGGAATGAGTGCCAAAATTTGAAGATTGATACTTGTGTGCCGAATAGGGCAAAGGGGGAGATATCACCTGGATATTCCACATGGTACCGGCGAGGGGTTGAACACGAACGTCTTTCAAAGAGACCTCACCTGCAAGACCTGATAGAGCAATCCGAGGAAAATCAGAAATGGGTGGCCAAGGAAAAAGAATACAAGGCCAAAATCAGTCTGTTGGAGGATAAATTGAGAAATCTTCATTTCGAGAGTGGCTTACAAGCAGCATCCGATGAAGTGGAAAAGAAACAACTGAAGAAAGAAAATGATATGTTGAAGGCTCAAATAGCTCAAATGAAAATTGCATCCGAGACCCCAGTTCGTTCAGCCGGGATGAAAAATTAATTGAGATTCTCCGGCGGAAAGTAAATGACTATAGCTTCGATTTGGACAAAGCTGAAAAAGAGTTAGTCAGGGCTCGGAAGCAAATGGACAAAGATGCTGAGGAAAGAGCCAAGTTGGTTCGGCAACTACAAGACAAGCACGATTTTGAAGTAGCTCAGCTTAGAAATAAAATAATTTCAGCCACGGTCAAGAGTAACAAGATTATCAAAGATCTTGAGGAGGAGAGAGAGCACTGCTACATGACTATGGCTAGATTAGAATTGGAGCTGCAACAAGTGCAAAAGGACAACCAACATACCTTGGATGCTCGCACTCAACAAATAAGCCGGTTATTGCAAGAAAAGGGGGTCATCAGAGAAAAGATTGTTCGCATCGCCCAATACATCACTCGGAAGACTCAGCTTTGTGAAGATATGTCTCGAAG
This sequence comes from Nicotiana noctiflora, assembly GCA_032618575.1. Classification (NCBI taxonomy): domain Eukaryota; kingdom Viridiplantae; phylum Streptophyta; class Magnoliopsida; order Solanales; family Solanaceae; genus Nicotiana; species Nicotiana noctiflora. The sequence goes on along the minus strand of JASVEL010003056.1, from coordinate 624,228 downwards.
GACTTTTGTATCTGCAGTGAAGTTCTTCGTACAACAAGTCATGGCCGACCTAGATAGGCTTCAAAGGGGAATAGCATATAGGCCCGCGGCAAGGCCGAACGATGCCTCGCTGGCACTAGGTGCATTAATGTACTCTTATGGCATGCATTATCTTTATTTTTCTTTTGAAACATCACTTTGTAATCAATGTTTTGAATTATCAATGAGAAAACAAGTGTTGTTATTAATTCTTTTGCTTTATGTCATTCCTCTTTAAAACCGATAGGCAAACAAATAGGAGCGTAATTTTGAAAATAACAATGAAAAAGAGATGAAAAGAAAAAGCAAGCAAGAAAGAAAAAGAAAGAAAAAAAAAGCAAGAAAAGAGAAAAAGCAAGAAAAAAGAAGAAAAAGAAAAGAAAAAGAGAAAAGAAAAGAAAAGAAGAAAAGAAAGAAAGAAAAATAAAGAAAACAAAAGAGCGGAAAAAGAGAAAGGTGATTGGTCCAAGTGAGCAGCGGCCGGGATGATGCATAACGACTCGAGCAAATGTGTTTGTTTTTAAAAGTCGTTGCATCTTATTCATGCGCTAACAACTAACGAGTGTTGATGCTTGTGAGTTCAGATTTTCTAGGCAACTGGCATTCTGGCTACCCACCCATACAACACCAGATACAAAAAGATGACAAAGGCTGTGTCCCAGGAAATTGAGGCAACTATTGTGGATCTTGCTCACGAAGAAGAGATCGTGGATGTGGCAGGAATGAAGGAAGAAATGTACAAGCTGAGGCAGCAGATGGCCGAAATGTACCAGGCCTGGTCTAGAGGTCAACCACTACCAGCTTACCCTGCCAACCCCGCATATGTCCCTCCAACCACCTACAATGAACTCATCCTCCACCTACCCCGATTACCCTCACTACTATGCCTCCACCTCCCAGATACCACCACCTCCTGCCAAGCAAGCACCACCTCACATACCACAAGTTGCTCCCGTGTATGTGGCACCTCCGCCCGCTGCTATGCACAAATCCTCTAGTGAACCGATGTTTCATATACATGATCCTCACTACTACCCTCCAGAGCCAACTTTCAGACAACATGAGTCTCATGCTCCGATGATAGAAACAAGTGAAGAAAGGATTGCAAAAAATACCGGGCAGGAAGAGATGGCCCGAAAAGTGAAAAGTCTGGAGAATGCTTTCCGCACTATGCAAGGACTAGGAGGGCAGGTGAGTGTAGCCTACAAAGACCTGTGTCTGTTCCCCGAGGTGAAACTTCTCGTGGGATTCAAGTTGCCAAAGTTCGACATGTATAGCGGACACGGGGATCCGGTAGCTCATCTCAGAGGATACTGTAGCAAGATGAGAGGTGCGGGAGGTAGAGATGAGTTATTGATGGCGTACTTCAGCCAGAGTCTGAGTGGTTCAGCTTTAGAATGGTATACTCGACAAGACCATACAAGGTGGTTCGTCTGGGATGACCTAGCACAAGCCTTTGCAAGTCACTTTCAGTACAACTTGGAGATCATACCCGATATCCCTTACCAAGATAGAGAAGAAGCCAGGGGAAAGCTTTAGGGAATACGGTTTCAGATGGAGGGAGCAGGCCGCAAGAGTAGATCCACCCATGAAAGAAGGGGAGATGGTGGATTGTTTTCTACAGGCTTTGGAGCCAACATACTACGGCCATTTAGTGTTTGCGATCGGAAAAAGTTTCAATGAAGTTGTGAAAATGGGAAGCTTTGTAGAAGAAGGTTTGAAGACAAATAAAATAATGAGTTTTTCGGCTATCAAGGCCACCAATCAAGCTATACAAACTGGAAACGGGGGAGTGATGGGAAAGAAGAAGAAAGAAGAGGTAGCAACCGTAGAAAGCAGGCCATGGAGTCGCAACCCACATTATAACCCACCAAGACCCTACCGCCAATACCCACCAAGCCCATCAACTCCATATAATCCACCACCACCATCTTACCCGCCAAACCCATACAACACACCAAGCCCATATAACCCACCACCACCACCATACCCACCAACAGTCCCATATTACCACCACCCACAAGCCCAAGCCTACCCACCACCACCACCCCACGTGTGGAGAGCTCAGGCTCCACACAATGTGTACCACACCCAGAACACATACCCAACCTCTAAACCTTACCGAAACCAAAATAGGCCCAGGCCGGACTCTGATTGGAGAAACAAGGCAAGAAAAACATTCACCCCTCTCGGGGAATCATATACCAGCCTTTATCATAGGTTGAAAGAGTTGGGGATGTTAAGCCCGGTTGCACCTAAAGTTCCAAACCCACCCCCGAAAAATCTTGATCCTTCTGTTAGATGTGAATACTGTTCGGGAACATTGGGCCACGATACTGAAAAATGTTGGCAGTTGAAGAATGCCATTTAGGATCTCATTAATGAGAGGAGAATTGAAGTTCAGGCCCCAGAAGCCCCGAACATTACCCAGAATCCGTTGCCAAATCACCACGAAACACACATGATAGAACTGGTGCAAGGTGATAGCAGTCAGAAACCGTCTCGAGCTGTGATGATGATAAAATCAACTGATAAAGCAGAAAAGGAAGCTGTAAAAAAGAAAGCGATTGCTGAGAAACCCACAGGAAAGCCAGTAATAGTGGGAGGTTTGAAAGTGGTAGTGCCAGGCGCAAAAACGATCGTGACTGTGAAAGGCGCAAGTACAGAGCCAGTAATCATAAAACCAGTAGTGCAAATGCCGGTGGTGAGTACAAAGACTGTACTTTGGAACTATAACAAGGTAGCAGTAGTTTATAAGGGAAAAGAGATTTCTGGTGAAATTAATGAAATGCATGGACTCACTCGGTCTTGAAGATGCTTTGCTCCAGAGGAACTGAGAAAGATGAAAGTGGTAAAAGAGAGTCAATTGAAGAAACCAGTGTCAGAAGAGGAAGCGGAAGAATTCCTTAAGAAGATGAAGTCACAAGAGTACTCAGTGGTTGAGCAGTTGAGAAAGACTCCCGCCCAGATCTCTTTGCTATCTCTGCTAATACATTCAGAAGAACACCGGAAGGCTCTTATGAAGATTCTAAATGAGGCTCATGTTTCGGACAAGATTTCAGTTTGTCACTTGGAAAAGATTACCAACAAAATTTTCGAGTCTAATAGGATTACGTTCTCTGATAAGGAGCTGCCGATGGAGGGAACTGAGCACAATAAGGCATTGTACCTTACGGTAAAGAGTGAAGAGTCAGTAGTGACCAGGGTATTGATCGACAACGGATCGAGCGCTAACATTTGCCCGCTGTCAACTTTGGGGAAACTAAACATCAGTCCGGACAGAATCTGGAAGAACAGTATAAACGTGAGAGGGTTTGACGGTGTGGGTAAAAACACGTTGGGAGATATTATTCTAGAAGTGACCATCGGTCCTGTTGATTTTACTATGGAGTTCCAGGTGCTCGACATTGCTGTGTCGTATAACTTGTTGTTAGGCCGACCCTGGATTCATGCGGCTAAGCCAATACCCTCTTCCATACACCAGATGGTCAAGTTTGAGGGGGAACAGCAAGAGATTGTAGTACATGGGGAAGAAAATGCTTGTAATGTGGTCGCACCGTTTGATGATACTGATGGGGATAGAGGTCCTTGGGTCTACCAAGTGACAGATGCTATTGTGGTAAACAGAATTGCTGAAGGTGACAAGTTGCCGATCCCTATGATGGCACCAACTGCTGTGATGGTGGCCAAGGAAATGCTTAAAAATGGATTCGCACCAGGGAAAGGACTGGGCAAAGCACTGCAGGGAGTCATTCAGCCAGTTCAGCTTCCGGAAAACAAAGGTACATTCGACTTAGGGTTCAAACCCACCTTTGCCGACATCCAAAGAGCCTCAAAAGCCAAAAAGAACTGGACCTTGCCCAAACCCATACCCAAATTATCCGACACCTTCATCAGGCCTGGTACAAAATATCAGCCATCTGCTACGACGAAGTGCATTGAGACCCAACTTGATGAAGAAATGCTGGGTTTTGAGAAGATGTTTTGGGAGGTGAACACGATTGAAGCAGGGGAAGGCACAAGAAAAATGGATGTGCAGTTTGTGGGACCTGGAATCATGTTAAACAATTGGGAAGCTACTCCATTCCCTATCAGGAAGGAGTCTTGGTAGTTAGCTCCAAAATTTCATCATTGCTTTCTCAAAAGTTGTTATTTTTATAGTTTTCCCATTCCACTCATGAAAAGAAAATCACCATGTATCCCGAATTTTGTTCGTTCTTTTTATTAATGAAATGCAGTTTTCCTTTTTCTTCACTTTTGCCTTATTTTTCTTTATTTTTCCTTTTGTACAGTTTTGCATGTGTTGATTCTGATGCCATGTCATGTGTGAAGGATTCTAGACCCAGTTCTGACAATCACATTACTATACAAGAAATCGAGGAAGATAGCGAAATAGAATGTGAGGATGAGGAAGCCCTGGAGGAAATAAGCAAGGACATGAAACAATATGAGGAAAAACCCAAACCAAATCTAAGTGATACGGAATCTGTAAATTTGGGGAGCGAAGATGATGTCCGAGAGACAAAAATTAGTGTACATTTGGAGGCACCCCTCCCGGATGAATTGATAAGGTTGTTACATGAATTTAAGGACATTTTTGCCTGGTCCTATGATGACATGCCCGGACTTAGTACTGATTTGGTGGTGCACAAGTTGCCTATCTATTCTGAATGTCGGCCGGTAAAACAAAAGCTGAGGAAATTCAAAACGGACATTAGTGTAAAGATAAAAGAAGAGGTGAACAAGCAGTTTGAGGCTAAGGTCATAAGAGTTACCAAGTACCCCACCTGGTTGGCAAATGTTGTGCCGGTCCCGAAGAAAGATGGAAAAACCAGAGTGTGTGTAGATTATAGAGACCTCAACAAAGCTAGTCCGAAGGATGACTTCCCATTGCCAAACATTCACATATTGATCGACAATTGCGCCAAGCATGAAATCGTTTCATTTGTGGACTGTTATGCTGGTTATCACCAGATCCTTATGGACGAAGAAGATGCTGAGAAAACTGCCTTCATTACACCTTGGGGAACGTACTGTTACAGAGTAATGCCGTTTGGATTGAAGAATGCTGGGGCAACTTACATGAGGGCAATGACCACAATGTTTCACGATATGATGCATCGAGAAATTGAAGTATATGTGGACGATGTCATCATAAAGTCCAGAAAACAACCCGATCATGTGAGAGATTTGAGGAAGTTTTTCCAAAGACTCCGGAGGTACAATCTAAAGCTCAATCCGGCGAAGTGTGCTTTTGGGGTACCTTCAGGGAAGTTACTGGGGTTCATAGTGAGCCGGCGAGGTATTGAACTGGATCCATCAAAGATCAAGTCTATTCAAAGTCTTCCTCCGCCGAAGAACAAGAAGGAGGTCATGAGTTTACTAGGAAGGTTGAATTACATTAGTCGGTTCATCACTCAATTGACATCAACGTGTGAGCCGATCTTCAAGTTGTTGAAGAAAGATGCAGCGGTGAAATGGACCGAAGAGTGTCAGCAAGCCTTTGACAAAATTAAGGAATATTTGGCCAATCCTCCGGTGTTAGTACCTCCAGAACCAGGGCGACCTTTGATTTTGTATCTAACAGTGCTGGATAATTCCTTTGGTTGTGTATTGGGTCAGCATGATGAAACATGCAAGAAAGAACAAGCCATATATTACCTCAGCAAGAAGTTTACATCCTATGAGGTGAAATACACTCAACTTGAAAGGACTTGTTGTGCGTTGATTTGGGTAGCTCAGAAGTTAAAGCATTATTTGTCAGCATACACCACGTACTTGATATCTCGGCTGGATCCTCTAAAGTACATATTTCAAAAGCCCATGCCTACGGGAAGATTGGCCAAATGGCAGATTCTGCTCACAGGAATTTGACATTATCTATGTGACTCGTACGACAATGAAGGCACAAGACATTGCAGACCACTTAGCTGAGAATCCGGTAGATGATGAGTATGAACCATTGAAGACGTATTTTCCGGATGAAGAGGCAATGATTGTCGAGGAGATGGAGCAAGATGAGAAACCAGGATGGAAAATGTACTTTGACGGAGCCGTCAACAGCAAGGGCGTTGGTATCGGAGCGGTACTCATTTCAAGTACGGGTCAGCACTATCCCGTCACAGCTCAGCTCCGATTTTTCTGTACCAACAACATGGCCGAATATGAGGCGTGCATCTTGGGATTAAGGATGGCAATTGACATGGGTATCCAAGAGATTTTGGTCATGGGTGACTCGGATCTCTTGGTACACCAAATCCAAGGGGAATGGGAGACACGAGATTTGAAATTGATACCATACCGGTATTGTTTGCACGAGTTGTCTCAAAGATTCCAGTCTATAGAGTTCAAGCACATCCCAAGAATGCACAATGAGATAGCAGATGCTTTGGCCACACTGTCCTCTATGTTGCATCATCCCGACAAGACATATATAGATCCGCTCCAGATTCAAGTCCGTGATCAAAATGCTTATTGCTTCGCTGTGGAAGAAGAGTCAGATGGAGAGCCGTGGTATCATGATATTAGGGAATACCTGAAAGCTGGCAAATATCCGGAGCAAGCCACTGGAGACCAGAAGAGAGCCATCAGGTGTCTAGCCAATGGATTTTTCCTCAGTGGAGGAGTGGTGTACAAAAGAACACCAGATTTGGGTTTATTGCGGTGTGTGGATGCACAACAAGCAGATAAAATCATGGTTGTAGTACATGCCGGAGTATGTGGACCCCACATGAGCGGATATGTTTTAGCAAAGAAGATTTTGAGAGCTGGGTATTACTGGCTCACTATGGAGCGTGATTGTATCAGGTATGTAAGGAAATGCCATCAATGCCAGGTACATGGGGATCTGACCCACTCACCGCCTTATGAGTTGCATACAATGTCAGCACCTTGGCCCTTTGTTGCTTGGGGCATGGATGTCATCGGCCCAATAGATCCAGCCGCTTCTAATGGGCACAGGTTCATTCTAGTTGCAATTGATTATTTCACCAAGTGGGTTGAAGCTAAGACATTCAAGGCGGTGACGAAGAAAGCGGTAGTGGATTTTGTGCATAAGAATATCATATGTCGGTTCGGAATTCCCAAGGTGATTATCACGGACAATGGAGCCAATTTAAACAGTCATCTCATGGCGGAAGTTTGTGAAAGATTTAAGATTACACACCGCAATTCCACACCTTACAGGCCAAAGGCGAATGGTGCAGTAGAAGCGGCGAACAAGAATATCAAGAAGATTCTCCGAAAAATGGTGGAGGGATCCAGGCAATGGCATGAAAAGTTACCCTTTGCTCTCATGGGTTACCGTACGATGGTACGTACTTCTATCGGAACCACACCTTATACATTGGTGTATGGAACGGAGGCTGTTATACCCGCAGAAATAGAAATACCGTCATTGCGAATCGTAGCCGAATCTGAGATAGATGACGATGAATGGGTAAAGGCCCGTTTGGAACAGTTGAGTTTGATTGATGAGAAGAGGTTGGCCGCAGTTTGCCATGGGCAGTTGTATCAACGAAGAATGGCCAGAGCATATAATAAGAAGGTACGACCTCGAAAGTTTGAAGTCGGACAACTGGTATTGAGGCGTATCTTACCACATTGGGCCGAAGCAAAGGGCAAGTTTGCGCCAAATTGGCAAGGACCATTTGTGGTATCACGGGTGTTGTCTAATGGAGCATTGTATTTAATAGATGTTGAAGGAAAGTGCGTAGAGACTGCTATCAATTCAGATGCAGTCAAAAGATACTATGTATGATTATTTTTCAATTATGTGTTTTGTATTTTGTTGTGATTTTGGAATTGAAATGACGAAGGCATTTTATTCTCTATCCAAACACTTTATCCGTTGATAACCCCTTTGAGCCTTAATGAATGAATTCTTTCATATCCCTCTCTCGGAATCGCTTTAGTGCAATAAGATCGAAATTGCCAAAATGAAAAATGAAATGATGGAAAAATGAAATAAAAAAAAAATGAAGTGAAAAATGATGAAAAAAAAAGAAAAAGACAAAGAAATCGGGAAAAAGTCAAAATAAATCCATCTAACTAATGAAGTTGGATGAACTACGTCTGACTTGATCCCGAAAGGGTACGTAGGCAGCCTCTCTGAGGTTCAGTCACAACAAAGGAAAAATCCAAAAATTCCCCACATATTGAAACTGGGGCAGAAGTTACGTTTAATAATTCCGAGAGTTGTAAATATTTTTGAACCCTCGTGAAATTTCGAGCCTTTATACCTTTCTTTCTTAACCCACCCAAAAGCCACGTTACAGTCCAAAAAGAAAGACCTTCTGATCGATTACGAGATGATAACAAATACAACGAAGGAGGAGCGAAGCATCGGAAAATACCCGTGGTACAGAAAACAAAATACAAAAAGGAAAAATGGAAAAAAAATAATAATAAAATAAAAATGAGAGAGTCTCATCAGTGAAAACCTTAACCGACACTGTGAGACGATTGTGAGCTTGAGAGAAATAAAATGAGAGAGTCTTGTCAGTGAAAACCTTAACCGGCACTGTAAGGCGATTGTGAGGTTGGGAGAATAAGTGAGAGAGTTCTATTGGTGAAAACCTTTCGAGGCACCGTAGAGCGATTGTGAGGATTACCAGAAAAGAGAAAAGCAGCAAAAATAGTATCGGTTTGGGTTGGAAACAATTCAGAGACAGAATAATGATTGGAACGAACTGGGTCAGAGTTTAAATACATGGCATGATCATCGGAATCAGCCAGCAAATACCCAAATAAGTTCTATCATCTCTCCAAAATACCCTTACTTTTCTTTCATTTTTCTGCATTTCATTGTTTACCCTTTTGAGAGCTAGCTACCAGCTCCTGATAACGAAAGTTGAAACAACACTGGGTCAGAAACAAAGAAGATTCGGGAAGGAAATAAAGAAGTTTGGCAAACACGGCCAAAGGGAAAGAAAACAAAACAAAAATGGAAAACGAGGAAAATACAAAAAGAGTTTGCAAGGGACAAGCAGTTGGAAGTCATACAGCATGAGAAAAGCAAAAAGAAGAAAGCAATAAGAAGTGGGGACGGCAGATGCCAGTTGCCAGCAGTTTATATCTGATAAATTCTGTTTCATGCAGGAACAAATTGTCGCTAATCACTTTAAAGTGAATGTGACCAATGTGGAAAAATAGAAAACACAAAAAGAGAAAGTTTGCCGAATAAGTGGAGAAATTCACAGGCAAGAGGTAATTGGTAAAAGAAAATACCAAAAAGAGGAAGGTAATATCTTTAAAATCAACTCCCCAGTCCTCAGGCTGTGGGAATGCATTTGCATTGCACATTTAATTTCTGTTAGGTGCCCACCTTCTAATACGGGAATACTTTTCTGCATTTGCATTGCATGTTTAATTTCTGTTATGTGCCCACCTTCTAATACGGGAATATTTTTCTGCATTTGCATTGCACGTTTAAATTATGTTAGGTGCCCACCTTCTAATACGGGAATACTTTTCTGCATTTGCATTGCACGTTTAATTTCAGTTAGGCGCCCACCTTCAAATACGGGAATACTTTTCTGCATCGCATTGCACGTTTAATTTCTGTTAGGTGCCCACCTTCTAATACGGGAATACTTTTCTGCATCGCATTGCACGTTTAAATTCTGGTAGGTGCCCACCTTCTAATACGGGAATATTTTCGGCATCGCATTGCACGTTTAATTTTTGTTAGGTGCCCACCTTCTAATATGGGAATACTTTTCTGCATTTTGCATTGCACGTTTAATTTCTGTTAGGTGCCCACCTTCTAATACGGGAATATTTTTTGCATCGCATCGCACGTTTAGTTTCTGTTAGGTGCCCACCTTCTAATACGGGAATACTTTTCTGCATCGCATTGCGCGTTTAATTTCAGTTAGGCGCCCACCTTCTAATACGGGAATATTTTTTGCATTGCACGTTTAAATTCTGTTAGGTGCCCACCTTCTAATACGGGAATACTTTTCTGCATTCGCATTGCACGTTTAAATTCTGTTAGGTGCCCACCTTCTAATACGGGAATATTTTCTGCATTTGCATTGCACGTTTAATTTCCGTTAGGTGCCCACCTTCTAATACGGGAATACTTTTCTCCATCGCATTGCACGTTTAAATTCTGTTAGGTGCCCACCTTCTAATACGGGAATACTTTTTGCATCGCATTGCATGTTTAAATTCTGTTAGGTGCCCACCTTCAAATACGGGAATATTTTCTGCATCGCATTGCACGTTTAAATTCTGTTAGGTGCCCACCTTCAAATACGGGAATATTTTTCTGCATTTGCATTGCATGTTTAATTTCAGTTAGGCACCCACCTTCAAATACGGGAATACATTTTTGCACATCATGGTTTATATAGCTAAAAGCCCACACTGGGGCAGAAAAGAAAAAAAGTAGTTTGTTGTTTTGTTTTGAGCAGGTTCAGCTCGAGATCAAAAGTACCATTGAAAATCAAAAAGGAAAAATAAGAAAATCAACAAAAAAAGAGAGTCAGCATCAAGGAAAATCAACAAAAAGAAAGAGAGTCTGCACCACCGGAAAGGGAAGAAGAGCAAAAGCTAGATTAGAAACAATTGTAATTGTAGGATCATAGCTTAGAATAGCTTCTTCATTTTACATTTCCCCCCCGGTGTAATAAGGAGTAAGTCAACAGGTCTCAACAGTGTCAATGCAACAGTGAGTCTGGTAGTTTTTAAACTGCCAGACCTTCCTGAACTACACTGACCTGATTCTTGTTTAGCGCAGGATATGTAGGCAACCTCTAAAGCAGGGTGCGGTCAAAAGGTTTTAAAAAATGCTTTCACGGAATGTGCCGATGTGCAAAAATCTCTCATTACTGCTCACTTGTCTTTGCACTGAAACTCTTTGTGTTCCCGAGCAAAGAGGGGCAGCTGTGAGCACATGATTTTTGCACTACGCAATTAATTCCAAAATTAAAATAAATATGTTTTTGAATGCAACTACTTGCTTTGTTTAGAATTAGCTATACTTTTGTGTTTGAATAAGTAGAAATTAGAAGAAAATCAAAAATATAGGCTAGATAATTAATTTGTTAAATTAGTTAGATTTTAAGAAAAAATGGCAAAATAGTGTTAAGTAGTAAAAATTAGGAAAAATAGTAGAAAATTGCCAAAAAATACCAAATAATTAGAGAAGGTAGGAAATTAGATTTTATAATTTTTCATAAAAGAAAAGAAAAAAAAAGTATAAAAGAAAATACATAAAAATCATTAAGACCATTAAATACAAAAACATATATATAGGTTTAAAACGAACTGGGCCAGTTGAAACCTATTTGTTTGGCCCAGTGTATTGGCCCAAGAGACGTCCCGTCTGATCCATGAAGCAATCAATCCAGGCCGTTCGTGAGAGGTGATCCAACGGCTCAGATAATTGGGCGTGTTAATGATTAATAAATTATGCTGAGATTTGATCTCAGCCGTCCATTTAAGATTGATCCAATGATTAGAGACCTTGGTCTCACAATCAACTAAACGGCGTCGTTTTAGTAACGCGCCTCTGGGCCGTCGATCTCGATCAATTGGACGGTTGAGATTACCTCAGACTCACTGGCTATATAAAGCCCTTGTCTGAACATTTTGCCATTTCTCTAAAAACCCTAGAGACGGCCGCCCCAAACCCCTCTCTTCATCTCCATCGTCTTCACCTCACAAACCCTAGCCGGCCATGGCGGCCACCACTCCACGGTGGTCGCCGGCCTCTTCTAACTTTCCCCCCTCATCTCTCTCTTCTTTTCCTTCTTCTTTATTCCAGAGAAAACCCAGAAACCACCCTTATCCATAAATTCCGGTCACCGGAATCTACGCCGGTGACCACCAAACAACGAGACTCCCCGTCAAACCAATGCCGATCGGACCGCCTTGGTCTGATCTACATCCCTGTACCACTCTCCACCCTCGAATACCCTTTGAACGTTTTGAATATCCCAAAAATGGTCGTCGGAACCCTAACTCCGGCGACCCCCAAAATTAAAACACCAAGATTCGTTCTTTACCCTCACCCAAATACCCCTCTTCAAGCCAAAACCCAAAAAGGCTTAGTCTTTAAGCCTTAAAAGAAAATCAGAGAAGAAAAAAAAAGAAGAAAAAAGAGAGAAGAGATCTGAAAGAAGTAAAGGAAAAGAAACAAGGAAAAGAGTAAAGTCTGATAAGAATAAGGAGAAGAGAAGGATAGGAAGCTCAGGGGACAGGCCCTGCAAGCTAAGTCCCCCGACCCTTATTTGTGAACTTGTTTGCTTTTCTTTCATTTTTAATTTCAAGATTCTTTTTTCTGTGTTACATTCTTGTTCTGTTTGTTTTTATTTCTCTGCTTTGAAAGATCTAGTTTAGTGCTAGGGTTTTTATTTTCATCTCATTCATCTTTATATCTGTTCTCCTGTTTGTTTATTTTAAATCATGTTCTGTTTCTTCTGTGTTTTAATCATGTTTTGTTTAGTCTAATACATGTTTTAGTGTTATGATGTGTTCTGTTTGTTTCTCGAGTTCAAAATTCGATCTTGATATCCATGTTCTCTTTTCTCTTCTGTTAGGTTTTTTTTTATCTTGTTGGTTTTTCGATATATCTTTTGTTTTTCTGCATATTTAAGCTTAGTGTTGGTTGTTTGACATTCATCCTTCTTCATCGTTAATTAGATTTTTCTTTTGTTAGGTTCACTGTCTTGCTCATCTAATAATCACATGAATTAGTTCTTCTTAAGTTTAGCTGGTTGATTTCCATTATCCTTCATCTGCTATATCCGGGCTACTGGTGGAGGTTTATAGTACTTTTGTTTACATATGTGTTGGATGACATGTTTAAAGATTGGGGGTTTTGATCTTCTGAAATTTGAGGCAGTAACTTTTGTTGTTGTTTCCTCATGCTTCACTGTTTCTTCATGTCTCTTCTTTCTTTTCTTCATCTGCATGTCTATACCAAGCCAGGATTAGCACTTAAAAAATGAATTCCAATTACCCTGCTTAGGTTAGTTTGAGCTATGTTGATTGTTTGAGAGAGCCTGGGCTTATATGTGTAACTAGGTTATGAAGTTTAAAGGTTCTGATGTTTTTCTTAGCTATCATATGACCTGAATTGGTAATATAATTCACACTGCATCACATGCAATCTGATGGAATGAGTTAGTTGATTAAAATTCAACCATATCTATTGTTTCTCTGAATTTGAGTTGATTAATGCATGTTTCTTGGATCATATGTGCTTCTGTATGCAATTCATGTTAAGAATGCTTAAGTTTTGCTAGATTTGGCTTCTTATGAATGTCTGATTGATCATTTAAACCTTAGGTGAATTGGTTATAGCTGTTAGCATTAGGTTCCGTGAAAATGGCTAGTCTTTAAATAGGATAAAACTTAAAAAATCACAAAATAGGCTGTTAGTTAAATAATTGGCCTAAGAATGGTCAACCTTGCAAAGGGTTGACCTATTCTATAAGGCCCTAACACACGGCCCACTTTAAAAGTGGCTGGTTGTGCAAAATGGCTATGTCTGCAAATGCAGACTAGCCCAGGCTCTTTTCAGAGCCCTGAACAGCAAAGTGGCCAAACCTGTAAAGGTTTTGGGCCCAGCTGTTCAGTAATTGGCTTTAATAGCCAAAGCTAAGTCTCAACTTGAGACTGGCTAGATCATAAAGAGCTACTTTTAACAATAAAGCAGGCTAGTCCTGCAATTAGTTTAAAAATGAAATAAAAGGTCTTAATAAACTGAAAATGAAACAAAATTGGCTAAGTTTGAAATAGTTCCTTATATTAGAACTGGCCAGCCCTTAAATCCCAATGCAAGGGCTGGCTATTAGTTAAATAGGTGCAAAGGATGCTGAAATTTAACCTAGTTAAGCTAGTAAATAAGCAGTGCCCTTAGGGGCACAATTGGGAATTAAAAAGGTGAAACAGTAATTAGTTTGGAACCTAAAGGGTAAGGGAGTCATTTATACCCATGATTTATGCAATTTTGCAGAGATTGAAGGGTATAATGGTCTCCCTAAAAAGGGAAATCTGTAAAAATCTCAAACCCCTAAGGTCATATTGGTAAAGAACTCCTAAAAGGAATCTTTAGAACCTTCCAGCACATGCTGGAAGGATATCTGGTAACTGAAATTGGGGTTAAAGTGTAAGTTTAGTAATTTTAAGAGGGGAGGAGTGGGATTAAATCCCAAACTTTTCCCCCAAGTCATCAGCCCTTACCTCAACTATAAATACCTCTAGAAAAGGGCTGAAAAGGGGGTTCCAATTCGGAGTAATCTGAAAATATATCTGGGTTCCAACTTAATCAGTTCTGAAATATATATATAGGCTGGCTTTATATAAAGTTTTTCAGAGGTAGAAGTAGCAATACAATAGTAGGATTTCTGGGTTTTCTCTCGGATATTGCTGGGTTATCTGCTTGGATTATCATTCGTTTTGCTGTTGCTGTGTTGCTGTGTTTGTCTGGCATTCCATTCTCCTGTTGCATTGGCTGTTTGGGTTTACTGCTGTTACTTATCTGCCTCCCCTTTAGACTCATTGGTTTTCCTTTTCATTTGATCCAGGTACATTCTCTATTCTATTGAAGATGTAATTGCTGAAACGTGGAAATGAAGTCCCTGCTTTAATTCATTTTGTCATTTTGTATTATTGAATTAGTAACTTGATTGTAGTAGTATGCTGAAAAATAGAAAATAAACACAAGAGATGTAATAGCTAGTAATATGATAGTAGTGTAGTGTAGATAGCGTATCACTTAGTTTAATTAGGTAAAAACCTTAAAACATAAGTTAGCATATTATAAGTTTTCAAATCACTAGTTGTTCTTCATAAAGGTCTTTCCATAAATCATAATCACCTAGGTAACAGCATTATGTTTGAACATAAAGAAGTCTCAAAAGTAGAGATAATATTAGGAAGGATCATTGATAACTGGGTGCATAATCTGTTAATGAGCTAAATTTGAAGTGAAATCAGTAGTTTGATCATGAGCCGCTAGATTAAAGTATTTAAGTTTCATTAATGATTTTTTAAACTGGTTGTTAGTCTATTCATAAACATAGGTTCAAATTTGATTAAGTTTTAAAAGGGTAAATAATTAGATATTGAAGCAATTCAATTAGGATGAACTGGCGATGACGAGAGGTATAGCTCACAATGAAACTGATAATATAGTAAGTATCTGTGATTAACAATTTAGTCTCTCTTTTGATACTTTAAATAATTAGTTGAATCATTTTACTTTAACTTGGTTTTCCTAGGTAAAAAGGCTGCATTACAGAATACTTCCTTAGCAAATAATTAGATATTAGTATAAATTCTTAGTTGTGAGCATATAGTAATAACGGATTGGTTGAGCTTTCATTGATTACTGTTTTATGTATCGATTCCTTTATCAATAATAAAAGTGATTTGATTTCGTTTTAAATTTTGAGTTTTGTTCCATTATGTATTCTGTGTTATATTTTTGTTATTACATTCTGGTTTGGGCCCTGTGTAACGTTGGGCCTGAACTGTTCTACGAAACCTGCTTCGTCTACTGATTGAAAGCTTGAAGACCATCTGGGCCATGGAGACCTGGGTTGGCCCTTTACGGGTCTGTTTAAATAATTGAAGAATCCAGGCCCAATAAACAATAGAAATAACGGGCCTGGAGTGTTTTAATGTTAGAAATCGATTAAGGCAAAAACAATGTATAGCGAATATAGTTGAACAAATAGGATCGGACTTTAATAAAATAATTGGGATGAGCCTCGCCCGAATAATAAACACCGGGGCCCCCATTTAGTAAATGAGATAACATATTAGATCCGGAGAGGCTAATAGCAAATTCCATAGCCTCTCCCAAAGTTAAAATGCCGATAGACTATCTTAGGGCACGATTTTAATATACTTTCCTATGAACGAGTGTGCACTTGGTGCGACTCAAATCCAAATCTCGGTAAAGCTGAAATATACCAAAAGTCATAGGCGTACTGGTTGCGGTATGACTCGCGTGTTTTCGCGATACCGCAAAATTCCGTAAAATAATAAAGCATATTATGTTGTTAAAACCTATAATTAAGTCAAACAAAAGTCGGGAACGACAGTGGAGCGACCGTGCTAAAACCACGGAATCCGGGAGTGCCTAACACCTTCTCCCGGGTTAACAGAGTTCCTTGTACGGATCTGTGCTTCGCAGACATTTCAAGAGTCAAAATTCCTCGGATTCGGGATTAACCGGTGACTTGGGACACCATTGTTATTCCCAAGTTGCGACTCTGATTAATCTCTAATAAAATCCTGAACCGATTGTCCTTTAATTGGAAAAACTCCTTCCCTTACGTTATTTTATCCATTTCGGGTATTTGAACGTCGGGATATACCCCACAAGTGTATTTATACGCTATAAGTGTGTTGGGGTAGTAAAAAGGGAGGTGTGACACACACGCTGGGACTCAGGCTATGAGCCTTTGCCGAATTAATTCAACCACGGTTGAAATACGACTCGGGCTACGAGCCCTCGACTCAAAATATTCAATAATGTTCAACGCCAATTGAACCAAGACTCAGGCCATGAGCCTTTGCCGAATTAATTCAACCACGGTTGAAAAACGACTCGGGCTACGAGCCCTCGACTCAAAATATTCAACAATGTTCAACGCCAGTTTAACTGGAACTCAGGCCATGAGCCTTCGCTGAATTAATTCAACTACGGTTGAAATACGACTCGGGCTACGAGCCCTCGACTCAAAATATTCAACAAATGTTCAACAACAGTTGAACTGGGACTCAGGCCATGAGCCTTCGCCGAATTAATCCAACCACAGTTGAAATACGACTCGGGCTACGATCCATCGACTCAAAATATTTAACAAATTTTCAACGATAGTTGAACTGGGACTGAGGCCATGAGCCTTCGCCGAATTAATTCAACCACGGTTGAAATACAACTCGGTCTATGAGCCCTCGACTCAAAATATTCAACAAATGTTCAATGACAGTTGAACTAGGACTAAGACCATGAGCTTTCACTGAATTAATTCAACCACGGTTGAAATACGACTCGGGCTACGAGCCCTCAACTTAAAATATTCAACAAATGTTCAATGACAGTTGAACTGGAACTCAGACCATGAGCCTTCGCCGAATTAATTCAACCACGGTTGAAATACGACTCGGGCTACGAGCCCTTGACTCAAAATAGTCAACGAGAGTTGAACTGGGACTCGGGACATGAGCCTTCACCAAATTAATTCAACCACGGTTGAAATACGACTCGGGCTACAATCCCTCGACTCAACATATTCAACAATGTTCAACGCCAGTTGAACCGTGACTCAGGCCGTGAGCCTTCGCCGAATTAATTCAACCACGGTTGAAATACGACTTGGGCTACGAGCCCTCGACTTAAAATATTCAACAATGTTCAACGCCAGTTGAACTTGGACTCAGGCCATGAGCCTTCGCCGAATTAATACAATCATGGTTGAAATACGACTCGGGCTACGAGCCCTCGACTCAAAATATTCAACAATGTTCTACGCCAGTTGAACTGGGACTCAAGCCAGCCTTTGCCGAATCAATTCAACCACGGTTGAAATACGACTTGGGCTACGAGCCCTAGACTCAAAATATTCAACAAAGTTCAATGCCAGTTAAACTGGGACTCAAGCCATGAGCCTTCGCCGAATTAATTCAACCACGGTTGAAATACGACTCGGGCTATGAGCCCTCGACTCAAAATATTCAACAAATGTTCAACGACAGTTAAATTGGGACTCAGGCCATGAGCCTTTACCGAATTAATTCAACCACGTTGAAATACGACTTGGGCTACTAGCCATCGACTCAAAATATTCAACAAATGTTCAACGACAGTTGAATTGGGACTCAGGTCATGATCCTTCACCGAATTAATTCAACCACGGTTGAAATACGACTCGGGCTACGAGCCCTCGACTCAAAATATTCAACAAATGTTCATTGACAGTCGAACTGGGACTCAGGCCATGAGCCTTCACCGAATTAATTCAACCACGATTGAAATACGACTCGGGCTATGTGCCCTCGACTCAAAATATTCAACAATGTTCAACGCCAGTTGAATTGGGACTTAGGCCATGAGCCTTCGCCGAATCAATTCAACCTCAATTGAATCGACACTCGGGCTACGAGCCCTTGACTCAAAATATTCAACAAATGTTCAATGACAGTTGAACTGGGACTCTGGCCATGAGCCTTCGCCGAATTAATTCAACCACAGTTGAAATACAACTCGGGCTACGAGCCATCGACTCAAAATATTCGACAATGTTCAACGCTAGTTGAACTGGGACTTAGGCCATGAGCCTTCGCCGAATCAATTCAACTTCAGTTGAATCGACACTCAGGATACGAGCCCTCGACTCAAAATATTCAACAAATGTTCAACGATAGTTGAACTGGGACTCAGGCCATGAGCCTTTACCTAATTAATTCAACCATAGTTGAAATACGACTCTGGCTATGAGCCCTCGACTCAAAATATTCAACAATGTTCAACGCTAGTTGAATTGGGACTCAGGCCATGAGCCTTCGCCGAATTAATTCAACCTCAGTTGAATCGACACTCGGGCTACGAGCCCTTGACTCAAAATATTCAACAATGTTCAATGCCCGTTGAACTGGGACTAAGGTCATGAGACTTCGCCGAACCAATTGAACCTCAATTGAATTGACACTCGGGCTTCGATCCCTCGACCCAAAACTTTCAACAGATTTTCAACGTCAGTTGAACTGAGACTCAAGCCATGAGTCTTCGCCAAATCAGTTCAACCTCGATTGAATCGACACTCAGGCTATGAACCCTCGACTAAAAAACACCCAGTCAATGTTTAATGACAAGTCGAACTGGGACCCGGGCCGCGAGCCCCCGTCGAATTGATTCAACCATAGATGGTTCAATATTCGGGCTATGAGCCCTCGATCCAGGATAATCGACAACAGCCGAACTGAGGGAAAACATAAATGAAACTAGCAGAAATAAAGCAACACGAAAAGGGGAATCCCCCCTTAATTCAAAGGGACACTTGCGAGCCACGCCCATCCATCCCAATTCAAATTTTGTCCGAAAAATAAATGACAACAAAGTGGAAAAGAAAGGAGAAAAATAACAATGCACGACAACAACCGTCAAGAAAATCATCAACTAATCATTTTTTTTACTCGGGGCCGTCGGTACCGTCACTTGCGCCAGTCGCACCCTCACCTGCCCCCGCCGCCTCACCACTTGTTCCGCCCTCGCCATCGCCCGTAGCTCCTATATCATTGCCAGCTTCAGCCAAACTCCCACTGGCGCCGTCGTCAATGCCGAGCGTCGCAGCATCAAAACCGCACTCCTCGCGAGCCTCCCGCGCCCTCTAGCGCGCCCCTTCAAAAACTGCTTCAGAAATGATACCGGCCTCGAACAGGTGCTTGTATATATCCCGTTGGGCCTCGACATAAACCCAAGCCTCACGGGAACTACCTATAAAAGAAGATTGTTCTTGAATGCACCTATTCTCCTCCTCCAGGAGCGCAATTTTCCCCGCTGCATCCTGAGCGTTCCACTACAGAACCCAAATCTGCTCCTCAAGGCTGCCCTCCCTGAAGGTGGCAGCAGCCATCACCAATGACAACTAGGAATCATTGGCACGAATAACCCCTTGATGCTTGTCTGCCCGAGCAGAGGCTTCGGCCAACCTACGCTTCAAGGCGGCTACTTCTCCTGCTAGCGCAACGACCTTCCCGCTCCATTCCGAGGTAACCTCCGTCACCTTGGTCAAACACAAGCGCTCACTCTCCAATGACGCCCTTCGCCCGACCTCAAGTTCGTCGCTCATTCGACGCAACTGATCTTCTAGGGCTTCTATGCGACCGAGCACCTGACTCATCTGTAACTTCTTCCTCGCTAGCTTTTCAACTAGCGCCCGATTACGGGGATCAGTCCTTATGCGCTCGCTAAGCTCCCTACACCTATTCCGGTACCGACGACACCTATCAAGAATGCATAGAAGCACCCCAGATCGAACATTGGCCCGACGTAGGCTCTCTATCTGCAACAAAAATGCCTGCACGACAAAAAGAACGAAGGAGTCAGACAAGGATGCAGAAGCTCGTAAGAAGAGGAAAATGAGGTACACACAAGCAAGTAGTCACCCTGGAATACGTACCCTCATTCCCAGCACGGCCACCTCATTCATCAAGCCGACATCCTGCACCCCCCTCAGCGACTCATTCTCAACTGCAGAACACAACCGACCAAGCTGCAGCACCAAAGCAGAGTCCCTTAGCAACAAGTTCTCATTCACAGGAATCTCAATTACATGCGGCCTCCCGTCCGGATGGACTGCCGCACTTGTGATCCCATCATAAAACATGTGGACGTCCTCAGAGTCCAGATCAGAGTCGGACGTGGAACCCTGTCCCGCCGCCGCCACTTCCGTCGAAGGAGTACTCGAGCCGTCGATATCTATAACCACCTGAGAAGGTTCTCCCACCTCTACCATATGAGTGGAAGATTGAGCGGTAGGGGCATCACTCTCCTCTCGATCCTCTCGAGCCTGAGCCTCACCTTCTCCCGGCCTGCCGTCTGGGGCGTGTGCCATGTCCACATTCTCCCTCGCCCCGGAAGAGGGGGGGGGGAATCCACATTTACCACATCAATAGGAGCGGGTCGAGCCGTTGACGGGGCTAGAGGGGAAATGATCATGCACCTAATTAAAGGCCTATCCTCCTCGTCACAAGAAGACGAACCATCCCGCGGGCGAACAGTCCCCGACAGGCCTCCGCTATAGATTAAAGGGAGTACAGAAGACGGCATCGCGAAAAACTCGACTGAGGCAACCCTGAGCACCTGGCTCGGCATCGGCGCAACAAAAAATCTGGCAATCTCACTAGGCCGCCTGAATACTAATTGGGGAGTCCGAGGTTATAGCAACAATTGGAATAAATCATATACAAAGAGGGCAAACCTCCTACCTACAGCCGGCCCCAGGCCATATATGCTCTAGAAAGACGGCCACGAACGGACCCCCTCAGTATGCGGGAGGATGACTTCGAGCCATCCGCGTAGACCGGTGAATAGAGATGGGGGTGACCTGTCGGCTACTGAAATAATAACGAAAATAGTGACTGTCCGAAAATAAAGAAAGGGAACAAAGTCAGCCCTATCAAAGAAACAAAGTATAACTTACGCCTATGATTCCAAGTCTCTGGAAATCTTGGAGAGGGTGCCACCAAATGCCCAGTCCGAATATAGAAAAATTGTTCAAACTGACGAGGCTCGACCTTGTCATCCAGAACAGTCGTCAAACCTTGCGACCCGCACGGAACCATCCGGATCATACTCCCCCAAACTCGCTAGGGGGCGTATAGAGCAAGTATGTGCTGCAGCATAACATTCCGGCCAGCCAACTCCGCAAATTTCAACAATATCGGGAGGAGCTTATACAGAGATGGGGTGAGCTACCCCGGACACACATTGTAATATCGATTAAGGTCGACTACCGGGTTGGGAAAGGGGACCCTAAATCCCAGTTTGAGAGGATAAGAATAAAATACACAATACTCAGCATGGTCGGTGTGGACCTGCTCCTCCGACTGGGCTAACACGATATCGGCATGAGAGGGTATGAGCCCTTGTTCCCGTAACTGGGTCATACCTACTTCCCCCCATTAACGGGGCTTCATCTACCGGGTCATCTCCACCGTCAACGGTGAAATCCGCCGCTAAGCTCTCAGCGGCAGGAAGAATTTCATCTTCCGATGGAGCCCGCTCGGTCTCATCGACTGCCATCCATGAGCACCGGAGAGTCCTTCGATCACCGGAGGGTTAACCGGTGCCACTGTCGGAAGACCGTCACGAGAAGAAGAACTAGCCATTGATCAAAGTTGCTTGAAAGATAAGAAAAAAGTGGTGGATTCAACTAAGAACGAATAGTAATGCTTTGCAGAGAAGAAAGAATCTATGAAGTTCGCCGGAAATGAGAGTTTCAAATAAACCAGGGAGTGTTGAGAATCAAGTATTCCAAACCATCTTATAGGCAACCAAATTGAATCTCGGGAAACCGACAGGCGCCATTAAATGCATAATCCAGCCGTCGAAAAATGGTTCAATTCTATCGAAATGGCCGCCACCACGATTAAGACCAAAGTGCATGCGTCAAAGTCGTGGTCACTACCTCAGTTACCACATAAAAACAAATGCCTCACCGGCCGAGGCGACTAGACCCTGCATCCCCAAAGTCCTTACGGACAAAACATATCCTAACTCATGATTACGGCGTACCGACCATTTCCATTCGCCAAGAATATTCGCACACGAGGTCGTACCCCCATCATACAAAAAGAAATAGTAATAAGGCGTCATAAGCAATTATCATCCCCCCTCTCGCCCGAAAAGGGGTCGTTCTTCGATCGATCATATCTGCTTACCAGGGTCGACCTCGAGGCGACCATGATAAGCATAGGGACTAACTGTATGGGTTGTAATTCGATCCCACGACAATCAATCAGATTGACCGTTCCTTTCGACTAGCACAAACATAACAGTCGCCAAGATCGCCTCAATCGAGAATACTACCCGTATTCGCCCAAAGACTTGGCCAGGGTCGATACTTTTTGGATATGTCCGAAATAACCCCCTAATGTGGGCCAGATCTCCAAGAAAGTCAACTCATACAACAAATGTCTATAAATACAAGGGCAGACATCATAAAAGGGGTTCCACTCTCTCCCCATGGGGGCTCTAAGAAATACAGAGTGAGAACCCAAGACAAAAATAGAATAATGGTAGATATATTGAAACATGATTGTAAAGGTCTGAACCTCTTCATGGAGAGGTAGATTAATTTATTATCATGAATAAAGATCACCAATATTTTCTATTGTCCATACAAGTATTTTCATTATCTTCTCCCTTATTAAATTTCAGATATGTTACGACTTGCTATGATTGGCCCTTCATTTTCATTGATTGTTATGAATTCATAAATGCTCGCAAATATTTTGAGTCAAAAACTTACTTATAACCCTTCCATGTTTCCAAGTTTTTACACGTTAGGAATTGGAATGAATTGCAAAGTTTTTGTCTTCGTGAATGTTTTCAAATTCTAATTCTTTGTTCATTTCTTTTTTGGACCATGTGAGTAGCAAAAAATCTAATTTTTCAAATGTAGGCAAAGCGTATAAGGCGACTTTTACATTTTTATACTTAATATAAGCACTTTAGTTAACAAAGAAATGAGCATTTTTATACTTAATTTTTACATTTTGTATGGGTCAGAATCCGACCCCATGATAATTAACAAAGTTAATTGCATTTAGAACTAATCCATAATTAACAAGGGGTGTGACCACTTACTTATAACATGATTCGACTCTCATTCGATAAGATGGACAAAGGTACGGCCTACCCGCCTCTCCATGGGGACGAAATCTCAACGTTATCATGACCACTCATTTCCTGCTCATGGAGATCACAACTATAAACACTAGAAGAATGAACCCCAGAAACGGGGCTTCTTTTTCATCATTATTCTCCAGAAAGAGAGAGAAAGAGAGAGAGAGAGAGAACACACAAGAAATATCCCTCTAATGGAAAGATAAAATATCATTGTAAGACTCTGAACCTCTTCATGGAGATACAGACCAAATCAATATCATCAATAAAAGTTGTTCATGCTTCTTCTCCTAATTTTGAATGTTTATTGTCATTCCTTTTACATAGTTCATGGATTATTACGATTTGCTATGATTTACCCGTAACTTTAATATATATTATTTTGTATTCATATATTGTATGACAACATTTTGAGTCGAACAATTTGGCGTCGTCTGTGGGGATTTCCTAGCAAAATCACGTAGTTCATCCCAGGTCCAAAAGGAAAGAAATGCCAAAAAAGAAGAACAACCTTGCTCCAACAAGCCAAAGTGGCATCCCCGGACAAGGGGAACTCGAAAATCTAAATCAAGATCCAAGCCCTCTCTCTCGATAGTGCGAACAAGAAGAAGAAGCCTCCCCCGAAAGGAGGATCCCTGTGAGGCACCTCCCGCATCCCCGATACGGGCTCTAACCGGAAACCGGCACAGAGATATCTCGAGCTGCGAGCCACCTCAAGACAGCCTGCATGCCCCTATTGGGAAGACAACACATAAACTGCTCAAGGTCTCAAATCAAAGCCGAGCCCAAGCACTTAATACCTACAACTGGGATTCAGGCTATGCGCCTTCACC
>JASVEL010003055.1:0-104578 GCA_032618575.1 Nicotiana noctiflora | reverse complement strand
TAACCTAGCGCTCTGATACCAACTTGTCACGACCCAAATCCGGTCGTGATGGCGCCCAACAATCAAGCTAGGCCAGCCAGACCAACAATTTAATTATAACACAATACCAGTCCCAAATGGACAACCCAAGAAGAATATATGAGTTTAAGAACTCCAATAATAATAGTAAAGAACAAAATACTGACACTCCCAAAGATCCGGAGTCACAAGTCTAGAGCCTCTAACAAAACCCAACAGGAAATAGAGAGTACGATATAGAAGTACTCAAGTCTGAATACAAGATATCAAAATAACAACTGGAAATGAGAGGAGAAGCTAGGTTCTGCGAACGTAGACAGCTACCTCAGCAACCCGATATGACACTGCAAACGCTGGAGATGCCTGTCTACTGCTCCTGAGTACCTGAGTCTGCACACAAAAGGTGCAGGGAGTAGGGGTGAGTACTAAGTACTCGGTGAGTAACAAATATATATATGTAGCTGACAGTAAGAAATCCACAAAATACCACAATATGAAGCTACACTACTGTCCGAATCTCCTACGAACTAGCAGCAACAATACAATACAGCTACCACATAGTAATTCAACAAATACAGATGCAATGCAATGCACATAACCGCTACGGCGTGTAGCCCGATCCAATTTAACGTCGACGGCGCTCACTGGGGGTGTGTACGGACTCCGGAGGGGCTCCTACAGCCCAAGCGCAATACTGCTGCGGCGTGCAGGCCCGATCCACATATCAACCACTGCGGCGTGCAGCCCGATCCCATGCTCAGTCCACAATAAGCAATTAAGTCACAAACAATTCATTTTCCTTAATTCCAGTTCTCAATTCATAATTTATGAAAAATACTTTAACTTTATTAAATTTGTAAAAGCCGGTGACTTAGCATTTCAAAAGTGTGATTTCAATTTCCAGGACTGAGATCAGTGATTTAAGCAATTTTAGCTATCACATAAATATTGCCCTCTAAGGACGCTACAGTTCGGCACGAGGCCCCAAACAAGGCTTACAGCCCACAAATATAGCAAATACAGTGTATTTCCAACACTAACAACATATTATTCATTTTCGGGATGGACCAAGTCTCAATCCCCAATCACAATCAATCCCGCACCTGCCACGGTGTGCGAGCCACGCCCTATTAGCGTCACAATGTGCTAAGCCGGGGGTTTCGAACCCTCAGGCTACCATATACATAAACTACTCACCTCTAGCCGGTCGTAGACTCGTCCGCGATGCCTTTTCCTTTGAATTTCGCTCCCTCGTGCGTAGAATCTAGTCAAACCACAATAATTATATCAAATACGGGTCAAAGAATCATAACCCACTTCAATTTATATGAAATTCGCATAATTACACTAAGTTGGTAAAACCCGACCCCGAGCCCCACTGCTCGGAAAATTCCGAAATTAGTACCAACGCGATCCTTATCTCGCCACGAGTCCGTGCATATAAAATTTATCGAAATCGGAGTTCAAATGGCCTTCCAAATCCAAAAATCCCGTTTTCATTACTTAGGCCACATTTCTTCAAGATTTCAACCCAATTTCATGAAGATTGATGTTAATACTACCATAAAATGATGTTTTTGAGTCAAGAATCTTACCTCCGACGAATACCCGATGACTTCTCGGTGATTTCCTCGAGTTTTCTTCTCTCTAGGGCTCAAAATTGTGTTTTGGGGGTGTAAACCCGTAACCCCTCTGTTCTGCAATTTAATTCACTGCCGGACACTATTGTTCTTCGCGTTCGCGTGACCCTCTACGCGTTCGCGATGAACAGCCCCGCCTTACTCTTCGCGAACGCGACGCTGGCCACGCGTTCGCGATGCTCAATTCCGGTTACCCTTCGCGGACGCGACGCCTCCCACGCGTTCGCGATGTTCAAACTTCCAGCCACCCGGATTTCTTCTACGCGTTCGCGATACACCTCCCGCGAACGCGAAGCACAACACCCACGACCCTACGCGAACGCGACCCAATCAACGCGTTCGCGATGCTTAACACTCCTGACCTACGCGAACGCGGCTCCCCCTCCCGCGAACGCGATGCACAAAAAGGCTTGGCCTTCGCGAACGCGACACTTGTCACGCGAACGCGAAGGCTTAAGGGCCTGGGCAGAACCTGCAGTTTTCTGCAGATTTTTGCCAAGTCCAAATGCCCGGTTGATGGTCCGAAATCATCCCGAGGCCCCGGGACCCCAACGAAAACCACCAACGTACCCCAAAACATGATACGAACTTGTTCCAATCATAAAAACACCATACTAAACATCAAAATCACCAATTAACCACGGATTCAAGCCTAAGTTTCTTCAAAACTTTCAAAACTAACATTCAATCCAAAACCCGATCAAACGATGTCCGAATGACCTGAAAATTTGCAGACATACCCAAAATCACATAACGAAGCTACAGAAATTGTCGGAATTCCATTCCGACCCCCGGATCAAAATATCACCTACCATCCGGTTTTCGCCAAAATTCAACATTCGCCAATTCAAGCCTAAAACTGCACCGGACCTCCGAATTCAATTCCGATTGTTCTCCTAAGTCATAAATGATCCCCCGGAACTAATCGAATAATCAGAATCCGGTTCCGAGCACTCTAACTCAATAGTCAACTCTTGGTTGACTTTCCATATTCAAGTTTTCTTCAAACATGCTATTTGTTTCATTTTCAATCCAAATCACTCCTAACTCACCCGATATACTCTAATACTGTTTTAAAAGCATAAGATATGTAATTGCAAGGTAACGGGGTGGTAATTCCCGTAACGACGGGCCGGGTCGTTACATTCTCCCCAACTTAAACAAACGCTGGTCCGCGAGCGGGTTAAGAAACATACCTGGAGCATCAAACAAGTGTGTATATCTGCTCCGCATTTCCTGCTCGGTCTCCCAAGTTGCTTCCTCCACGGGACGACCTCTCCACTGCACTTTTACCGAAGCTATGTCCTTAGATCTCAGCTTACGAACCTGTCGACCCAAAATGGCTACTGGTTCCACATCATAAGTCAAATCCTCATCTAGCTGTATCGTGCCGAAGTCCAACACATGAGACGGGTCTCCGACATACTTCCGGAGCATAGATACATGGAACACCGGGTGAACTCCCGACAAACCTGGGTGGCAAAGCAAGCATATAAGCCACCTCCCCAACTTTCCTAAGCACCTCAAAAGGTCCAATGAACCTTGGGCTCAACTTTCCTTTCTTTCCAAACCTCATAACACCCTTCATAGGCGAAACTTTCAGCAACACCTTCTCACCTACTGAATATAAGACACATCTCGGACCTTCCGGTCTCCATAACTCTTCTGACGTGACTGAGCTGTGCGAAGTCTCTCTTGAATCACCTTTACCTTGTCTAAGGCATCTTGGACTAACTCTGTCCCCAACAACCTAGCCTCGCCGGGCTCGAACCAACCGATTGGAGACCTACACCGTCTCCCATATAAAGCTTCATACGGTGCCATTTGAATGCTGGACTGATAGCTATTATTGTAAGCAAACTCCGCCAATGGCAAATACTCAGCCCATGAACCACCAAAATCAATGACACAAGCACGCATCATGTCCTCCAATATCTGAATAGTACGCTCAGACTGCCCATCCGTCTGTGGATGAAATGCTGTGCTCAACTCTACCTGTGAACCCAACTCTCGCTGAAATGTCCTCCGGAACTGAGATGTGAACTGGGTACCTCTGTCTGATATAATGGAAATAGGAACTCCATGCAATCTCACTATATCACGGATGAATATCTCTGCCAACCGCTCTGAGGTATAGGTAGTACACACTGGGATGAAATGAGCTGACTTGGTCAACCTATCCACCACCACCCAAACTGAATCAAACTTCCTCGTTGTCCGAGGGAGTCCACTAACAAAGTCTATAGTAATCCTTTCCCACTTCCACTCCGGAATATCAATACGCTGGAATACACCACCAGGTCTCTGATGCTCATATTTGACCTGCTGACAGTTTAGACACCGAGCCACATGGCTCACAATATCTTTCTTCATCTTTCTCCACCAGTAATGCTGCTTCAAATCCTGGTACATCTTCGCGGCTCCTGGATGAATAGAATACCGCGAGCTGTGGGCCTCCTCCAATATCAACTCACGAAGGCCATCAACATTGGGCACGCATATCCGGCCCTGCATCCGCAATACACCATCACTATCAATAGTGACATCTCTGGCATCATCATGCTGAACTCTGTCCTTAAGGACAAGTAAGTGTGGATCATCATACTGGCGCTCTCGAATACGATCATATAAAGAAGAACGAGCTACTACACAAGCCATTACCCGACCGGGCTCAGAAATATCCAGCCTTACCATCTGATTAGCTAACGCCTGAACATCAACTGCTAGGGGTCTCTCCCCAACTGGAATATACGCCAAACTGCCCATACTAATAGCCTTCCGGCTCAATGCATCAGCCACTACATTGGCTTTCCCGGGATGATACAAGATAGTAATGTCATAGTCTTTAAGCAATTCAAGCCATCTCCGCTGCCTCAAATTTAGATCTTTTTGCTTAAACAAATGCTGAAGGCTGCGGTGGTCTGTATATACATCACAAGATACACCATATAGGTAATGCCTCCAAATCTTCAAGGCATGAACAATAGCAACTAACTCCAAATCATGAACGGGGTAGTTCTTCTCGTGGGGCTTTAGCTGACGAGAAGCATATGCAATAACTCTACCCTCCTGCATCAACATACAACCGAGTCCAACTCTGGAAGCATCACAATACACCGTATATGACCCTGAGGCCGATGGTAACACAAGTACTGGAGCTGTGGTCAAAGCCTCCTTGAGCCTCTGAAAGCTCTCCTCACATTCATCGGACCACACAAATGGGGCGTTCTTCTGTGTCAGCTTAGTCAACGGTGAAGCAATAGATGAGAAATCCTGAACAAACCGACGATAATAGCCTGCCAAGCCA
Organism: Nicotiana noctiflora; assembly: GCA_032618575.1. Lineage (NCBI taxonomy): Eukaryota > Viridiplantae > Streptophyta > Magnoliopsida > Solanales > Solanaceae > Nicotiana > Nicotiana noctiflora. Next base: position 99,613 of record JASVEL010003055.1, on the reverse strand, counting down.
AGAAAACTCCGAATCTCTGTAGCTGAGGAAGGTCTGGGCCAATTCTGCACTGCCTCAACCTTCTGTGGATCAACCCGAATACCATCACTGGACACTATATGTCCCAGAAAACCCACAGTATCAAGCCGGAACTCACACTTAGTGAATTTTGCATAAAGCTTCTCTTCCCTCAACCTCTGCAATGCCACTCTCAAATGCTGTGCATGCTCCTCCTGGCTGCGTGAATATACCAGAATATCATCAATAAACACAATCACAAAAGAATCAAGGTACGGCCGAAATACACTATTCATCAAGTGCATGAATGCTGCCGGGGCATTAGTCAACCCGAAAGACATCACCAGGAACTCGTAGTGCCCATATCGCGTCTTGAACGATGTCTTCATAATATCCGAGTCCCTGATCTTCAACTGATGATAGCCCGATCGAAGATCAATCTTAGAAAATACACTAGCTCACTGTAGCTGATCAAATAGGTCCTCGATACGAGGTAATGGGTACTTATTCTTCACTGTTACCTTGTTCAGCTGCCTGTAATCAATGCACATTCTCATTGTGCCATCTTTGTTCTTTACGAACAACACCGGTGCACCCCAAGGTGACACACTCGGACGAATGAAACCCTTATCTAAGAGTTCTTGAAGCTTGTTCCTTCAATTCTTTTAACTCTGCCGGTGCCATGCGATAGGGAGGAATAGAAATGGGCTGAGTGCCCGGCACCAAGTCAATACCAAAGTCAATATCTCTGTCAGGCGGCATGCCCGGCAGGTCTGCTGGAAATACATCCGGAAACTCCCTCATAATGGGGACCGAATCAAGACCGGGTGTCTCAGCCTCAACATTTCTAATGAAGGCCAAATAAGATAAACAACCCTTGCCAATCATTCGTTGGGCCTTTATATAAGAAATCACCCTGTCGGACACATAATCGGTCAAGCCACGCCACTCGATCCTCGGATTACCTGGAATAGCTAGTGTGACTGTCTTGGCATGACAGTCCAGAATTGCATGGTAAGGAGATAGCCAATCCATGCCTAGGATTACATCGAAATCTACCATGCCCAGTAGTAATAGATCAACTCGGGTCTCCAGACCCCCAATAGTAATAATACAGGATCGATATACCTGATCCACAACAAGAGTATCCCCCACTGGGGTAGACACATGTACGGGCAAAGCAAGAATACCACTGGTCATACCCAAATGATGTGCAAAGTAAGTAGAGACATAAGAATAGGTGGATCCGGGATCAAATAAGACAGAAGCATCCCTGTGGCAAACTGAGATAATACCTGAAATGACCGCATCTGAAGCACTAGCATCCTTCCTGTCCGGAAGAGCATAGAAACGAGCTTGGCCTCCACCAGTACGATCCTCGCCTCTGGGGCATTCTCTAGATACCTGGCCACCGGTCCTAGCCGACCGTCTTGGCGCTGAAGAAACGAGGAGTAAAGACGAAGGCTCGATCCCTCCGCCGAGACCGCTTACGAAGCCACCGAGGACACTCTCTCCCGATATGGCCCAAATCACCGCACTCAAAACAATGGCCCGAAGATGGGAGAAGGGGCTGCCGAGGACCCCTCGCTACCGATGAATCTTGTGCTTGAGGAAACGGGAGCGAGCTCGAGGCCGGAAGAGCACTCGGTGCGGTGCCGACTCTGCCGGCGGCTCTGCCGACCACGATAACCCTCGCCGGCGCTCGACGACCACGATCGGATGAAACCCCGACCGGACTCTGTACGTCCGGACCGATGAGACACGAAAGAGCGACCTCTCGCTATGCTGAAATTGGCCCCTAGACGGAGCACCACCGTAACTGCCAGTACCAGGAGGCCTCTTAGCCTCTCTCTCCTCTCGCTCCTTGCGGCGATCCGTCTCAATGTGACGGGCAGCATCAACCACCTCCTCAAAGGTAACTCGTCGAAACTCTCTCCCTGGTCATCAATATGCGGATGGGATAAATAAGACCATCGATAAATCTCCGAATCCTCTCCCTGTCCGTAGGAACCATCCACATGGCATGACGGGCCAGCTGTGTGAATCTCATCTCGCACTGATTAACTGTCATCTCTCCCTGCTTCAACCACTCGAACCGACGTCGCAGCTCCTCTCTCCGAGACCGAGGCACGTACTTCTCCAAAAATACCGTGGAGAACTGCTGCCAAGTGAGGGGCACTGCCCCAGCGGGACTACGCCTCTCAAAATCCTCCCACCACTGAAATGCTGCACCTGTGAACTGAAAAGTGGTGAATGAAACACCGCTGGACTCTAGAATACCCGCGGTGCGAAGCGTGCGCTGACATCTGTCAAGAAAACCCTGGGCGTCCTCGCCCTTAGTACCACTGAATGTCGGAGGCTATAGCCTCTCAAATCTCTCCAAACGACGCTGCTCATCGTCGGGCATAACTGGAACCATATATGCGGGAGCTGGTGCAACGGGCGCAACTGGCTGAACTGGCTCGGGTGTGTGAGCCACGGGGGTCTGATTCCCTCCCCCTGCCTGTGAAGAAGATACTGCAGTAGTAGCTGCAACTACCTGAGCCAAGCATGTGCACACTGATAAGATCTGAGCCAAGGTCTCCTGAAGACCTGGTATGACAATGGGCACTGCCGGTGCCTGAACCTGAGTTGCCGGAGCGTCTGCCGCTGGAATCTGGTCCTGAGTCTGGGCCACTGGCGCAGGAATCTGACCCTGAGTCTGGTCAGTTGGTGGGTCGGCAGGTGCTGGTGCTGCTGCCCTACCTCTACCACGACCACGGCCTCTGGGTGCCAATGGTGGTCGTCCGCCACGTCCGCTAGCACGTGTTCTCGCCATCTGCGAGAGAATAGAATATGGAAAAATTTAATTTCATGATAACACAAATCGCACGATATGAATTCAAGAAAATGAGGTTTTTCCTAAAGTTTCTGTAGCCCTCCGAGAAATGTGAAGTGTTTCCTAAAGGTTTGCAGCCTCCCGAGGATAAATATAGGCGTCCCCGTACCGATCCACGAGACTCTACTGTCACGACCCAAATCCGGTCGTGATGGCGCCCAACAATCAAGCTAGGCCAGCCAGACCAACAATTTAATTATAACACAATACCGGTCCCCAAATGGACAACCCAAGAAGAATATATGAGTTTAAGAACTCCAATAATAATAATACTTGAACAAAAGTACTGACACTCCCAAAGATCCGGAGTCACAAGTCTAGAGCCTCTAACAAAACCCAACAGGAAATAGAGAGTACGATATAGAAGTACTCAAGTCTGAATACAAAATATAAAATAACAATTGGAATGAGAGGAGAAGCTAGGTTCTGCGAACGTAGGCAGCTACCTCAGCAACTCGATGTGACAATGTAAACGCTGGAGATGCCCGTCTACTGCTCCTGAGTACCTGAGTCTGCACACAAAAGGTGCAGGGAGTAGGGGTGAGTACTAAGTACTCGGTGAGTAACAAATATATATATGTAGTTGACAGTAAGAAATCCACAAAAATACCACAATATGAAGCTACACTACAGTCCGAATCTCCTACGAACTAGCAGCAACAATACAATATAGCTACCACAAAGTAATTCAACAAATATAGATGCAATGCAATGCACATAACTGCTACGGCGTGTAGCCGATCCAATTTAACGTCGACGGCGCTCACTGGGGGTGTGTACAGACTCCGGAGGGGCTCCTGCAGCCCAAGCGCAATACTGCTGCGGCGTGCAGCCCGATCCTCATATCAACCACTGCGGCGTGCAGCCCGATCCCATGCTCAGTCCACAATAAACAATTAAGTCACAAAACATTTCATTTTCCTTAATTCCAGTTCTCAATTCATAATTTATGAAAAATACTTTAACTTTATTAAATTTGTAAAAGCGGTGACTTAGCATTTCAAAAGTGTGATTTCAATTTCCAGGACTGAGATTAGTGATTTAAGCAATTATAGCTATCACATAAATATTGTCCTCTAAGGACGCTACAGATCGGCACAAGGCCCCAAACAAGGCTTACAGCCCACAAATATAGCAAATACGGTGTATTTCCAACACTAACAACATATTATTCATTTCCGGGATGGACCAAGTCTCAATCCCCAATCACAATCAATCCCGCACCTGCCACGGTGTGCGAGCCACGCCCTATTAGCGTCACAATGTGCTAAGCCGGGGTTTCGAACCCTCAGGCTACCATATACATAAACTACTCACCTCTAGCCGGTCGTAGACTCGTCCGCGATGCCTTTTCCTTTGAATTTCGCTCCCTCGTGCGTAGAATCTAGTCAAACCACAATAATTATATCAAATACGGGTCAAAGAATCATAACCCACTTCAATTTATATGAAATTCGCATAATTACACTAAGTTGGTAAAACCCGACCCGGGCCCCACTGCTCGGAAAATTCCGAAATTAGTACCAACGCGATCCTTATCTCGCCACGAGTCCGTGCATATAAAATTTATCGAAATCGGAGTTCAAATGGCCTTCCAAATCCAAAAATCCCGTTTTCATTACTTAGGCCACATTTCTTCAAGATTTCAACCCAATTTCATGAAGATTGATGTTAATACTACCATAAAATGATGTTTTTGAGTCAAGAATCTTACCTCCGACGAATACCCGATGACTTCTCGGTGATTTCCTCGAGTTTTCTTCTCTCTAGGGCTCAAAATTGTGTTTTGGGGGTGTAAACCCGTAACCCCTCTGTTCTGCAATTTAATTCACTGCCGGACACTATTGTTCTTCGCGTTCGCGTGACCCTCTACGCGTTCGCGATGAACAGCCCCGCCTTACTCTTCGCGAACGCGACGCTGGCCACGCGTTCGCGATGCTCAATTCCGGTTACCCTTCGCGGACGCGACGCCTACCACGCGTTCGCGATGTTCAATATTCCCAGCCACCTATTTCCCTTCTACGCGTTCGCGATAAACCTTCCGCGAACGCGAAGCACAACTCCCACGACCCTACGCGAACTCGACCCAATCAACGCGTTCGCGATGCTTAACACTCCTGACCTACACGAACGCGGCTCCCCCTCCCGTGAACGCGATGCACAAAAAGGCTTGGCCTTCGCGAATGCGACACTTGTCACGCGAATGCGAAGGCTTAAGGGCCTGGGCAGAACCTGCAGTTTTTCTGCAGATTTTTGCCAAGTCCAAATGCCCGGTTGATGGTCCGAAATCATCCCGAGGCCCCCGGGACCCCAACGAAAACCACCAACGTACCCCAAAACATGATACGAACTTGTTCCAATCATAAAAACACCATACTAAACATCAAAATCACCAATTAACCACGGATTCAAGCCTAAGTTTCTTCAAAACTTTCAAAACTAACATTCAATCCAAAACCAGATCAAACGATGTCCGAATGACCTGAAAATTTGCAGACATATCCAAAATCACATAACGAAGCTACAGAAATTGTCGGAATTCCATTCCGACCCCCGGATCAAAATATCACCTACCATCCGGTTTCGCCAAAATTCAACATTCGCCAATTCAAGCTTAAAACTACACCGGACCTCCGAATTCAATTCCGATTGTTCTCCTAAGTCATAAATGATCCCCCGGAACTAGTCGAATCATCAGAATCCGGTTCAGAGCACTCTAACTCAATAGTCAACTCTTGGTTGACTTTCCATATTCAAGTTTTCTTCAAACATGCTATTTGTTTCATTTTCAATCCAAATCACTCCTAACTCACCCGATATACTCTAATACTGTTTTAAAAGCATAATATATGTAAATGCAAGGTAACGGGGTGGTAATTCCCGTAACGACGGGCCGAGTCGTTACACCTTTGAACCAAACAACACCGTGTGGAGCAATAAATCTAAGCCATTGATGTGGTCCCCTTTCAAATAAAACGACGTAGTATAAGTATTCAATCACAGTCCTCCAATGCATTTGATTAGACGGACAAGGCTGATGAGACAATTAACTAAACGACGTAGCTTAGGGCGTTTAATCTCAACCGTTCAAAGTATTAATCTAACGGACACAATGAAATACCTCATTAAAAGACACGACACCCTTTTGAGCCCAAGGGATCCTAGTCGTTCATCTCATCAAATTCAACAGCCTAGAATTAATAACACCACTTTAATATATATTATACCCTCTCCGTCTGCCCCCTCATTATACACACACACATTTCATATGAAAAACCCTAGCACCCCTAATCTCCTTCATCCTCTCCTCACCATCTCCAATGAAGACCACCGGAGGTCACCCCAGACCTCCGTCTCCAGCCTAAGCCAACCCCCAAAACACCCTTCTCACCACCAAACAACCGTTAACCCCCATTAATCCCGACCAAAAAACCAATAGTTTCCCCAAGTCTTGAAAATCCGGTCGTCGGAACCCTAGTCGGAGACCACTTAGGGTATGAACCAATGACCCAAAATAACACCATTTGACCACCTTGAGGCGATCTAACACCCTATCTAGGTGGTTTCCCTCGAATAAGTCCCAAACCCTTCGAATACCCAAAAAATAGTCACCGGAACCCTACTCCGGCGAGTACCCAAAAACAAACCTACTCCTAAAATTTTACCCTAGGTCTCCTTATCCCTCTCATACACTCAAATAAAACCCCCAAAGCCTTGTTTGGAGGATTTACCACTCTGAAGACTAACAGTCTTCGAAACTCTGCAAATCAAGAAAAATGAAAATAACAAAGAAGAAAGAAAGAAAAAAAGAAAGGAAGAAAAGGAAAAAGAAAAAGAAATGGCCTGAAAAAGCTAAGTATCCCTCACCTTTTCTTTCATTCAGTGGTGTTATGTGTTCTGAACTTTCTTCTTTACATGCCTATCATTCTTGTCTGAATCTGTTCATATGCATGTCTAAAATATGAATCTATCTCCGTTTAATTCATACTTGTTCATGCTAGCCCTGATCTCGTACATGCTTGAATTATCTAAGTGTTTTTAGTATTCTGATATTAACTACTCATAAATTGTGTGCTAATCAGCCATTTTTATGTGATTGTTCATTATATTCTGCCTCGATTGTGTTTTAGTTAGTTGGAATGCAACCATTATCAAACTTTTCCTCTGAGTTATGATTAATTGAAAGTTAATTCGTGTTTACGGTTATATGTGCAAAACAACATGAATCTGGCTATATTTGTAACTTGATTTATATGTTAGTTCATTCTGAACCTTTGAGTACTTATGTATACTTAGGTCATGTGTATAAATGTTTTGTGGCTATGTTTGTGAGTTAAGTATGGGTTTTGATTAGTGGCTATGTTCAGATTAGTGGTTGTGTTCTGATTTATGGCTATTTGTTAAAGTGGTTAAAATTGCAAAGGCTTTAGTCTGAAATTGATTAAGTCTTAAAAGACATGTCTGATTAGTGGATATTTGTTAAATACATGCTACCTTAGTCCTGCAGACCTAAGGCAGGTCGGGTAATAATAGTCAAAAGCAAGGGGTCAAAGGGGAAGGGTAAATGGCATTATTGTGGATTAAATAAAGCCTATAAGGAAACAAATCACTTTAGTGCTTGGTATTTCTGAAATTACTTGAATAAAAAGGGGTATACTAGGTAGAGTTAAAAGGTATTTGTGTAATAAACCTAAGCAAGTGAGGGTAATTGGGTAAAACCTGCATAATAGAACCCAATAGAACTGCCCAGAACCTTCAAGCAGGGGTTCTAGGGCATTTCGATACAATTTTAATGGACTATACTGTAATTAATTGAAAAGAATAAGGGGAGGCAAATAGAATTAAATTATTTGAAATTCCCTCTAAAATTCCTCTATAAATAGGCTTCTATAAGCCTGAAAAAAGGGTTACACATTGGTTCCACATCTCCAGATTTTGAGAGTTCGAATTTTGATAGTTAAAAGGGTTGAATTCTGTTGGTTCCATCTTTGATAACTGAAAGAGAGATTCAGCTGATATTATTTGTCTACTTGATCATCAATTTGAGAATTGGTGCTTTTGGATCCTTGGCTGGTGTTTATCTACTGTTTTGTTCTCACTAGCTTGGATTTTGATTATTCTCGAAGTTGATTGCTATTTGTTTATCGAGCTTGGGGATTTCCTGTGTTGTTCATCTATTTATTGTTGGTGTTTCTCTGCTCTTACCATTGCTGACTGCTTCTGCTTTTCATCCCCTTAGAACTCACCGGTTCATTTTGTTGATCAGGTACACATCTGTTTCCTGGAGGTGTAATTGAGATTTATAAATGAATAATTGAAGTTTAATTGACGAAGTTGTTTCTGTTTCTTCTTTCTAGCAGTAGTTTTTATTTCATAGAAATCATTGTAATTCGTTAGGTATTGGTTGTAATAATTAACAACCATATGACTTTTATTTAGATTAAAGTGGAGTAGCTAATGTTGTAGTTAGGTGTAGATCATTCGTTAGATACAGCTTATCACCAAACTCAAAACTAAAACAGGATAAAATGAAGTTAATACACTTAGGTAAATAAAAACACGATTCTGAAACTGGACGTATGAATTGGTATCAAACTACTCATGTTAACTAAATTTTGAATCTAGACCAATTTAATTAAAAAGGGAATAAGTAGTTCAAGTTTAAATAATATCATCGCCTAGCTTCACTCAAAAAACGACTTAGGTACAGAATAGTTTTAGATTTATGTGATTATTAATAACTCAAGCATGTTTAGTTAGTATAACAATATTGATACAAATTATGGTGTTAGAACTTTAGTTAATTACTGAAACTAGTAGTGATTGAAATGTAACTTGGTACCCTTCTGAAGAATATGAGTTTACTGATTTTCTCTGTTATTTGAAAAATATCTGTTTAAATACTGTTCTGAAAATGTTAGTTTGTTCTTAATTTTATTCATATACTCTGGGCCTGATCACGAATATAGGCCCAGGTTCAATTAATAAGATGCTCGGGTTATCGAGTGGGGATAGTAGCGTGTGTTGGGCTTTTGAAGCCCAAATGTCCTTAATAATGGACTGCTAAGGCAGTCTGAAGTCAGGCCCCAATGATAAATAATGGCCTGCACTCCAAACATTATAACCTTAAAAAAATACGAAAAACAGATGCATATTAGGAAGGAAAAAACAAAAATAGAAAACATAGTACATAAATAGGATTGAGCCTTAATAATAAGGGATGAGCCTCGTTCCGAACATGAAAAATACACGGGGCCCCCAAATGGATTTCAATATAAAATTGTTAGACTTGGAGGGACCGTTTTGTGAATTTCACGGTCCTTCCCGAAGATAATAAAAATGTAGATGTTATAGGCACGATAAAATAAAATTGCGTTCCTAATACGGGTGTAAATTTTATGTGACCTAAATCTGAAATCCCGGTGAAGCTGAAATGCACTAAAGTCAGAGGCGTACTGGTTGAGGTGTGACTTGAAATGCATTTTCATGACGTCGCAACTTCTAAAAATAATAAAGTGGAACATTAATAGCATTTGAAAATTGAAGCATATAAATCAGATAAAACAAATACGGCAGTTGAGCGACCGTGCTTGAACCACGAAATCCGAGAATGCCTAATACCTTCTCCCGGGTTAATAGAATTCCTTATCCAGATTTCTAGTTTCGCGGACTGTTAAACAGAGTCATAATTTCCTCGGTTCGGGATTAAACCGGTGACTTGGGACACCATTATTTTCCCAAGTGGCGACTCAGAAAATTAATAAAAAAATCTCGTTTCGAATGTCTATTAATTGGAAAAACTCCTTCCCTATTATTATTAAATCCTTTCCCGGGGTGTAGTAGTAAATAGTTGGGACGTAAAGAAAAAGGAGGTGTGATAGCTCTGGCGACTCTGCTGGGGACAAGAAACCTAGAACTTATGTTCAGGGTTTAAGAATTCGAGCTCATTAAATTGCCGCTTTTGATTATATCTTATTTCATTATATGCTTTGGTCAACATGTTATATGTTTACCACTTTGATATTACGTGAACTGTATATATAAAATTGTGCCAAAAAACCTTCTCTTCTTAGCTCTGGGGATGTGCTTACTGGTTGAGACTCCCATTTCTATTAAGTCATACCCAATAAGAAATAGAGGCCGGATATGTTACAAAGTCGGACGATCCCGCGGGTCCCTGGTGTGTAGCCCCCTCCTCGATCCTAGTTGTTCGCTCGCGTACACAGTCTAGAACCAATGAAAATCAGGATATTGAGCCTAGATTTAGGATGATTATTTGCATTATATCTGACTTAGGGGAAGCAACACAGGGGTTGGGTCCATCTTGGAAAGGTGACTCGGATATCAAAGACCGAGCATGATTACATGTTGCATTTATTTGTCCTGGGCTATTATGTTGACCGGCTTAATACCTGAAAACAAAAAAAGAAAAATAGCGATTTTTAGAATAACAATACTGAAATAGTGACGAAATGCTGTCAAATATTGAAAAGGAAAGTCTGAAAATAGTCACAATAATTTTGTCAAAATAGTTGGTCTTAAAATAATTTGACCGAACTAGGCTGGTGTGATTCTCACCACTAGGCGAGATACGTAGGCAACCCGTGACAGGTCCAACCACCTCTTTTCAATAATAATAAAAAAAATGTTGAATTTTTAGTTTTATTAATAAAATCAAAGTGATGCCGTTTTTGAAAATAACCGAATGTTCCGAAAGGACGCCGGAAGGCTGTTTGTGCAAAAATGGCCGCTTTTGAAGTCATTTTTCTTTAAATATTAATAGCCTTGAAATTTTCGAATGAAATATGGAAAGGTTTATTCTTTAAATAATAATAGCCTTGAAAAGATTTTTGTTTTCTTTTGGAGTTAAATAAGTCGCCTTTAATAAATGTGCAGGATGAGCACAATAAAAAATGAACCCGTTGCACTGATGAACAAGATCCCTTTGGAGTTACGATTGTGGTGGAATGATTTAGGCCAAGATGGACAGGATTGGGTCAACAAATATTTGAAAGATCTTACTGGGCTGCTTGACATAGTACCTCGAGGTGATATTATCCGAGCTTTAGATGCCTGTTGGGATCCCACACACAACGTGCTCCACTTCTCAGACTTTGAGCTTACTCCTACATTGGAGGAAATTGCTAACTATATCGGAAAGGGTGAGGTTCCCTTAAAAAACAAGTATCTGGTTGCTCCAAGGGCTATCACTGTGTATAGATTCCTGGACTCCTTAAAGATCGCCAGAAATGTTCACAATGAAGATTTGGTCCACGGGTTCTGCACCATGAACTTTATATACCGTAGATATGGCCGCGTTGGAGGATTCAATGTTCCAATGAACAAACTCTGCAGCAAAGCAAACCGTGCTAAATGGGAGGAACACAAGCGTTTCGCCTTTATGGTAGCCTTTCTGGGGTTAATCATATTTCCAAGGAAAGACGGGAACATCGACGTTAGAGTTGCCATAATTGCCAGTACTCTCCTTACCCAGGATAACAGTACTTTGGCACCAATGATAGTGGCCGATATCTTCCGTGCTCTCACGACTTGCAAAGCGGGAGAAGATTTCTTCGAGGCCTTCAGATGTGGATGATAGAGAATTTATGCAGCCACCCTCAGTTTTCAAGCTATGAATCATCTGAAAAGACATGTATCGAAGAATTCTACGTGAGGACAAAAGAGGCCAAGTTGCCAGAAGGGTCGAAGGGTTGGATCACATATTTCCGATCAATGACTGCTAGCCGGATAGAATGGGTGTATGGATGGTTGCCCCTCAATGAAGTCATATATATGCCAGCAGAAGGGTCGTATTTCCGTTTAATGGGTCTCAAGAGTATCCAAACTTATGTGCCATATCGAGTATTAAGGAAACTCGAAAGATATCAGATTGTGCCGAAAGATGGGGACCTCAACCTTCAAGCAATAGAGATCAGTCCCGAAAGAAAAAATACGGCAAATATGGTATGAGTGCCAATATTTGAGAATGGACACCTGTGCGAGAGATCAGGCTAGAGGTGAAGTGTCACTGGGATATTCTGCATGGTACCGTAGAGATGTTGAGCATGAGAGGCCGACAAAGAGACCTCATATTCAAGAATCTGCCGAGAAATTGAAGGAACAAAAGGATTGGCTGGCCAAGGAGAATGAATATCGAGCCAGAATCAGCATGTTGGAGAAACAATTTCAGGACCTCAAATTCGAAAGCAGCTTACAAGCAGCAGCCGATGAGGGTGAAAAGAAATAGCCGAGGAAAGAAAATGAAACATTAAAGGCTCAGACTGCGAAAATGAGACCAACAACTGAAACCCCAGTTCGACTTGCCCGGGATGAAAAGCTAATTGAAAATCTACGGGGCAAGTTGAACGATTATAACTTTAATCTAGATAAAGTTGAGAAGGAATTAGTTGGGGTTCGAAAACAATTGGCCAAGAATACTGAAGAAAGGGCTCGGATGATTCGACAGTGAAAGGATGAACATAATGTTGAAGTAGCCCGATTAAGGAAGAAGATTGTTACGGGCGAGATCAAAAGTAGCAAACAAACCAAAGAATTTGATATAGAGAGAGAGCATTGCTACATGGCCGTGGCCCGGTTAGAATTGGAGCTACAACAACTTCAAAAGAAGAGCAAGCAAACCTTGGATGCTCGTGCCGAACAGATTGGGAGATTGCTTCAAGAGAAAGGGGTCATCAGGGAAAGAATTGTCAACATTGCTCACTACATTACACGGAAATGCCAACTATGCGAGGATATGACGCAGTCTACGTTTACCGCAGTAGCAGTGATCTTTGCGAAACAAGTGATGATCGACCTAGACAAACTCCTAAAGGGATTAGAATATAGGCATGTTGTAAGACCGAACGATGTCTCGCGCGCGCTAGGGGCTTTAATGTATTCATAGGGCATGCATTTTTCTATTTGTGTTTTTCTGCATCTAGAAGGTTGCAGTACAACATTATCTTTTGTAATCAATGTTTGAATATCAATGAAAATCCAAAATTGTCATTATTTTTTCCTAACATGCAAATTGCTTGTGCTATAGGCAAACATATAGGATTGAAAAACGAAAGAAAAAAACGAAAAAAAGAAAAGAAAAAAAAAAGAAACAATGGAAACAGTGATGGGTGGATACAAAATAAAAGAAAATCCTAAAAAAGAGAATTGGAGGGTCAAAAGAAGAACAATAATGCCGGGATGACGCATAAATTCCGGGCAAAAGTAAAAAACTTGTGATGTTTATCTATTATGATCTAACTATTAACAAGTTTTTGTCGTTGATGAGTATCAGATAAAATAGTTAGCAACTGGTATTCTGGCACATCACTACTACAACACTCGTTCCAACAGCATGAAAAAAGTAGTGACCCAAGAAATTGAGCCGACAATCATAGATCCCGTGCAGGAGGAAAAAGTAATAGATGTGAACAGCATGAAGGAAGAAGTGTATAAGTTGAAACAACAGATGTCGGAAATGTATCAGGCTTGGTCAAGGGGGCAACCCTTACCTACTTACCCAGCTAACCCCACATATATTCCTTCCTTAAACCCGAACCAAGATCCACCCACCATTAGCTCATCTTCTACATATCGTACTTACCGACACTATTATGCCACTACATCACAAGTACCACTCTCACTACCTAAACAAGCTCCACCACCACCACCCCAGGCCGCTCCCGTGTATGTAGCACCACCACCAGCCACTTTATATAAATCCTCCAGTGAGCCTGTATTTCATATCCAGGATAATCATTAATACCCTCCAGAGCCCATCTTCAGACAACCTGATTCTTACACCACACTTGTCGACATTACGGAGGAGGAGAAACCTGCTAGAAACTCTGAACAAGAGGAGATGGTCAGGAAAATGAAGAGCCTTAAGCAGTCGTTTCGCAATATGCAGGGTCTGGGAGGCCAAGGTAGTATAGCATATATGGACTTGTGTTTGTTCCCTGAGGTAGAGCTACCCACTGGGTTCAAATTGCAAAAATTTGACATTTATGAAAGCCATGGTTATCCAGTGGCCCATCAGAGAGTATATTGCAGTAAAATGCATGGAGCTGGGGGAAAGGATGAACTACTTATGGCCTACTTCAATCAAAGCCTCAGTGGCTCAGCATTGGAATGGTACACCCGTCAAGATCACACTCGATGGTTCATTTGGGATGATTTGGCTCAATCATTTGCGAACCATTTTCAATATAATCTAGAAATCATCCCTGATAGATTTTCATTGACCAAAATGGAAAAGAAGCCCATAAAGAGCTTTCGGGAGTATGGTTTCAGGTGGAGGGAACAGGCGGCTCGTGTGGATCCACCAATGAAAGAAGGAGAAATGGTAGATTATTTCTTACAAACTTTGGAGTCGACATACTACGGGCATCTGGTGTCTGCAATTGGAAAGACCTTTAATGAGGTAGTGAAGATAGGGAGTTTTGTTGAAGAAGGTTTGAAAATGAACAAGATTATGAATTACTCAGTCATCAAGTCTACAAATCAAGCAATTCAGACGGGGATGGGAGGATCAATTGGGAAGAAGAAGAAAGAAGAAGTGTCGGCTATAGAGGGAAGATCTTGGTCTCGTGGCCCCAACCTATATCATCACTAGCCTCGCCCATACCAACCATATCCACCAGCACCGTGTAACCCACCTCCACATTATTATCCTCCAAATGGTCCTCAATTTTCTGTCCAACATGCCCAGTCTTACCCGTCGCCTCCACCTTCATGGCGAGCCCCAGCTCCTCAGAATGTCTACCAAGCCCAAAATGCCTACCCACCATCAAAAACCTACAGAAATCCTAACCGAACTAGTTTTCGTCCTGGCCCTTAAGTGAAAAGTGACAGGGCTCAGAGAAAGAAAAAATTCACTCCTCTGGGAGAATCATATACTAGCCTCTCCACCGACTAAGGCAATTGGGAATGTTGAGTCCCATTGAGCCTAAAATTCCCAATCCTCCACCGAGAAGCTTAAATCAATCCATCCATTGTGAATACTATTATGGGGCACCAGGACATGATACGGAGAAATGTTGGCACCTAAAGTCTGTGATATAAGAACTGATTGACTCCGGAAGAATTGAGGTGCAAGCACCCAAGACTCCCAACATAACGCAAAATCTGGTGCATTATGAAACACATATGATAGAGCTAGTACCGGGAGAAAGCTGCAAAAAACCCTCTCAGACTGCGATGACAATCAAAGCAAACAACAAGGCGAAGGAGAAAGTTGGGAGTGAGAAAGTGTCAATCGAGCCACCAACAAAACATCCATCAGTGATGATTGAGCCCGAGCGGATAAAAGTGATAGTACCAGGGTCGCCACTTGGGAAAATAATGGTGTCCCGAGTCACCGGTTTAATCCCAAACTGAGGAAATTATGACTTTGTCTAATAGTTCACGAAATTAGAAATCCGGATAAAGAATTTTGTTAACTCGGAAGAAGGTGTTATGCACTCCTTGATTCTATGGTTCTAGCACGGTCGCTCAACTGCCATATTTGTTTTTATTTTATTTCCTTATATGCTTCAATTTTTCAAGTGTTATTAATATCCCGCTTTGTTATTTTTAAGACTTGCGACGTCATAAAAATGCATTTCGAGTCACACCGTAACCAGTATGCCTATGAATTTAGTGCATTTCAGCTTCGCTGGTATTTGAGATTTGGGTCACATAAATGTGCACCCGTATTTAGGAATGTAATTTTATTAATCGCGCCTACAATGTCTACGTCTTTAGTAAATTTGGAAAAGACCGTGAAATTCGCTAAACGGTCCTTCCGAGTCTAGAATTTTACGTTGAAATATTTTTGGGGGCCCCGTGTATTTTTCATTTTTGCAACGAGGCTCATCCCTTATTTTTAAAGTTCAATCCTATTCATACACTATATTTTCTATTTTTTGTTTTTTCTTCCTACTACATATCTGTTTTTTGCGTTATTTTTAAACTATAATATTGGAGTCCAGGCCATTTATTCATTATTGGGCCTGACTTTAGACTACTTAACAGTCCATTATTAAAGACAATTGGGCATTTGGAGCCCAATATATACTACTGTCCCTACTCGAGAACACAAGCACCTCGTTAATCAGACATGGGCCTATATTCATGACTAGGCCCAGACTATATAAGCGAAATTAAGAACATGCTAATACTTTCAAAATAGTATTCATGCAAGTATTATTCAAATGGTAGAGGAATCAATAAAACCATATTATTTCAAAAGATACCAAGTCACATTTTCGATTACTACTAATTTCAATTTCTAACAATTAATTAAGAATTATAGCAAAGTAATTAGTATTAGTGATGTTATTCTATATGCCAGGTTCAGATATTGAGGTAATTATTGTGATACCAGTTGCAGAACTTATTTTGTCACTTTATTTTAAAACTAAAGGAAAACATTGTTGTAATTTTAACTAAGCATGCTTGAACTACTGTTGTTAACAATCACAGAAGTCTAAAAACAAATTTGTAGATAAATCATTTTTAAATGAAGATAGGCGATAATATGATTTAAACTAAACTACTTATCCATTTTTGGATTAAATCGATCCTAATTCTGTGACGACCCAAAGGGTCATCACCTGTTTTCCTCACTTGTTCCGCACTTCCGAGGCCTTGAAAACCTCATTCTATGTTCCCTCGATTTACGTGCTTGATCCGGGCATGTAGCCGGAAAGATTTTGTGATAGAATATGCAAATTCTATGAGAAAATTGAAGAAAAAATGATATTAATATTGATATAGTTGACTTCTGTCAACATTTTTGGTAAATGGGCCCGGACCCGAGATCAGACTGTCCCGGAAGGTCCGTAGGAAAATATGGGACTCAGACATGCGTCCGGAGTCGAATTCTGAGGCCTAGAGCCTAAGTTATGGATTTTTCTGTGAAATTGTTTTTTTGCTGTAATTATTAAAGGAAAATGAATTAAATGACCTTGGTATCGGGCTCGTATTTTGGTTCCGATGCGCTGTACAAGTCTTAAACATTACATATGTGTTTTCTGCAAAGTTTGGTGACATTTAGATGTCGTGTGATGTGTTTTGAGCCTTGAGCTCCAACTTTGAAAGTTATGAAACTAAAAAGGATGATAATCATGAACTTGAGGCTTGATTTGATGATATCGATGTTATATTGGCGATGTGATTGCACGAGCAAGTTTATAACATGTTTTTGATGTTGTGTACATGTTTGGTTTGGAGCCCGGGGGGCTCGGGTAAAGATTTGATAGGCCGGTGGTTTAATTTCTAAAATTTTACACATCTAGTTTATCACCCAGCTGGTATCTTCGCAAATGCGAAGATTTTCTCGGAATTGCGAGAAGTCCCAGATTAGCCTAGGTTCGCAAATGCGAACCAGACTTCGCAAATGCGAAGTTGGAAGGGGTGTGCAATGGTTCGCAAATGCGAACTTAACCTCGCAAATGCGGGGCCTTCAATGTTTCGCTTGGCTTCGCAAATGCAAAGCTATTGTCGCAAATGCGAAAGACCCAGTCATCCAGCATTGTTCGCAAATGCGAACATAATATTGCAAATGCGACGCTGACAGACCCCAGGCCTGTAGTGCTCGCAATTGCGAACAAATGTTCGCAATTGCGACACCCGCAGCTGTGCAATTTTATACTTAAACGAATTTTTCAGTTCTTTCTTTATTCTTTAAAAAAACCACACACCACACACGAACCCTAAAGAGCAAATTCACTCCAAAGCAATTGTAAGTCACCTTTTTACTTAATTCTTTCAATTCCTAACAACATTAAACATGTTTTCAATAGAAATCAAAGGTTTTCATGGTAGAAATTCTTGTTTTTGGGTAGAACCTAGGGTTTTCATGAATTGGGTAATTGGACCTCGAATTGAGGTCCGATTTTGAAACAAATCATATATTTGAACTCGTGGGGGAATGGGTAACCGAATTTTGGTCCGAACCCCGAGTTCCGACCACGTGGGGCCAGGGGCGTTTTGGGAAATTTTGGGGTAAACTTTGAGAAAACCATTTTTAAGCATTCAAACCAAGTTATTTAGTATTTATTAATGTAATGGAATCAATTGTGATTAGATTCGTGCTAGTTGAAAGCGAAAATTTGGTGAAAAGCTATAGTTGAAGGATAATTTGGACTTCAAGGCTAAAGGTAAGTGTTTGTTCTATCCTATCTTGAGGGAATTGGAGTGTGTACTATGTGCTATGTGATCGAGTGCGGTATATGGGCTGTGGTGATGAGCATCCATACACTGGCATCTAGCATGACCGTGAGTCATTGTTGATACTTGTTGTGAGATATTTTAAAGATGAATTGTTGAACCCTTGCCGGGTTGTGGAATTGTATATTGTTTTCCCTTGCCGGGACTTATTGTGAAGTGAAATATTGTTTTCCCTTGCCTGGACTTATTGTGAAGTGAAATATTGTTTTCCCTTGCCCGGACGGTTCATGATTATTGTTTTCATTCTTTGCCCTTAACTGTGATTGTTATTTGGGTGAGGAAGAGTGATAATGCACGAAAGGTGATGTCGTGCCTTGTTTTATTGTTATGGCATGAAGGTTAATGTCGTGTCTTGTTATTGATTATGCACGAAGGATCATGCCGTGCCTTGTGATATTGATTATGCACGAAGGGTAATGTCGTGCCTTGTTATTGAACCATGCACGAAGGATCATGCAGTGCCATGGATGTGAGGATAAGAGTAAAAGCACGAAGGGTGATGCCGTGCACTTTCTTTGCTTATTTGGTGAGAATGAGAGTAAAAGCACTAACGGTGATGTCGTACAACTATTTGCTATTCCTTGACTTAATATTACCTGTTCCCATTATACTTTGGTTTCCTTTGTTGACTTAATAACTGTTGTTAACTGTTGAGCTTCCCTCTTATGATATTTCTTATTGGATTTGTTTACTTGATATTTCTTGTTATCTTGTGGTGTACATATGTATATGGAACTGCACAGGTTTATGTGGGTGTCTGGTCCTAGTCTTGTCACTACTTTGCTGGGATAGGCCAGGCAATTACCAGCACATGGGGTCGGATTGTGTTGATATTGCACTTCTGTGCGTTTTTGCACAGGTCCACATTTTGATCAGGAGCGGCAGTAGTAGGACCTTGCATGGGAGTTGAGCATTTCGAGACCGAGGTAGCTTGCAGGCGTCCGTAGGCCCGACGTCTCTTCCACTTATTTATATTATTTGCTGTAGTCTCATTGTTCCGAGAAAATCAGATTTATGCTATTTTCCTTCATACTATTATGTGTAGTATTCAGTAGTAGTTCGTGAGTTGGTGACTCCACGTCTTGGGTAGAGGATTTGAGTAGTGTTTTACCTTGGTACTGCTTATTTCTATTTGATAAGTCTTCCGCATCTATTTAATCAATGTTAGGGTTCTTGTTGATAAAATTGAGTATGAAATATTGGTAGAAACAGGATAATATTGAATACAGTGGCTTTCCTAGCTACCACGAGTAGGCACCATCACGATCCCGATGTTGGGGGAAAAATCCAGGTCGTGACAAGTTGGTATCAGAGCTCTAGGTTACATAGGTCTCTCCACTCACGAACAAGCTTAGTAGAGTTTGAGAGGCAGGTACGGAGACGTCTGTACTTGTCCTCCAGAGTCTATTGCGTTAGGAAAGAGTCTCTCATTTGTTCCTTCTTGTCGTGCGATTTGTTCCTCAAATACTGATTGAATTTCTACTCTGCCCTTTCGTAGATGGTGAGGACACGCGCTTCTCCGTTCGCTGACCAGTAGCCTGAGCCCCAGGGAGCTCCCGTGAGGGGTAGGGGCCGATGCCGTATCGTAGGCCGTGGTAGGGGCAGAGTTCAGCCCCCGGCAACCATTCTAGAGGTGGAGCCTCATATTGAGACTGGCGAGGAGGTTGTAGTCCCAACAGCTCCAGTGGGCCCAGCTCAGGTCCTAGGAGAGGCTTTATTTACCCTGGATCTTCGGGAGGATTTGGTTAGGATAGCGGGATTTATGGACAGGGTTGCCAGAGCAGGCTTATTACGAGCTGCACCAGCCGCTTCTCAGGCTGGATGAGGGGCCCAGACTCCTATTGCACATACTCCAGAGGCAGTAGCTCCCCAGCCTCAGGCACCAGTGGTTCAGCCAGTTGTGGCCACTCAGTCAGGCACCACAGCTCAGGCCGGAGATGGAGCAGCCATGACTTCTGATTCTCTATGGAGACTTGATCGGTTCTCCAAGTTGTTTACCACTACGTTCAGCGGTGCCACATCAGAGGATCCCCAGGACTTCTTATTCAGTTGCCATGAGATTCTCAAGACTATGGGAATAGTGGAATCCAATGGAGTTGACTTCTGCACATTTAGGCTTTTAGGATCCGCCAAGACTTGGTAGAGATATTACTGTTTTACTCGACCAGCAGGGTCCCCGTCTTTAACATGGGATCAGTTTGCAGAGTTATTTCTGGAGAAGTTTCTCCTGTTACTCAGCAGGATGCACTTCGGAGGCAGTTTAGCACCTCCAGCTGGGTACTATGACTGTCACTCAATATGAGACGAGATTGGTTGATCTGGCATGTCATGCAGTGGTGATACTCCCCACAGAGAGAGAGAGGGTCCACATGTTCATAGATGGGCTTAATCAGCCGATTAAACTTCAGATGGCTATGGGAGTGGGGAGTGATATATCTTTTCAGGAGGCAGCTAATGCAGCACGTAGGGTTGAGATGGCTCTTGCTCGGGGAGGTGGTTATTCTTCAGACAAGAGGCCTCGTCATTCAGGCAGGTTTAGTGGTTCTTCTTCCGGAGGCAGGGAATCTTTTGATTGGGGCCAGTCTTCTAGGCCTTTTCATTCCGCCCTTCAGGCTTCACAGGGTGGACCAGGTGATCGTGGGTTTCGTGAGCAGTATTTAGATCAGCCTCCTATTAGTGCCCAACCTCTTCAGAGTGTTCGTGGGGGCCATTCAGGTCGTCAGGGCCAGCAGTCCCATCAGCCTAAAAGTTGCTATGATTGTGGTGACCCAGGTCATCTTGTAAGGTTTTGCCCTCGAGCGACGGGCAACACTTAGCAGCGGGGCTCTCGTCCCATGATCCAGGCCCCAGCTGACCCGCAGCCTGCCCAGCCAGCCAGAGGCGGGGGTAGAGATCGTAGAGGTGGAGGTCGAGACTGTAGAGGTGGAGACCGTCCAGCCAGAGGTAGAGGTCAGCCAGTGGATGACTGTCCCAGAGATGTAGCTCAGAGGGGAGGTGTTGATCCCCGATTCTATGCTTTACCGACCAGGCCAGAGGTAGAGGCATCAGATGTCGTGATTATAGGTACCATTCTTGTTTGTGACAGAGGTGCTTCAGTATTATTTGACCCTGGGTCTACATATTCATATGTGTTTTCCTACTTTGCATCGTATTTTGCCGTACCTAGCTGTGCTCTAGATATTCCGGTTTATGTGTCTACACCTGTGGGTGACTCCATTGTAGTCGACCAGGTGCATCGTTCGTGCGTAGTTATTTTTGGGGGTATTGAGACCCATGTTGATCTGTTGCTATTAGACATGGTGGATTTCGATGTCATATTGGGGATGGACTGGTTGTCCCCATACAACGCTATCCTAGATTGTGATGCCAAGACTGTGACCTTGGCCTTGCCAGAATCACCCCGACTAGAGTGGAAGGGTACCTCAAGCCACTCTATTCGCACTGTCATTTCCTATGTTAAGGCTCGACGCATGGTCGAGAAGGGGTCTCTAGCTTATCTGGCTTATGTTCGTGATTCCAGCGCAGAGGTTCCTTCTATTGATTCAGTTCCTATTGTACGGGAGTTTCCTGAGGTTTTTCCTTCAGACCTGCCGGGCATGCCACCCGACAGGGATATTGATTTATGTATCGATCTCTCACCGGGCACTCAGCCCATCTCTAGTCCACCCTATCGTATGGCCCCGCCGGAGTTAAAGGAGTTAAAGGATCAGTTGCAAGACCTTCTAGAAAAGGGCTTTATCAGGCCCAGTGTTTCCCCCTGGGGAGCACCTGTGTTGTTTGTGAAGAAGAGGGATGGCTCAATGCAGATGTGTATTGATTACCGGCAATCGAACAAAGTGACGATAAAGAACAAGTATCCACTGCCGAGGATTGATGATTTATTTCACCAGCTCCAGGGAGCGAGGGTGTTCTCAAAAATAGACTTGAGGTCCGGCTACCATCAGCTGAAGATCAGGGCGGCTGACATTCCTAAGACAACCTTTCGCACTAGATACGGGCATTATGAATTCTTGGTCATGTTCTTCGAGTTGACCAATGCCCCAGCAACATTCATGGAGTTGATGAATCGAATATTCAGACCTTATTTAGATCTGTTTGTGATAGACTTTATAGATGACATCCTGGTATACTCCCGCAGCCAGGAGGTGCACGAGCAGTACCTCAAAGTGGTTCTTCAGACTAAAGATTAATCAGTTATATGCCAAATTTTCAAAATGTGAGTTTTGGTTGAGTTTGGTGGCATTTCTGGGTCATATTATATCAGTGGAAGGTATTCAGGTGGACCCAAAGAAGATTGAGGCAGTTAAGAATTGGCCTCGACCAGCTTCAGTGGCCGAGATCCGAAGTTTCTTGGGGTTAGCAGGCTACTACCATCGATTTTTAGAGGGGTTCTCTTCTATTGCAGCTCCGATGATCAGGTTGACCCAGAAGGGTGCCCAGTTCAAGTTGTTATATGAGTGTGAGGCGAGCTTTTAGAAGCTCAAGACAGCTTTGACTACAGCACCAGTGCTGATACTACCGACGGGTGCAGGGCCTTATACAGTTTACTGTGATGCGTCCCGTACAGGACTTGGAGAGGTATTGATGCAGCATGGTAATGTTATTTCTTATGCTTCGAGACAGCTAAAAATACATGAGAATAATTATCCAGTTCATGATCTTCAGTTGGCAGCAATGGTTCATGCCTTAAAGATCCGGAGGCATTATCTATATGGTGTGACATGTGAGGTGTACATTGATCACAAAAGCCTACAGTACTTGTTCAAGCAAACGGAGTGGAATCTACGACATTGGAGATGGTTAGAGTTGCTGAAGGACTATGATGTTACTATCCTATATCACCCAGGTAAGGCCAATGTGGTGGCCGATGCATTGAGTAGAAAGTCCGCCGGCATGGGTAGTCTTGCCTTTATCCCGGTTAGTCAGAGACCATTTGCTCTAGATGTCTAGGCCTTAGTCAACCAGTTCGTGAGATTAGACATTTCTGAGCCTAGCAGGGTGTTAGCCTGCACGGTCGCTCGTTCATCTCTATTAGAGCGGATCTGTGAGAGGCAATTTGATGAACCTCATTTGCGTGAATTGAGAGATACAGTACAGCGGGGAGGTGCCACGAAGGTAACTTTAGATAATGATAGAGTATTGAGATTGCAGGTTCGAGTTTGTGTGCCCAATGTTGAGGGGATTCGAGAGTTAATCTTAGCGGAGGCCCACAATTTGCGGTATTCTATTCACCCGGGTGCCGCGAAGATGTATCAGGATCTACGACAGCTCTATTGGTGGCGCAGGATGAAGAAAGATATCGTTGTGTATGTCGCTCGGTGTCTAAATTGTCAGCAGGTGAAATATGAGCACCAGAGGCCTGGTGGTGTATTCCAGAGAATCGAGATTCCCGAGTGGAAATGGGAGAGGATCACTATAGACTTCATTACTGGACTTCCCTTGACTCGGAGGAAATTTGATGCTATTTGGGTCATTGTTGATAGGCTGACCAAGTCAGCACACTTCATTCAAATATCTGTCTCCTACTCATCGGAGAGGTTGGCAGAGATTTATATCAGGGAGATTGTTCGTCTTCATGGGGTACCAGTGTCTATTATCTTAGATCGGGGTACGCAGTTTACCTCGCGGTTTTGGAGAGCGGTCCAGTAGGAGCTAGGCGCCCAGGTTCAGTTGAGTACAGCTTTTCATCCTCAGACGGACGGCCAGTCCGAGAGGACTATTCAGATTCTAGAGGACATGCTTCGAGCCTGTGTTATTTATTTCGGAGGCTCGTGGGACCAGTTTCTGCCATTAGCAGAGTTCGCCTACAATAACAGCTACCAGTTTAGCATTCGGATGGCCCCGTATGAGGCATTGTATGGTAGGCGATGTCGATCTCCAGTCGGATGGTTTGAGCCGGGAGAGGCTCGGTTGTTGGGTACAGACTTTGTTCAGGAGGCCTTGGATAAGGTCAAGACTATCTAGGAGAGATTGCGTTCAGCTCAGTCCAGACAGAAGACTTATGCGGATCGTAAGGTTCGAGATGTACATTTAAATGGTTAGTAAGCGAGTATTGCTCCGAGTGTTGCCTATGAAGGGTGTGATGAGGTTCAGGAAGAAGGGAAAGCTCAACCCTAGGTATGTTGGTCCATTTGAGATTCTAGACTGAGTGGGAGGGTGGCTTACAGACTAGCTCTGCCGCCTAGTTTATCAGTCGTGCATCCAATTTTTCATGTATCTATGCTTCGGAGATACCACGGCGACCCCACATATGTGTTAGACTTCAGTACTGTCCAATTGGACAAGGATCTATCTTACAAGGAGGAGCTGGTGGCCATTCTAGACCGGCGGGTTTGACAGTTGAGGTCGAACAGTTTTCCTTCTGTGTGTGTTCAGTGGAGAGGTCAGCCTCCTAAGGCATCGATCTGGGAGTCCGAGTTTGATATGCGGAGCCGCTACCCACATTTGTTCCCCGACTCAGGTATTTCCTTCTCTT
This sequence comes from Nicotiana noctiflora, assembly GCA_032618575.1. Lineage (NCBI taxonomy): Eukaryota > Viridiplantae > Streptophyta > Magnoliopsida > Solanales > Solanaceae > Nicotiana > Nicotiana noctiflora. Next base: position 75,053 of record JASVEL010003055.1, on the reverse strand, counting down.
GTCCGTTCGAGGATGAACGCTTGTTTTAGAGGTGGAGGATGTGATGACCCAAAGGGTCATCACCTGTTTTCCTCACTTGTTCTGCACTTTTGAGTCCTTGAAAACCTCATTCTATGTTGCCTCGATTTACGTGCGTGATTCGGGCATGTACCCGGAAAGATTTTGTGATAGAATATGCAAATTCTATGAGAAAATTGAAGAAAAAATTATATTAATATTGATATAGTTGACTTCGGTCAAAATTTTTGGTAAACGGACCCGAACCCAAGATCGGACGGTCCGTAGGAAAATATGGGACTCGGACATGAGTCCGGAGTCGAATTCTGAGGCCTAGAGCCTAAGTTATGGATTTTTCTGTGATATTGTTTTTTTTTCTGTAATTATTAAAGGAAAATGAATTAAATGACCTTGGTATCGGGCTCGTATTTTGGTTCCGACGCCCGGTACAAGTCTTAAATATTATATATGTGCTTTCTGCAAAGTTTGGTGACATTTAGATGTCGTTTGATGTGTTTTGAGCCTTGAGCTCCAAATTTGAAAGTTATGAAACTAAAAAGGATGATAATCATGAACTTGAGGCTTGATTTGATGAAATCGATGTTATATTGGCGATGTGATCACATGATCAAGTTTATAACATGTTTTTGATGTTGTGTACATGTTTGGTTTGGAGCCCGGGAGGCTCGGGTAAAGATTTCATAGGCTGTTGGTTCAATTTATGAAATTTTACGCAGTTGGTTTTTCACCCAGCTGGTATCTTCGCAAATGCGATGATTTTCTTGCAATTGCGAGAAGTCCCAGATTAGCCTGGGTTCGCAAATGTGAACCAGACTTCGCAAATGCGAAGTTGGCAGGGGTGTGCAATGGTTCACAAATGCGAACTTAACCTCGCAAATGCAAGGCCTTCAATGATTCGCCTGGCCTCACAAATGCGAAAGCCCCAGTAACCCAGCATTGTTAGCAAATGCAAACATAATTTCGCAAATGCAACGCTGACAGACCCCAGGCCTGTAGTGTTCTCAATTGCGAACAAATGTTCGCAATTGCGACACCCGCAGCTGTGCAATTTTATACTTAAATGAATTTTTCAGTTCTTTCTTCATTTTGTCAAAAACCCAGACACCACACACGAACCCTCAAGAGAAAATTCACTCCAAAGCAATTGTAAGTCACTTTTTTACTTAATTCTTTCAATTCCTAACAACATTAAACATGTTTTTCAATAGAAATCAAAGGTTTTCATGGTAGAAATTCTTGTTTTTGGGTAGAACCTAGGGTTTTCATGAATTGGGTAATTGGACCTCGAACTGAGGTCCAATTTTGAAACAAATCATATATTTGAACTCGTGAGGGAATGGGTAACAAGATTTTGGTCCGAACCCCGAGTTCCGACCACGTGGGGCCAAGGGCATTTTGGGAAATTTTGGGGTAAACTTTGAGAAAACCATTTTTCAGCATTCAAACCAAGTTATTCAGTATATATTAATGTAATGGAATCAATTGTGATTAGATTCGAGCTAGTTGAAAGCAAAAATTCGGGGAAAAGCTATAGTTGAAGGGTAATTTGGACTTCAAGGCTAGAGGTATGTGTTTGTTCTATCCTAGATTGAGGGAATAGGATTGTATGCTATGTGCTATGTGATCGAGTGCGGTGTATGGGCTGTGGTGACGAGCATCCATACACTGGCGTCTAGCATGACCGTGAGTCTTTATTGATACTTGTTGTGAGATATTTTAAAGATGAATTGTTGAACTCTTGCATTGTTATGGAATTGTATATTGTTTTCCCTTGCCGGGACTTATTGTGAGGTGAAATATTGTTTTCCCTTGCTGGGACTTATTGTGAAGTGAAATATTGTTTTCCCTTGCCGTGACGGTTCATGATTATTGTTTTCATTCTTTGTCCTTAACTGTGATTGTTATTTGGGTGAGGAAGAGTGATAATGCACGAAGGGTGATGTCGTGCCTTGTTTTACTGTTACTGCATGAAGGTTAATGATGTGCCTTGTTGTTGATTATGCATGAAGGATCATGCATGCCTTGTGATATTGATTATGCACGAAGGGTAATGTTGTGCCTTGTTATTGAACTATGCACGAAGGATCATGCCGTGCCATGGATGTGAGGATGAGAGTAAAAGCACGAAGGGTAATGTCGTGCACTTTCTTTGCTTATTTGGTGAGGATGAGAGTAAAAGCATGAAGGGTGATGCCGTGCAACTATTTGCTATTCCTTGACTTGATATTACCTGTTCCCATTATACTTTGGTTTCCTTTGTTGACTTAATAACTATTGTTAACTGTTGAGCTTTCCTCTTATGATATTTCTTGTTGGATTTGTTTACTTGATATTTCTTGTTATCTTGTGGTGTACATATGTATATAGAAATGCATAGGTTTATGTGGGTGTCTGGTCCTAGGCTTGTCACTACTTCGCCGGGATAGGCCAGACACTTACCAGCATATGGGGTCGGATTGTGCTGATACTGCACTTATGTGCGTTTTTGCACAGGTCCAGGTTTTGATCAGGAGCAGCAGCAGTAGGATCTAGCGTGGGTGTTGAGCTTTTTGAGACCGAGGTAGCTTGCAGGCGTCCGCCGGCCCGGCATCTCTTCCACTTATTTATATTATTTGCTGTAGTCTCATTGTTCCGAGACAATCAGATTTATGCTATTTTCCTTCAGACTATTATGTGTAGTATTCAGTAGTAGTTCGTGAGTTGGTGACTCCACGTCTTGGGTAGAGGATTTCAGTAGTGTTTTACCTTGGTACTGCTTATTTCTATTTGATAAGTCTTCCGCATTTATTTAATCAATGTTATGGTTCTTGTTGATAAAATTGAGTATGAAATATTGGTAGAAACAGGATAATGTTGAATACAGTGGCTTGCCTAGCTACCATGAGTAGGCGCCATCACGATCCCGATGTTGGGGGAAAAATCCGGGTCGTGACAGATTCAGAGTTTAACTAAGAAAAAATAGCTAAGTACCAATTTAGACGCCCAGTTTCAGAATCATACTTATGTATCTAAGTGTATTAACTTTTTATTAGCCTATTTTAGTTTTTAGAATTAGGTGATAAACTATTAACTACGTTTAAATATATTATTATCTACTACTATTTTACTCTAATCGAATTCACATAGTCTATTATTTATTACAACTAATCCTAATGAATTACAAAGGATCTATGAGTTACAACTACAACTATAAGTGAAGAAACAGAAATAATTTTATCAAAAATCCACTTTATAACTTCATTCCTTCATCATAATTTCAATTACACCTCAAGGAAGCGGAAGTGTACCTGATCCAATGAAAATAAACTGATGAGTTCTAAGGAGATGAAGGACAAGAGAAGTCAGCAATGACAGCAGCAGAGTATCAACAGCAAACAAGAGCAGGAAATAACACAGCAACTCCCAAACTCAATAGATAACCATCAATCAACTCGAGAAATAACAGAAATCCAAGCTAGTTGAGATGAACACAACAGAAAAAAACCACCAACAAAGATCCCAGAAACAATACTCGTCTCGAAGGCTTTCTAAAAGCACTGTATAGGTGAAGTTCTGAACTCTTAAAACTGGAATCAAATTCAAACTCTCTTAATTGTAAAAATTCCAGCCAGACGTGAACTAGAATTCCCCTAAGAGTTTGTTTGAACCCATTGTGTGAACCCCTTTTTTCAGGCTTGTAACAGCCTATTTATAGAGTTATTTTGGGGGGAATTTCACATTAATTAATTCAATTTCCCTCCCCTACTCTTTTAAATTAAATACATTAAGGTCTATCAAAATTGTAACGGAATTCCCTTGAACCCCTGCTAGAAGGTTCTGGGCTGTTCCTTTGTGTTCTATTGGGCAGGTTTTACTTAGTTGCCCCAACTTGCTAAGGTTTATTACAAAATTACCTTTTAGCACTACCTAGTATACCCTTTATTATTCAAGTATTTTCAGAAAAACCAAGCACTAAAGTCATTTATATCCCTATAGGATCTATTTAATCTACAAGAATACCATTTGCCTTTCCCCTTTTACCCCTTGCATTTTATCATAATTACCCGACCTACATTAGGTCTGTCAAGGCTTGGGTAACTTGAATGTTTTTAACAAATAGCCCCCTAAGACTTGTCTTTAAAACTTAACCAATCTCAGACTATGGACCATTTCAATATTAACTACTTTTACAAAGATAGCCACTATCAGAACTCATACTGTGTTTTCAAACATAGCCACAAAAGCATTTACACATATAACCTAAGTACACATAAGCACTCAGAAGTTCAGAAGAAATTAACATACAAATCAAATTGCAAATATAGCTAGATTCATGTTGTTTTCCACAAGTAACCCTAATCACGTCTTAACTTCAAATTAATCAGAATTCAGAGGGACAATTTGATAATGGTTGAATTCCAACTAATTAAATCCCTAATTGAGATAGGATCTATTGAACAATTACATGAAAATAGATAAAAGCACATGATTTACAAGTAGCTAATATGAGAACCTAAGAACACTTAGATGATTTCAGGCACATATGAAATGAAATTCAGGGCTAACGGGAACAAGTACGACCAAGATATAGAGCAGAGATCAATTCAGGCTTTTATACATGCATAGGAATTCTCTAAGTTCTAAACAGATAAGCACATAAAAGAATAAAGTTTCAGAACAAGTGAAAACATAAAGGCACTGAGCAGGGCAGGGTTGGATACTTAGCTTTTTAGGGCTTTTTCCTTTTCTTTTTCCTTTTCTTTCTTTCTTTCCTTCTTCTTTCTTCTTTCTTTCTTCGTTCTTTCATTTTTTTTATTTTTTTTATTTTTCCAATGTTTAGAGACTTTTGGTCTCCTGAGTATCAGATCTCCCAATTAGGCTCTTGAGGGTTTAATTTGAGTAGGAGAGTGGTGTTTGGGGACTTGGGGTAAGGTTTTGAGAGGTTCTTGTTTTTGGGTGCCGCCGAAGTAGGGTTCCGGCGAGGCTTTTTCAAATATTTGAAGAGTTGGGTTGATATTCGAGAGAAGCCACCTTGGTGGGTTAAAGAGGTGGCGGAGGTGGTCATGGGGTGTTAATGATGGACCTTGGTTCATAGGTGGTGGTCGCCAGAGTAGGGTTCCCGCAACACCTTTTGGGTTATTTGAGGGTTCTAAAGGTTTTCTGGGGAAGCTGATGGGGTAGGGTGAAAGAGGGGAAGAAGGAGGCTAAGAGGTGTTCATGGTGGCCTGAATAGAGGTGGTGATGGACCACCGCCGGCAGGATTCCGGCGATGGTGGAGAGGATAGTGAGGCGACTAGGGTTTTCATGTTAAAGACGAAGATATGAAAATGAAATAATCTGTATATCATTTGTGTATTTAAAAACCATGATTGATCTGAGAACGTTGGATTGGTTGAGATGAACGGCCGGGATCATTTGGGCCTCAAAACGATGTCGTCTAGTTTAATGAGGGGTTTCTTTGGTTCGTTAGATTAAGATGTTGAACGGTTGAGATGGAATTCCCTAAACTATGTCGTTTGATTAAATGATTCAATAGCCCTGTCCGTTTGATTAAGTGAAATGGACGGTTAAGATTAATTACTTCATACGACGTCGTTTCATTTATGAAGGCACCGCCTTTCCTAGTCCGTTGATCAATTGCATCAACGGCCCAGATTTAATCATCCATACGGTGTCGTTTATGACTGGTCTGTATTTATGTTTTGGGCTGGGTATATGATGCATTTGGCCCAAATTAATATTATACATTGTATTTTTTGTATTTGTTATTTATGACTTTTTTATTTAATTTCTTATATTTTCTTTTTGTATTTTTTACTTTTTCCTTTGTATTTATTTTTCACTGATGTATTTCTTTTATTTTCTTATTTTTGTTTTGTATTTTTCCTTGATTTTCTGATATTTTTTGTATTTTTGCTTAATTTTCCAATTTCCTAGTATTTATTCTATAATTTTTGTGATATTTTTCTAATTAATTTCCTTTTGTATTTTTATTTAAAATTTATTTTTTTAATAATTAACAAACACTGGTATTTTGCGCACACAATTCAAAACAATTTGTAAACTAAAAAAAATATTTTTTTTTTGTATTTTTATATTTTGGAATTCAATTGCTTGGGAAAAAAAATCACGTGCTCACAAATGTTATTCAGAAGTATCCTACTGTTATGGCCTGTTATATGTAGGCAGATCCCAAAAGAGTTGTGGTGGCTTATACCACTACTTAGAGATTTGTACATTTTATGATTATGAGAATTCACTCGTGTGTTTCTATCAGTCTCTTGGAATGAGAGAAGTAAAAAGTTTGTATTTGGTTAAGTGTTAAGCTATTAGTGGTTCCAGAAATATGATGAAAACCGTGTTCTATCGTATATTGGCATGTTGAGTGTAGAGAGTGGTATGGAATTTGAGGTGAGGATCGAGGTCGCAATTCGGTGTTGGCAAGGATGTCACGAGCTCAATGAGCAGGAAAGGAGTTTCGATGTTTAAAGTAAGCTGGTATTGTCTTCAGTGTCACATGAGATAGTGTTTTATAAAAAGGGCTTTGCATCTTGGTTAAGGATCCTTGATCACTTTTCAGCGTGAGTACGGTCGGTGGTTTGGATGAGCATACATGTTATTTGTTACGAAAGGTTGTGGGAGCGTGCCACGTGAGGGTTGTGTAAGTCTGGCAGGTAGCTACTTGATTGATCGAAGAGTTAAACAACGTATGAAAACTATAGTGATGTTGTAATTGAGAATTTATGCCTGGAGGGCAATCGGTTTGTTAGGTTATAGGTTATGGAGGATTACTCCGGTTATGATGGTTGTTCTTATGGGTTATGAGACAAAAGGGAGTTATTATGGATATATGAAAGGTTATTATCTTAGCTCAGTGCGATTAGAATCAGTTTGAGGTCTATGGATAGATTTAAATGTGAATATGGACTCTATGTCAGGCCAGATGTGTTCTTTTCAGTAATGCGCTCCTTATGGAATAGTAGTCAGGGTATTATGTTGCCAGTTATTTCACGTAATGATACATTTCACAGTGTGAGTTGTGAGATTAGTGAATTGCTTATGTGTTAAGGTTCAGCATAGAGATAATGTCATACGAGCAAAATGGCTCTTGAGATTCAGATCGTATGTCGCACCTTAGTTGTGCTTGAGTTTTGTAGCTTATAGCACTATATGTCTCCCCAAGGATGGTATTATGCACTTAGCGTGCTTGTGACTATTATTCGGTATCTTATTGTAAGGAAAATCTTGCTCGATGTGTACCTCATTATGCGAATTTCATGTGTGGATCGGGTGGCACGCCACCATGGATATGTTGTTTGGAGCAAGTTGTGTGCCGCAACAGTATAATGTTGAGTACAGTTCTTTATAACTCTTTTTATGTATTTTGTTTCCTATTTTTCTGATGAAGACTTATATTTTTCTCGCATCGCATGTATGATTCGCGAGTGGGGTGTCAGTTCAATTATGTTGACTGTATCGCATGTATGATTCGCGAGTGAGGTAATTGGATTTGCTTTTTAGAGTTTGTTTTCCTTGTATCACGTTCGAATTGGTAGCCTATCATATGAGACTGTTGATCATATACGGGGTGGTGTATTGACTGAGCAGTTCGTATTGGGTAAGATGATATCATTGGATGTAGGATCAGTGCAATATGATTATATAAAGTACATTAAGGAGCTGAGACCATTATTTGGTTCTGAATGAGGTGATGGTCCTTATTAGGAGTATAGACACAATGATTGTTTATTCGGCAGTAAGTATGAATTTCTACACAGCTCTGCCATCGAGGTGGTATTGTAAGAGTTAGAACAAGACCTAGGCAGGTCATGAGGTGCAATGGGAGCATCAGATTGGTGGAATTTCGATTTATTTTTTCAGAGAATGCTATTGTGGCCCTGTGAGTAAAGTGGTGCAAGGAGTGAATTCACCTAAGGTACGCTGTCATATTTTGGATGTTGTGTGTAGTTATTGATATGGTGAGCGTATATTAGAGCAGGCCTAGTAGAGAATTCCGGATGATAGAATTGGATTCTAAGGCTTAATTGCCTAAATGAAAAAGGATATCTTCAAATCGATCAAGATAGGGTGCCCGACTGAATCGTAGTAGCAGGGGTAGGTGCTCGGGGTGTTAAATAGTGATTTTGGATAACACCAGTGCAGTTCATAGCACGTTCGAGGACGAATATATGTTTAAGTGGGAGAGAATGTAACAACTCGACTGGTCATTTTGAGCTCTAGCGTGTTGTTCAACAGTTTAAGACCATAAGCAACTTCATTTTAGGTATTATGATTTGTACGGGTGGTCGGAATTGGATTTCGGAAGTTCATAGTGGATTTGGAAAAAGAATTCTCATTTCAGAAGCTTTAAATTGAAAGAATTGACTAGGATTGGACTTTTAAGTAAACGACCTCGAAAAGGTTCCAGCATGTTCGTATGATGATTTCAAACTAGGGCATATGTCTGGGTCGGGTTTTAGATGACTCGCGAGTGTTTTGGCGCATGTTGTGGAAGTTGGCATTTTGGAAGAAATTTCATAAGTTTGGGTTGAAGAGAATTTCAGTGTTATCGATGCTTGTTTGGGATTCTCAGTTTGGGAGTAGCTCTGTATGGTGATTCTGGTGTTGGGAGCTCGATCGGAAGTGAATTCGGAGGTTTGTGAGTCAGTTTGGAGTCATTTGGCTAAAGATAGAAATTTGAAGGTTTTAAAGAAGTTTGACCATAAGTGGACTTTTTGATATCATTGTCAGAATATGATTCCGAAGAGTTGGAGTAGATCCGTAATGTCGAATATGACTTGTGTACAAAATTTGAGGTCAATCGAACTTGATTTGATATGTTTAAACATCGAAAGTAGAAGTTTGAAATTCTAAAGTTTATAAAGCTTGGATTGGAGCTTGATTCGTGGTTTTAGCATTGTTTGATATGATTTGAGGGATCGAGCAAGTCCGTAATGCGTTTTGGGACTGTTTAGTATGATTGGTTGGGATCCCGGGGGGTCTCGGGTGGATTCCGGGTGGTTAACTAATCGAAAATAGAATTCTTGGAAGGTTGAACTTGCTAGTTGCTGTTATAATCACACCTGGGAAAATTAGGCCGCAGGTGCAGTGCCGAAGAAGCAGCCAGAAGAGCTGCAGATGCGGTTATGTAGCCACAGAAATGAGAACGCACCCGTGGAAGGAGAAGCGCTGTTGCAAAATTGGGCGACTAGGTTGGGGCCGAAGATGCGGTGTTTTCCCCGCATATGCGGGACCGCACCTACGGAAGGAAAAGTGCAGATGAGGAAGTGAGTGACTTGAGGAAAGACCGCGAAACGGTCATTGGACCGCAGATTAGCATGTAAATTGGTAGAAATTTGGGGTTTTGGTAGAAAGACCTAGAAATCTATATTCTTGGAATTTGACCATGATTTTGGGTATGGAATTTAGAGAAAATTATATATTTGATTTTATGAGGCTCTGGGTGAACTCTTTCTTCGAAAATTTTGAAAATTTGGGCACGTGTGCCCGAGGGCATTTTTGTTAACTTTACAATCGGGGTTAGAATTATTATAAATTTGATTGTAATGAGTGGTTGAGAATGTATTAATGGATTTACGTAATTGTTTGCTAGCGTTGGAGCATTTAGCATCGATTCGAGTCTTCGAAAGGGCGTGGAATGCAGGTTATGGATCTTCGGGGCGAGGTGAGTCTCCTTTCTAACCCTGTAAGATAGAAGTATCCCCATAGGTGAATTAACTAGTTATTTGCTCCTATTTGTGGGGCATACATACGCACGAGGTGACGACACTCTGTGCATAGCTACTATTATGTTATTGTCTGGGTAGCCTAGGACTTAAAAGCAAGCTGTACTTGGAATATTTGTATTGTTATTGACATTTTAAATTGCTTAAATCCTATCGAATTGGTAAATGAGTTTCAAAAAAGGATTAAACTGTATTTTCTTAAATCGTTAAAAGAGAATTGGCTATCAATTGGATAAATGTTCCCTGATAAATTCTTAATTTACAGTTTGAGCATGTAACTCTATGTGTACTTGCGTCGCATGTGATGTTCAGGAGGAGATTGATTATTTATTTAAATTTGACCATGTCGCATGTATGGTTCGCGAGTAGGGTAATAGATGCATCTATGGTTCGCACCGTTCGACCCTCGGCAGTGCATATTTTATATTATGTTGGATCGGGTCGTACGACCTCAGCATGATTTGCGCATGCTTGTATTGCTGCCTTGAACTTATTAAAGTTGTTGTTGCCTTTTTCTGTCTTGAGAGTATTCGTATAAATGATGAAAAGGGATTTTGGAAAACTTCCTATAAAACAAATAATTGTGTACTTGTTACATTCTATTGGGTTAATAATCATGCTTATGAAAATCCTCGATTTAAATGTATTATGGATATCACTTTATTGGACGACTAGTGAGTGTCGAAGTCGACTTCGCGTCTCTACTTCTTCGAGATTAGATGGGATACTTACTGAGTACACGTCATATTCGTACTCATGCTACACTTGTTGTGCATTATTGTTGCACAGACACATGTACTTCTAGTGGCCTATTGGACATAGCAGCTTGGATAATACGGGGACTTGAGTTATATTTCTCGAGGCGACCCGCGGCTAGTATAGTCTCTTTCTGTGAATTGTATTTACTTTCTGTCCAATTTGTATTCCGGACGGATGTTGTATTGTAATGATTCTTAGAAATAGCTCATGCACTTGTGACATCGTGTTCTGAGGATGTCTATGAGTTTATTTGGAAATTTTAAGAGTTGTTAATGTTCCTTTGCTTATTGAGTGAAAATCTACATTGTGTTGTTTAAATGAAATAAAGAATTAATTTTGGAAATATTTAAAATAAAATTTAATTAAGTGATTCGGTTAGCTTGCCTGACAATGGTATCCGACGTCATCATGATTAATAGTGAATTTCGGATCGTGACATGCACCAACCCAATATATGACACGTATTTTTATATACCGTCTTACCATTAAAATTGTAGTTAATGAATATACATTTTCACCTTAATTTTGACATAATCATTGCAAATTTGTATGATTTGGCTTATATATTGATTGCAGATTAGACTGTTAAATAGTTCATTTATAATTTAAAATATGGAACATGTTATAAATAGAATTCTAATTATGGTGAATGTCTATATTAAGAGAGATTCTAGTGTTTATTATTTAAGTCACCATCTCCCTATAAATAGAGGGTTCTATTCCATTGTAGTTCATTCCAAAATTTCAATAAGAATTCCCTATCTCTCTACTTTTCTCTACAATATTGTTCTTCTTCTTTTATTATTTTATAAGACGTTATCAGCACGAGACTCTAAACCAATTGAGTAGAAGCTTTAGGATTGAGCATAATGATTGTCAATTGCTCCATGAACTTCCTTCATGATTAAATTTTAGATTTAAGGTAAGTATTGTACTTTTCTTTTTCAAATTCTTGACATTCTATTATTTCATTTTATATACAAGCAAAGACAACAAAGTTTAATTATAACACTAATGGAGTTTAAGAAATTACAACAAGATGAAGTGGTAAAGTTTATATGCCTTATCATGATTAAATTCATGTATGATTGTGGGCAAAGAACTGAAAACCCGTCCCACTGAATTTGCTCCATTCTCATTCCCTTTAGAAAATGTGATAGCAGTATGTAATAAGTCTGAAAGAAGACAAAATTATTATCATGAATAATCAATGGATATGAATGTGGCAATAGACGAAATTATATCGTCATCATTGTGGTAATGAGAACAATAAGTATTCTTAAAATAATCCTTCACTCTGTGAAAGTAATATTTGTCATCGATTTGACATGAGATTTTATAAAGCACATATAGATTATTACGGTCCATTCATGGTATGAATGTGACAACATCTTTTTTATGAATACATATTTATTCTTCAAAGAATATGAACGTGCTAGTGGTAGCGAATATACCACACTCACCTCTAGACGGAGGTTTGAGATGATATACGAAAATAATATCATTATTATGGCATGAATGGTCATTGCACGTACCCATTGTGCGCCAAATTATTTGGGTAATGTGATTATTAAAGAATAACACTAATGCAAGAAATAGATCTTGCATATAATTTTGACCATAACCATAATGGTATAACTTCCTCTTTAAAAGAGATATTCACCTTGTGGATGTTGATGAATATGTGATAGTACCAAATTAATTAAGAGCTCTAGAAGAGCCAATTATTACTATTTTGGAGAAATACAATTGATTATCATTAAAGTAATGTGTTGTAGTAAGTCTCAAAGAAACTTATTCAGTTTCTAAAGTATATGCGAAAGCGGTTGATCATATTGAGACTATAAATAAAAAAAATATTTAATATCTTCTATTACTACAACTTATTGTAGCTGGGTAATAGGTATGTGAAAATCTACCCGCTTTATTCTCCAATTTGTACTACACAAATAAAAGAATACCACAATGAAGTGGATATTTTTTTGATATAAAAACTCATATCATAATAAACTTGGAGTTTATTCATAATTGCATACATCATGGTGTAAATCTGAAGTTTATCAATATTGATAATTTATCCAATTGGCATAATTGATTTGCCATATCAATTTAAGTATGATGTGCAAAAATAATACAGAATTCACATGGGTAAATATTGAAAAACTAGAAAGTTCTTTACGAATTCTCTTACATTGCTTGTTCTCATTAATTAGTAGACCAATAAAATTGGGATTGAATCCCATGAATACCAGAAATATCAAAGGTGAATATGGGCCCATTCACCCACCATGTATACCACATAAGATGCATCTATGAGATGGTTACGTGTGCGATTATTATTAACCCGCAACATGGTTGCTCAATAATTTAATTTAGAGCATATTCCCTATTTTTTATTCAAGAAGTTCATTTTGATAAGTTGGTTTACATCACAACTGGTTTAGCAAAATAATTTATTGAGTGCCTCCACTTGATAGCTAAACAATTGCTTATGAGAACAAAGTTTTGTATATCAGTTCGATATAGGTTATATACGAAAGTGTATTACATTCTTCCCTCACAAGTGGTTCAAGGTCAGGAACCAAATAATTCCATCTTATTATTATTTATGTGCAATGTATATTTTGATTAACACCATAACGCACAAAGATGAGTTCTCAAAGTTGAGGAAACAAGTTAGTTTTTCTAACATGAGGGGGAGACACGATAAACAGTTGAGAAAAGTACGAGGAATGAATTATCGTTTCTGCATCTAGATCCTCGAATAAAATAATATGTACTTGAAGTTCTTAAAAGGATAATTCATGTGCAATTTATTGCAAAGCATGTCAGACGCATTTACTGACTCAAAGAAAGTAACTGTATTCTCACCACAAATATTCATATTATAATAAGTCCTAGAAGGGCAAAGTCTATGGTAAGCTTAAAGCGTATAGACAATCAATTTCAAATAAATTTCTTGATAAAGAGATGAGCAAATGATCAAAATGATCATAATAAAGGAGGCAAGTGATTTAGAAGATCACATGACATAACACTTCATAATATCTCATGAGAGATTCAGGTACCTGCATATATGAATGAAGATATTTCTATGTTATGTCATTATGAAAATACATTGAAACTGATATAAAATCTTTGTCGACGTCAACCTTCAAGAAGCTAGTGCACAAGATTTGGATGCGAAGGCTCAAGGATGTGAATTGACGCTATCATCAGGGGGAGTTAATGCGCGTTGCACTCTTTTTTCCTTGCAATGTTTTGTCCTACTGGGTTTTCCTTGCAAGGTTTTTAACGATGCAACCAAAAGGCGTATTGTTAGATATGTGTACTCTTTTTCCTTCTCTAGAATTTTTTTTCCCACTGGGTTTTATTTTAGTTAAGGTTTTAACGAGGCTCATTATATGTTGAATAGACACTCAAGCGGGAGTGTTATAAATAGAATTCTATTTAAGGTGAATGTCTTCTAGGGTTTATTACTTGGTGGCTAAGTCACCATCGCCCTACAAATAGAGGGTTTTATTCCATTGTAGTTCATTCCAAAATTCAATAAAAATTCCCTATCTCTCTACTTTGATATGCAATATTGTTCTTCTTCTTTTATTATTTTATAACATAACCAAAATTAAAATAGAAATATTGTACTATCCAACCTCTTAAACACATTACAAAATGACAAATTATGTAGCTAATTAACAGTAAAATCTAGCGTTGATCTTATTTAGTAACGAATTAGCGATAAACTATTTAAAAGTCCTATTAGCTAGGAACGATTAAATGACATATTAGCAGCGAAATCATAGCCAATTTCAGCTTTTTAATAGTGTTGATGATAATATTGTACTTGTTTGGTACTAAGGGTGTGTTTGGTACGAAGGAAAATATTTTTCAGAAAATGTTTTCTAATTTTCCCATGTTTGGTTGGCTTAAATGTTTTGGAAAATATTTTCCTTATCAATTCATTTTCTTCAAATTGGAGGAAAATATTTTCCTTATCAAAAGAAAGGAAAACATTTTCCAAAGCTCATTCGCAACTTTTATCACCCTCACCAATTCACCACACCCCCTCTCCAAAAAAAGTTTTTTTTTCTTTTTTTTTTTTTAAAGATTTCAATTTTTCCATCCACCCTACTACCCTTCCACCACCACCCACCGAAAAAAAATAACTTTTTACCTTAATGTTTTTATCTTTTTTTTCAAATTTCAAATTTCTGTTTTTTCATTTTTCTGCACCACGCAGCCTCCACCCCTACCCCCTAGCCCCTTCCCCCGAAAAAAAATGTATTTTTTTACCTTAATTTTTTTTTTTTTTTTGCAATTTCAAATTTCTATTTTTTTATTTTTCTACACCACCCAGCCCCCACCCCTGCCCCTACCCCCTACCCCCAAAAATCATTTTTTTACGTCAACTTTTTTTTTTGCAATTATTTCCTCTTTTTATTTTTCTCGCACCACCCCCCCCTCCACCTCCCTCCCCCCCCCCGACAAAAAAAAAGTATTTTTTTACCTCAAATTCTTTTTTTGAAATTTTAAATTTCTATTTTTTTTTTCGTTTTACTGCGCCCCCCAGCCCCGCTCCCACCTCTCGCCCCCCCCCCCCAAATTAAAATATATTTTCTAATTTTTAATTTTATTATTTATTTATTTAAAGACTCAAAATTTTACAAGTTTCAAAATTATGAGTTTGGAGGTTTATGTGTTTGGAAGCTTACGGGTCTAAAAATTATAACGTTTACGGGTTCGAAAATATGCAATTTTTTTTGCATTAAAAAGTAAAGCATCACCACTAGTTCCTTTAGATTGTGTCAATTTTTAGAGACTTATGGAAGGGGTGGGGGAGGGGTGGGGGGAGGTGAGAGGGGAGGGGTGAGGAGAGTTGCATAAAAAATATTTTTCTAAAAACAACTATTTTCTACTCTCTAACCAAAGAATAGAAAATATTTTCCGAAAAATGTTTTCCACTTACCAACCAAATAAGGGAAAATAATTGATAAAGCCACTCATATTCCATGAAAACATTTTCTAGGAAAACATTTTCTTTCATATCAAACACACTCTAATGTGACGACCCGGCCCGTCGTCACGGGAATTACTACCCCGTTATGTTGTAATTACATAATTCATGCTTTTATATCAGTGTTAGAGTCTATCGGGGGAGTTAGGAGTGAATTGGACTGAAAATGAGGCATATAGCCTTTTTGGAGGAAACTTGCATAAGGAAAGTCAACCCGGAGTTGACTATTTAGTTAGAGAGCTCGGAATCGAATTCTGATGATTCGGTCAGCTCCGGGAGATCATTTGTGAGCTAGGAGAGCGATCGGAATTGAATTTGGAGATCCGATGTAGAAATAGGCTTGAATTGGCTAAGGTTGAATTTTGGCGAAATCCGATCGATAGGTGAGATTTTGATCCGGGAGCCGGAATGGAATTTCGACAGTTGCAGTAGCTCCTTTAGGTGATTTTGGATGTGCCTGCAAAATTTCAGGTCATTCGGAGGTCGTTTGGTCGGGTCTTTGATCGAATGTCGATTTCGGGAATTTTGAAGAAACTTAGGCTTGAATCCGTGTGTAATTGGTGATTTTGATGTTTAGGATGGTGTTTTTATGATTGGAACAAGTTCGTATCGTATTTTGGAGTATGTTGGTGGTTTTCGTTGGGGTGCCGGGAGCCTCGGGATGAATTCGGAGGTCCAAACGGACCAATTTGTGCCAAAGGCACTGCTGTTTCTGCTGCAATAAAGTGCAGAAGATTTTTGTGCTTCGCGATCGCGAAGCTAGGTCTGCGATCGCGTAGGGTAAAGCTGGGAAGCTCTGCGATCGCAAGGGGAGACTGCGATCGCGTAGTGTATTGGAATGAGGCCGGAAAATTGTTCTTCGCGATCGCGGAAGGAGTGATGCGATCGCGTAAGGTCGACTGGTTGTGCATCGCGATCGCGATGTGTAGTGTGCGATCGCGTAAGTCTGGGATTTAGAGCAGTGCGATCGCAGGTGGTTTCACGCGATCGCGTAGTGTTGAGGCGTGAGTCAGTGCGATCGCGTAGGGAGTGTCGCGATCGCGTAGAGTAATTTTGGGGTCTGGTGAATTTGTTCATCGCGATCGCGATCCCGGGGCTGCGATCGCAAAAGGTCGCATGGCAGTCAGTGAATTAATATAACAGAACAGTCCAGTCGCGAACCCCATACCCAAAACCCCCATTTTTGAGTTACAAGAGAAGTATTGACGGGAGATTTGCCGGGAAATCATCGGGGTTTCGTCGGAGGTAAGTTTTGTGGCTTAATTACATCATTTCATCATGAAATCCTTGGTTAAATTTCTGTAAATGGAAGATTAAAGGTGGGTTTGAGCCCTAAGCCTAAATTGAAGAAAAACACCGATTTGAGTGGGCAAATGGAGTCCGAATTTGGTAAATTTGATATGCCTAGACTCGTATTGAGACGAGGGTTACGAATATATAACTTTTATAATTTTTCGAGAAGCGCACCAAAATTCGGGTTTTGACAACTTGTGGGTTTTGATATAATTTGGGTTATTTCGAATGAATTATGTGAAATTAGCATATATTGATGCATTCTCTATGATTTTAAGCAGATTTGGCACCCGAGGAGATTGATTTGCGAGGCAAGCGCAAGGCGGATTGAAGCTTCTACCGGTTCGAGGTGAGTGGTGGTAGTAAACAATGTACTGAGGGTTTGAAACCCCGTACTAGCACTTCACATTGCTATATTGAGATGAGACACACGTCTTGAGACGAGTGTGGTGACATTGTGATTGGGGACTTGGACTTGGTCCTTCCCGACTAATAGAATACTGTGTTGCATGACTGCTAATGAGATTATAACTATACAATTGGGCTAATAGCCATGTTTGGGGCCTTGTGCCGATCTGTAGAGCATTAGGGAACCTATAGAGCTAGGTGACCCATATATCGTGTTGGAAACGTTCACTCAGCCGTATCTCTAGCTGTATAGCATAATATGAGCCAGTATACTAGATGCGTACATTGAGAGAGATTATCTAAGGTGGAATTCCCTGTTCTAGTTGAGTGGGCCTGAAAGGCCAAGTCTATATTGACTGAGACAGGGTCAAGGACCCACTGTGATATATTATATTGGGCCTGAGAGGCCAAGTACATACTGACTGGGATAGGGTCGAGGACCCATTATGGGGTATTATATATATATATACTTATATTGGATCGGGCTGCACGCCGCAGCAGTATATATATTGGATCGGACCGCACGCCGCAGTAATATACATGTAATATACATGTAATATACATGTGGGACGGACCGCACGTCGCATATATTGCGCTCGGGCCGTAGGAGCCCATTCGGAGTCCGAGTCCGCACACATTCTCGGTGAGCACCGGTGTATATTATGGGATCGGGACGCACGCCGCAGCAGTATAAATATATATACGTATATATATCGGATCGGATGGAGGGAGGCGCAGGGCCCGGAGGAGCGACTAGTTCCGGTGGCACTCGGACCGGAGGCCAGTCAGTAGAGCGAGGTCGCTCTTTCGGGTCTTCCCGGTCGGGTCGCTCGTATCGTCACGGACGGTCTTCAGACGAGGTTATCGGGGTTCGCACCGAGCCGGCCATCTCTCGGTGCCATGCCAGCTCAGAGTTCTTCACGGGCCCCATCCGCTCGGGGTTCATCTCGGCCTAGTTCATCGGCTGGCCACTCTAGCGCCGGAGGTCCTTATCAGTCTCAGTCCCCAGCACCGGGGAGTTTCTACGAGTGCGGAGAGTTTGGGCACCACCGTAGGGGGTGTCCCTGTCTTGTTTCCGGATCTTATCAGTAGAGGGGCAGCCCTCGTCATCCGGTCCTTCTACTTCGGCACCCGCCCGCCGACTAGGGGTGAGGGTCAGACGGTTAGGGGTCGCTCTCGAGGGGAGGCCGATCAGGCAGACGAGCTAGATGCTATGCTTTTCGGGGCCGATCCGAGGCCGTTGCTTCTGATGCTGTCATTACAGGTATTATTTTAGTCCGCCACAAAGATGCCTTAGTATTGTTTGATCCCGGTTCTACTTATTCTTATGTGTCTACATATTTTGCTCCTCATTTAAGCACGACCCGAGGGTCTCTTGAGTTGCCAGTGTACGTATCTACCCCGGTAGGGGATACTATTGTTGTGGACCACGTATACCGGTCTTGTTTGGTCACTATTGGAGATCTGGAGACCCGAGTAGACCTGTTGCTTCTCAGCATGATTGATTTTGATGTTATATTGGGCATGGACTGGCTATCTCCATGTCATGCTATTCTGGACTCGTCATGCTAAGACAGTCACCTTGGCTATGCCAGGTATTCAGAGGATCGAGTGGCGAGGCACGACTGAGTATGTACCTAGTAGGGTAATATCTTTCCTCAAGGCCCAACGAATGGTTGGGAAGGGATGTCTCTCTTATTTAGCATTTGTGCGGGAGGTCGAGGCCCGGACTCCCAGTATTGATTCTGTTCCCATTGTGCGAGACTTTCCTGATGTGTTTCCCTCAGACCTGCCGGGCATGCCGCCGGACAGGGATATTGATTTTGGCATTGATTTGGTGCCGGGCACTCTGCCTATTTCTATTCCTCCGTATCGGATGGCACCAGCTGAGTTGAAGGAATTGAAAGAACAGCTTCAGGAACTCCTAGATAAGGGGTTAAGGCCCCGTAAAATTTTTTGTGCATAAAACATAGTAGCTGTGGTGTCATGGTCCGAATAATGTGTTAGGAATGCGTAGAAAAGCTCGCCGCGGTTCGGACCCTTGGTAGTGATTTAAGTTTCAAAAATGTAGAGAATTAATTTTTCCGAAAAGTTGTCCAAAATGCGGTCAAGAATGCGATCGCAAACCTGACATGCGGACCGCATTCTTGCCGCAAAACGTTCCAGAGAGTTTCCCAAAAATCGTGTCAAAAGTGCGGTCGATATGCGATCGCATGTCAAATCTGCGGTGCACTTTGCGACCGCAGAATCAACATGCGGACCGCATTCTGGCCGCATTCCTTAACAGAACCTGTGTAAAATTTGGGGCAATTCTGCGGTCACTATGCGGACCGCATGTTGATTCTGCGGTCGCATAGTGCACCGCATAATTGACCCCGACCCATATTTTTGTAACATTTTGACCCGATCTCTTCTTTAATATAACACACTTCTTCTTCATTTTATCATATCATCTTACCAAAATTAGAGAGAGAAGAGAGGTTTTTAGAGAGAGAAATCTTTCATCTTCAAAGATTGTTCCAACCACTTAATTCCAAGGGATCCTAGGGCAAGGATTCAACTTCCCCAATCTTTTCAAGGTAAAAACCCTAACTATTTTCTTTGATTTTCAGTTTTAAATTGGGTAAAGAGAGGTTTGCATATAATAGCTTTTGAAAATAGATTTTTACACTCATGCATGATTATTGAACTTGATTTCTAGTAAAAAGAAGTGAGTAGAAGTAAGAGTCTTCAAGAACAAGGTTGGCAAGAGTAGGATATCTTGGGTAAGCATAAAGTAGGAAGAAAAATCATCACAGGTATGTATGGCTAATTTTGATTCTTGTGAAATCGCCTATATGTGTGAAAATTGCTTGGTTAATGTTAATTTGACAAATTGTGTGAAATTCTCAAAGTTGTTGTTGAAATATGAGTGATGTGGTGTAGAATATGAACCGAAAGTTAAATGAGAGTTGAATTGGGTAAAGAATTGTGAATAATACTTATGATGGCCTATATGGCACTTTGTGGAAAGGAAACGAAACACTCGAGAATTGGTTTATTGTGGAAAATTGTTAAACATACTTGTGTGAATATTCTTGATTATGGAAATATTGTAACATGGTTGTGATATTGATTTGAAATATAATTGAGAACATGAAATAATGTGCAAGTTGCTTATTTGAACTTATTGAAATTGTGTGTAGTACCTTATCTGCTGTTTGAAATTGTTGTGTTTTAAACTGTAAGGCGGGGTCGTGTTGCGCGCCGCAACGTGAGGAAATAAGGTGTGGGTTGGGGTGATAAGGGTGGCCGAGGTAATAAGGGTGGTCGGGGGCAATAAGGATGGAAAGCGATCGAAATCGCTATTGAAAATTGATACAAAAATCAATGATGTGAAATTGTGAAAGGAGACAGCAGGAGAGTTTGCAACCTGGGGAGGCACTGATTGCCCTATGTTTGACTACTTGCAATTTATGTTGTTAATTGGTTGTTGTTCTATTTGTTGACCTTGAATGTGCTTATGTTGAGGCTTATCTGAAATGAGAAAAAGGTGGAAAACATGGTTGGCTGGCTTAATTAATTGTTGATGTAATTCAATGGCTTGAGTTTACTTGGGACAAAGTTTGTCCATACATGCGAGTACAATTCAAGTGTACTGACGTCCCTTTTGCCGGGGACGCTACATTCGTGTTATGATTGTAGGTGGATCGGTAGCAGGCACTTCAGCTCATCGGCAGTAGTATCCTTCTCCTTCCACTGCCCGTTTTGGTGAGCCCCTTTCTTCCTCGGGGCCTTGTGTGGTTCATGCCACTTCGGTTTAAATTTCATTTTGGTTTTGTAAGGTATAGCCGGAGCCTTGTTACCGGCAAGTATTGTATTTCCCCTTTTGTATCCTAGAGGCTCTGTAGACATGTAAACTGTGGGACTCCAGTCTTATGTATATATATTGTGTTATGTCGGGCGTTGTAAAAATTGAAATCTTGTTAATGAATCACTCGTATCGTTTTATTTGTTTAATGTGAAATCACTTATGATTAGTAATATATTTGGTTAATGAGAAACAGTCAACACAGGGGTAACGCGTGGGAATGAAAGGCACCCAGGTCCGCTTGACTGGGGCAACCCGGTCAGGCGCCGGTCATGTTCCTCGATTTGGGGCGTGACAAACTTGGTATCAGAGCCTATGGTTTTTAAAGTGTCCTAGGATGTCTCGGAGCCGTGTCTAGTAGTGCCCTTCTTATAGGTGTGTTGTCGACCACATCATATAAGTAGGGGGCTACACGGGCATTTAGAAATTTACCTATTTCTTTGTTAATCTATATCGTGCGGTAAAGTGCAATGTGGAAATATCCGTGTCTAATTCGCGCCTTGTTCCCAAATTTTCAGAATATGGCACCTAAGAAGAAGGCTAGACTCGGCCTTAGGGCCAATGCCGGCCCAAGTGCAGCTGTTAATCATGTACCCGATGCCGTGGGAGAGAATGACCCACTAGTCCCGAATTTGCCTGGCCCATCTGTTCAAAACCCAAGTGTCCCTATTCCAGCCGCGGCAGAGGATGCCACCATTCCTCCTGCCGGTGTTCTTGACTCAGATACAGTTCCCGCTTCGGGCTCTGGTATCTCTAATGAATAACTTAGGGGAGCCATCCATATGTTAACACAGTTAGTAGCCGCCCAGGCCCAGAGATCCCATGATGCCCCTGCATCCTCCAGCGGACAGGGAGATTCCTTTGGCTCCAGAGTCCACCAATTCTTGCGATTGGCCCCTCCAGAATTTTCAGGCACCGATCCAGAGGCTGTTCCGTAGGAATTCCTTGATGAGATATATAAGACCCTCAGAGTGATGAAGGCTACAGATATAGAGGGGGTAGAGTTGGCCTCTTACGGGCTGAAGGGAGCGGCACGTTCATGGTTCGAAATGTGGGAGGATTCCCGTGAGGAAGGGAGAGCCCTCCGGCCAGATGGGATGAGTTCGTAAATGCATTTATGGACCACTTCTTACCTGCTGAGGCAATGGCAGCCCATGCCACTTAGTTCGAGGTTCTCAAACAGGGCAGTATGAGTGTTTGGGAGTATCGCATGGAGTTCGTAAGGTTGTCCAAGTACGCTCCTCATTTGGTGTCGACCATGGATGCCCGGGTTCGACGGTTTGTTCGGGGCCTTAGCCCTTTGGTAGTGAATGAGGCCGCCACGGTAGCTTTGCACTCGGATATGAACTATGGGAGGATCGTGGGGTTTGCTCGGGCCACCAGAGGCCCGGAAATTGAAGATTCGTGCGAAGAGAGAGAGCAGCAGGGCCGGTCAATGGGTCATTCGGGGAGATCACTTCCGGGGAAAGGGTCATCGGGGCCATCCCGGTCATATGCTCGGTCCTCGCGAGTGCACCGCCATCCGTGCACGGTCGTCGGCGAGGCGGTTACTCGAGACATGGTTCGAGACGGCGGGAGGTCTCGTCGGTCCGGTCGTCTGGGGTGAGATCCCGGCGGCGGGGAGACCTACATGCCCCAAGTGTGGGAGATTTCATACGAAGACTTGCTACCTTGACCTTCCGGTATGCTTCGGGTGCGGGGTGAGAGGTCACATTCAATGGGACTGCCGTGCACCCCGTCGGGGTATAGGTAGGGGATCTGCTCAGTCATCCGGTTCTTCAGCTGCTACATCATCGGCGCGTACTCCAGCATCAGCAGGGCGTGGTGCAGGCTAGGGGTGGAGCTCGGGGTAGGGGTGGACCTAGCCGATTCTATGCATTGAGTGGCCGCCAAAATGCCGAGGCTTCTCCGGATGTTGTTACAGGTATCATGTCTGTTCAGACTATTGATTGCTATGCCCTTATTGATCCAGGGTCCTCCTTGTCTTATGTTACTCCATTCATTGCTTCAAGTTTTGGGATAGTACCGAACAGCTTCATGAGCCGTTCTCTGTGTCGACTCCAATCGGTGATTCTATTATAGCCTCACGAGTCTATAGGAATTGTGTTGTTACGGTGGGTGGTCGTGATACCACAGCCGATCTTATTGAGCTTGGGATGGTAGATTTTGATGTAATTATGGGGATGGATTGGCTCTATTCATGCTTTGCCAAGCTTGACTGTCGGTCGAGAGTCATGAGGCTCGAGTTCCCTAACGAGCCGATTATTGAATGGAGAGGAAATGGTGTGGTGCCAAGGGGTAGGTTTATTTCCTACCTTAAGGCTTCGAAGATGATTAAGAAAGGGTGTATCTATCACCTGGTTCGGGTAACGGATACCACCTCAGATGTGCCTACCCTCGAGTCCGTGCCAATTGTGAATAAATTTCCTGAAGTGTTTCCAGATGAGCTTCCAGGCATCCCGCCGGATAGGGAGATTGATTTCGGGATCGATGTAGTGCCAGATACTCAGTAAATATCCATTCCACCATACAGAATGGCGCCAGCAGAGTTAAGGGAGTTAAAGGAGCAGCTGAGGGATTTATTAGAGAAAGGGTTCATACGACCGAGTGTGTCGCCGTGGGGTGCTCCGGTTCTCTTTGTCAGAAAGAAGGATGGGTCACTTCGAATGTGTATTGATTATCGGCAGCTCAACAAAGTCACCATCAAGAATAAATATCCTTTGCCTCGAGTGGATGATCTGTTTGACCAATTGCAAGGAGCGAAGTCCTTCTCAAAGATTGATTTACGGTCCGGGTACCACCAGTTAAAAATCAGGGAGCAGGATATTCCAAAGACCGCCTTCAGAACTCGTTTGGTCATGTCTTTTGGGCTAACCAATGCCCCAGCAGCTTTCATGGACCTTATGAATCGGGTTTTCAAGCCATTCCTAGATTCCTTTGTAATTGTATTCATTGACGACATCCTCATCTACTCTCGGAGCAAGGAAGATCATGCCGTTCACCTCAGAGCAGCATTGCAGACCCTTCTTCAGCATCAACTGTATGCCAAGTTCTCAAAATGTGAGTTTTGGTTGGAGTCCGTAGCCTTTCTAGGGCATGTTATTTCCGGTGAGGGAATTCAGGTGGATCCTCAGAAGATTGCGGCAGTGAAAGATTGGCCTAGACCCACGACCCCGACAGAGATACGTAGCTTCTTGGGTTTGGCAAGGTACTATCGGAGGTTTGTAGAGGGATTCTCAACCCTCGCTTCCCCATTGACAAAACTGACGCAGAAGGCAGTTAAGTTCCAGTGGTCCGAAGCATGTGAGAAAAGTTTCCAGGAATTGAAGTCAAGATTGACCTCGGCACCAGTATTGGCCTTGCCAGAAGGCACAGAGGGATTTGTGGTTTATTGTGATGCCTCCGGGGTTGGTTTGGGATGTGTATTGATGCAGCACGGGAAAGTCATATCTTACGCTTCCAGGCAACTCAAGAATCACGAGAAGAATTATCCGACGCATGATTTGGAGCTTGCAGCTGTTTTGTTTGCTTTGAAAATATGGCGGCACTATCTTTATGGAGTTCATGTAGATGTGTTTTCAGACCACAAGAGCCTCCAGTATTTGTTCAAGCAGAAGGAGCTAAATCTGAGACAGCGGCGGTGGTTAGAATTGCTCAAGGACTATGATATGAACATATTGTACCATCCAGGAAAGGCAAATGTGGTAGCCGACGCTCTTAGTCGAAAATCCATGGGTAGTTTGGCTCATTTGGGTGTGGATCGGAGACCCCTGGCTCGAGAGGTTTACCAATTAGCCAGTTTGGGGGTTCGTATCTCGGCGTCAGCCGAGGGGGATATCTTGGTGCATAATGGAGCAGAATCATCATTGGTCGCGGAAATCAAGGAAAAACGGTTCATGGATCCAGCATTGGTTCGGGTAAAGGAAGCAGTCATGAATAACAAGACCTCAACATTTGTACTCAGCAGCGAAGATGGTGTATTGCGGTGTCAAGATAGGCTATGTGTTCCGGATGTGGACGAGCTTCGGGAAAGAGTGATGGCAGAGGCTCATACTTCCAGGTATTCCGTGCACCCTGGTTCAACGAAAATGTATCACGATCTTAAGGAGATTTATTGGTGGAACGGTATGAAAAGGGATGTAGCAAGCTTTGTAGCAAAATGTCCGAACTGTCAACAAGTGAAGGCCGAGCATCAACGGCCCGGTGGATTAACTCAACTTATAGAAATACCAAGGTGGAAATGGGAGATGATCAATATGGATTTCGTGGTAGGGTTACCTCGCACTCAGCGTAAGTTCGATTCAATATGGGTGATAGTAGATCGACTCACCAAATCAGCTCACTTCCTGCCTGTCAAGTCCACTGATACTGCGGAGCAATATGCAAGATTGTACATCGAGGAGATAGTAAGGCTTCATGGCACTCCACTTTCTATCATCTCAGATCGCGGGGCTCAGTTCACAGCTAACTTTTGGAAGAAGTTTCAGCAAGGTTTGGGAACTCGGGTGAATCTCAGCACAGCTTTCCATCCACAGACCGACGGTCAGGCCGAGCGGACCATCCCAGACGCTTGAAGATATGTTACGGGCTTGTGTCCTAGATTTTAAAGGTAATTGGGATGAACACTTGCCACTGATAGAATTTGCTTACAATAATAGCTATCATGCTAGCATTCAGATGGCCCCATTTGAGGCATTGTACGGGAGAAGATGTAGATCGCCAATCGGGTGGTTTGAGGTAGGTGAAGCGGAATTGCTAGGGCCGGATATGGTGTACGAAGCTATGGAAAAAGTTAAGGTTATTCAGGAGAGAATGAAAACAGCACAGAGTCGTCAAAAGTCCTATGCAGACGTTTGTCGAAGGGGTTTGGAGTTTCAAGTCGATGATTGGGTGTTCTTGAGGGTATCTCCTATGAAGGGAGTCATGCGATTCGGAAAGAAAGGAAATTGAGTCCTAGGTATGTCGGGCCATATCGGATCGTTCAAAGGATTGGTCAAGTTGCTTATAGGCTAGAGTTGCCTCCTGAGATGTCATCAGTGCATCCGGTATTCCATGTGTCCATGTTGAAGAAAGTGATTGGAGATCCATCCACCATCATGCCGGTCGAAGCTATAGAGGTTAATGAAGATTTGTCATATGAAGAAGTTCCAGTTGCCATTCTTGATAGGCAAGTCCGTAAATTGAGAAATAAGGAAGTTGCCTCTGTTAAAGTATTGTGGCGAAGTCAACAAGTTGAGGAGGCCACATGGGAAGCAGAAAAAGAGATGAAAGAAAAGTACCCCCATTTGTTCGATCAAGCCTAGAAGGAATTGGGTGACCCTCCTACTCCTAGTAAATTGTCATCTTGTCTAAGTTGTTTCCCTCTTAGTATTAGTAAAGTCCCCTTCATTTTGTAATGAGTTAAATGTGTTGTTACCTTGGGTCACTTGAACCTTTCTTGATAAATGAAATCCTTATAAATATTTGGGTGTTAAATAAACAACTAATAGTAAGTTTAGATTGGTAATGGTTTGTTAAGTGTACATGGTGTGTTAAAATGGTTAAATAAGGTAAGAATTCATTGAAGTGACTAGTTTATGTGCAATTGTAACAATGTGATAGAATATGTGCATTCGTTGAGGTAAGAAACTATATACCAGTTGTGAAAAGTGTTGTATTTGTGTATTGTTGTTTGGTAATGTGTTTCGGCGGCCCTCTGACAGGTGGATATGCCCATAATACAAAGGAAACTCTGGCAAAATTTTTCTAAAATATAAGAGTTAGTCAAAATTTTGATAGCTTGCATATCATGTCTTTCAAAACCAATTTATTTTCAAAGTCCTCATTCGAGGACGAATGATCTTAAGGGGGGTTCATTCTGTAAGGCCCCGTAAAATTTTTTGTGCATAAAACCTAGTAGCTGTGGTGTCATGGTCCGAATAATGTGTTAGGAATGCGTAGAAAAGCTCGCCGCGGTTCGGACCCTTGGTAGTGATTTAAGTTTCAAAAATGTAGAGAATTAATTTTTCCGAAAAGTGTCCAATATGCGGTCAAGAATGCGATCGCAAACCTGACATGCGGACCGCATTCTTGCCGCAAAACGTTCCGGAGAGTTTCCCAAAAATCGTGTCAAAAGTGCGGTCGATATGCGATCGCATGTCAAATCTGCGGTGCACTTTGCGACCGCAGATCAAACATGCGGACCGCATTCGGGCCGCATTCCTTAACAGAACCTGTGTAAATTTGGGGCAATTCTGCGGTCACTATGCGGACCGCATGTTGATTCTGCGGTCGCATAGTGCACCGCATAATTGACCCCGGCCCAGATTTTTGTAACATTTTGACCCGATCTCTTCTTTAATATAACACACTTCTTCTTCATTTTATCATATCATCTTACCAAAATTAGAGAGAGAGAGAGGGTTTTTAGAGAGAGAAATCTTTCATCTTCAAAGATTGTTCCAATCATCTTAATTCCAAGGGATCCTAGGGCAAGGATTCAACTTCCCCAATCTTTTCAAGGTAAAAACCCTAACTATTTTCTTTGATTTTCAGTTTTAAATTGGGTAAAGAGAGGTTTGCATATAATAGCTTTTGAAAATAGAATTTTTACACTCATGCATGATTATTGAACTTGATTTCTAGTAAAAGAAGTGAGTAGAAGTAAGAGTCTTCAAGAACAAGGTTGGCAAGAGTAGGATATCTTGGGTAAGCATAAAGTAGGAAGAAAAATCATCACCAGGTATGTATGGCTAATTTTGATTCTTGTGAAATCGCCTATATGTGTGAAAATTGCTTGGTTAATGTTAATTTGACAAATTGTGTGAAATTCTCAAAGTTGTTGTTGAAATATGAGTGATGTGGTGTAGAATATGAACTGAAAGTTAAATGAGAGTTGAATTGGGTAAAGAATTGTGAATAATACTTATGATGGCCTATATGGCACTTTGTGGAAAGGAAACGAAACACTCGAGAATTGGTTTATTGTGGAAAATTGTTGAACATACTTGTGTGAATATTCTTGATTATGGAAATATTGTAACATGGTTGTGATATTGATTTGAAATATAATTGAGAACATGAAATAATGTGCAAGTTGCTTATTTGAACTTGTTGAAATTGTGTGTAGTACCTTATCTGCTTGTTTGAAATTGTTGTGTTTTAAACCGTAAGGCGGGGTCGTGTTGCGCGCCGCAACGTGAGGAAATAAGGTGTGGGTTGGGGTGATAAGGGTGGCCGAGGTAATAAGGGTGGTCAGGGGCAATAAGGATGGAAAGCGATCGAAATCGCTATTGAAAATTGATACAAAAATCAATGATGTGAAATTGTGAAAGGAGACAGCAGGAGAGTTTGCAACCTGGGGAGGCACCGATTGCCCCTATGTTTGACTACTTGCAATTTATGTTGTTAATTGGTTGTTGTTCTATTTGTTGACCTTGAATGTGCTTATTGTTGAGGCTTATCTGAAATGAGGAAAATGTGAAAACATGGTTGGCTGGCTTAATTAATTGTTGATGTAATTCAATGGCTTGAGTTTACTTGGGACAAAGTTTGTCCATACATGCCAGTACAATTCAAGTGTACTGACGTCCCTTTTGTCGGGGACGCTACATTCGTGTTATGATTGTAGGTGGATCGGTAGCAGGCACTTCAGCTCATCGGCAGTAGTATCCTTCTCCTTCCATTGCCCGTTTTGGTGAGCCCCTTTCTTCCTCGGGGCCTTGTGTGGTTCATGCCACTTCGGTTTAAATTTCATTTTGGTTTTGTAAGGTATAGCCGGAGCCTTGTTACCGGCAAGTATTGTATTTCCCTTTTGTATCCTAGAGGCTCTGTAGACATGTAAACTGTGGGACTCCAGTCTTATGTATATATATTGTGTTATGTCGGGCGTTGTAAAAATTGAAATCTTGTTAATGAATCACTCGTATCGTTTTATTTGTTTAATGTGAAATCACTTATGATTAGTAATATATTTGGTTAATGAGAAACAATCATCACAGGGGTAACGCGTGGGAATGAAAGGCACCCAGGTCCGCTTGACTGGGGCAACCCGGTCAGGCGCCGGTCATGTTCCTCGATTTGGGGCGTGACAAACTTGGTATCAGAGCCTATGGTTTTTTAAAGTGTCCTAGGATGTCTCGGAGCCGGGTCTAGTAGTGCCCTTCTTATAGGTGTGTTGTCGACCACATCATATAAGTAGGGGGCTACACGGGCATTTAGGAATTTACCCATTTCTTTGTTAATCTATATCGTGCGGTAAAGTGCAATGTGGAAATATCTGTGTCTAATTCGCGCCTTGTTCCCAAATTTTCAGAATATGGCACCTAAGAAGAAGGCTAGACTCGGCCTTAGGGCCAATGCCGGCCCAAGTGCAGTTGTTAATCATGTACCCGATGCCGTGGGAGAGAATGACCCACCAGTCCCGAATTTGCCTGGCCCATCTGTTCAAAACCCAAGTGTCCCTATTCCAGCTGCGGCAGAGGATGCCACCATTCCTCCTGCCGGTGTTCCTGACTCAGATACAGTTCCCGCTTCGGGCTCTGGTATCTCTAATGAGGATCTTAGGGGAGCCATTCATATGTTAACACAGTTAGTGGCCGCCCAAGCCTAGATATCCCATGATGCCCCTGCATCCTCCAGCGGACAGGGAGATTCCTCCGGCTCCAGAGTCCACCAGGTCTTGCGGTTGGCCCCTCCAGAATTCTCAGGTATCGATCCAGAGGCTAACCCACAGGATTTCCTTGATGAGATATACAAGACCCTCATAGTGATGAAGGCTACAGATATATAGGGGGTAGAGTTGGCCTCTTACGTGCTGAAGGGAGCGGCACGTTCATGGTTCGAAATGTGGGAGGATTCCCGTGAGGAAGAGAGCCCTCCGTCCAGATGGGATGAGTTTGTGGATGCATTCATGGACCACTTCTTACCTGCTGAGGCAATGGCAGCCCGTGCCACAGAGTTCGAGGTCCTCAAACATGGCAGTATGAGTGTTTGGGAGTATCACATGGAGTTCGTAAGGTTGTCCAAGTACGCTCCTCATTTAGTGTCGACCATGGATGCCGGGTTCGACGGTTTGTTCAGGGCCTTAGCCCTTTGGTAGTGAATGAGGCCGCCACAGCAGCTTTGCACTCAGATATGAACTATGGGAGGATCGTGGGGTTTGCTCAGGCCACGGAGGCCAGGAAATTGAAGATTCGTGCAGAAAGAGAAAGTAGCAGCAGGGCCTGGTCAATGGGTCATTCAGGGAGATCACTTCTAGGGAGAGGGTCATCAGGGCCATCCCAGTCATATGCTGAGTCCTCCGCGAGTGCACCGCCATCTATGCATAGTCATCAGCAGGGCAGTTACTCGAGACCCGGTTCAGACAGCAGGAGGTCTCGTCAGTCTGGTCGTCCTGGGGTGAGGTCCCAGCAGCAAGGGAGACCTACATGCCCCAAGTGTGGGAGATTTCATACAGAGACTTGCTACCTTGACCTTCCAGTGTGCTTCGGGTGCAGGGTGAGAGGTCACATTCAACGGGACTGTCGTGCACCCCGCCAGGGTATAGGTAGGGGATCTGCTCAGTCATCCGGTTCTTCGGCTGCTACATCATCAGCGCGTACTCCAGCATCAGCGGGGCGTGGTGCAGCTAGGGGTGGAGCTCAGGGTAGGGATGGACCTAGCCGATTCTATGCATTGAGTGGCCGCCAAAATGCCGAGACTTCTCCAGATGTTGTTACAGGTATCTTGTCTGTTCAGACTATTGATTGCTATGCCCTTATTGATCCAGGGTCCTCCTTGTCTTATGTTACTCCATTCATTGCTTCAAGCTTTGGGATAGAACCCGAACAGCTTCATGAGCCGTTCTCTGTGTCGACTTAAATCGGCCTCACGAGTCTATAGGAATTGTGTTGTTACGGTGGGTGGTCGTGATACCACGGCCGATCTTATTGAGCTTGGGATGGTAGATTTTGATGTAATTATGGGGATGGATTGGCTCTATTCGTGCTTTGCCAAACTTGACTGTCAAACGAGAGTTATGAGGCTCGAGTTCCCTAACGAGCCAGTTGTCATTGAATGGAGAGGAAATGGTGTGGTGCCAAGGGGTAGGTTTATTTCCTACCTTAAGGCTTCGAAGATGATTAAGAAAGGGTGTATCTATCACCTGGTTCGGGTAACGGACACCACCTCGGAGGTGCCTACCCTCGAGTCCGTGCCAATTGTGAATGAATTTCCTGAAGTGTTTCCAGATGAGCTTCCAGGCATCCCGCCGGATAGGGAGATTGATTTCGGAATTGATGTATTGCCAGATACTCAGCCAATATCCATTCCACCTTACAGAATGGCGCCAGCAGAGTTAAGGGAGTTAAAGGAGCAGGTGAGGGATTTATTAGAGAAAGGGTTCATACGACCGAGTGTGTCGCCGTGGGTTGCTCTAGTTCTCTTTGTCAGAAAGAAGGATGGGTCACTTCGAATGTGTATTGATTATCGGCAGCTCAACAAAGTCACCATCAAGAATAAATATCCTTTGCCTCGAGTGGATGATCTATTTGACCAATTGCAAGGAGCGAAGTTCTTCTCAAATATTGATTTACGGTCCGGGTACCACCAGTTAAAAATCAGGGAGCAGGATATTCCAAAGACCGCCTTCAGAACTCGTTATGGTCACTTCGAGTTTTTGGTCATGTCTTTTGGGCTAACCAATGCCCCAGCAACTTTCATGGACCTTATGAATCGGGTTTTCAAGCCATTCCTAGATTCCTTTGTAATTGTATTCATTGACGACATCCTCATCTACTCTCGGAGCAGGGAAGATCATGCCGTTCACCTCAGAGCAGCATTGCAGACCCTTCTTCAGCATCAACTGTATGCCAAGTTCTCAAAATGTGAGTTTTGGTTGGAGTCCGTAGCCTTTCTAGGGCATGTTATTTCCGGTGAGGGAATTCAGGTGGATCCTCAGAAGATTGCGGCAGTGAAAGATTGGCCTAGACCCACGACCCCGACAGAGATTCGCAGCTTTTTGGGTCTGGCAGGGTACTATCGGAGGTTTGTAGAGGGATTCTCAACCCTCGCTTCCCCATTGACAAAACTGACGCAAAAGGCAGTTAAGTTCCAGTGGTCCGAAGCATGTGAGAAAAGTTTCCAGGAATTGAAGTCAAGATTGACCTCGGCACCAGTATTGGCCTTGCCAGAAGGCACAGAGGGATTTGTGGTTTATTGTGATGCCTCCGGGGTTGGTTTGGGATGTGTATTGATGCAGCACGGGAAAGTCATATCTTACGCTTCCAGGGCAACTCAAGAATCACGAGAAGAATTATCCGACGCATGATTTGGAGCTTGCAGCTGTTGTGTTTGCTTTGAAAATATGGCGGCACTATCTTTATGGAGTTCATGTAGATGTGTTTTCGGACCACAAGAGCCTCCAGTATTTGTTCAAGCAGAAGGAGCTAAATCTGAGACATCGGCGGTGGTTAGAATTGCTCAAGGACTATGATATGAACATATTGTACCATCCAGGAAAGGCAAATGTGGTAGTCGACGCTCTTAGTCGAAAATCCATGGGTAGTTTGGCTCATTTGGGTGTGGATCAGAGGCCCCTGGCTCGAGAGGTTTACCAGTTAGCCAGTTTGGGGGTTCGTATCTCGGCGTCAGACGAGGGGGATATTTTGGTGCATAATGGAGCAGAATCATCATTGGTCGCGGAAATCAAGGAAAAACAGTTCATGGATCCAGCATTGGTTCGGGTAAAGGAAGCAGTCATGAATGACAAGACCTCAGCATTTGTACTC
Organism: Nicotiana noctiflora; assembly: GCA_032618575.1. Classification (NCBI taxonomy): domain Eukaryota; kingdom Viridiplantae; phylum Streptophyta; class Magnoliopsida; order Solanales; family Solanaceae; genus Nicotiana; species Nicotiana noctiflora. The sequence continues at coordinate 42,239 of JASVEL010003055.1, read as the reverse complement.
AGCAGCGAAGATGGTGTATTGCGGTGTCAAGATAGGCTATGTGTTCCGGATGTGGACGAGCTTCGGGAAAGAGTGATGGCAGAGGCTCATACTTCCAGGTATTCCGTGCACCCTGGTTCAACGAAAATGTATCACGATCTTAAGGAGATTTATTGGTGGAACGGTATGAAAAGGGATGTAGCAAGCTTTGTAGCAAAATGTCCGAACTGTCAACAAGTGAAGGCCGAGCATCAACGGCCCGGTGGATTAACTCAGCTTATAGAAATACCAAGGTGGAAATGGGAGATGATCAATATGGATTTCGTGGTAGGGTTACCTCGCACTCAGCGTAAGTTCGATTCAATATGGGTGATAGTAGATCGACTCACCAAATCAGCTCACTTCCTTCTTGTCAAGTCCACTGATACTACGGAGCAATATGCAAGATTGTACATCAAGGAGATAGTAAGGCTTCATGGCACTCCACTTTCTATCATCTCGGATCGCGGGGCTCAGTTCACAGCTAACTTTTGGAAGAAGTTTCAGCAAGGTTTGGGAACTCAGGTGAATCTCAGCACAACTTTCCATCCACAGACCGACGGTCAGGCCGAGCGGACCATTCAGACGCTTGAAGATATGTTACGGGCTTGTGTCCTAGATTTTAAAGGTAATTGGGATGAACACTTGCCACTGATAGAATTTGCTTACAATAATAGCTATCATGCTAGCATTCAGATGGACCCATTTGAGGCATTGTACGGGAGAAGATGTAGATCGCCAATCGGGTGGTTTGAGGTAGGTGAAGCGGAATTGCTAGGGCTAGATATGGTGTACGAAGCTATGGAAAAAGTTAAGGTTATTCAGGAGAGAATGAAAACAGCACAGAGTCGTCAAAAGTCCTATGCAGACGTTCGTCGAAGGGATTTGGAGTTTCAAGTCGATGATTGGGTGTTCTTGAGGGTATCTCCTATGAAGGGAGTCATGCGATTCGGAAAGAAAGGAAATTGAGTCCTAGGTATGTCGGGCCATATCGGATCGTTCAAAGGATTGGTAAAGTTGCTTATAGGCTAGAGTTGCCTCCTGAGATGTCATTAGTGCATCCGGTATTCCATGTGTCCATGTTGAAGAAAGTGATTGGAGATCCATCCACCATCATGCCAGTCGAAGCTATAGAGGTTAATGAAGATTTGTCATATGAAGAAGTTCCAGTTGCCATTCTTGATAGGCAAGTCCGTAAATTGAGAAATAAGGAAGTTGCCTCTGTTAAAGTATTGTGGCGAAGTCAACAAGTTGAGGAGGCCACATGGGAAGCGGAAAAAGAGATGAAAGAAAAGTACCCCCATTTGTTCGATCAAGCCTAGAAGGAATTAGGTGACCCTCCTACTCCTAGTAACTGTCATCTTGTCTAAGTTGTTTCCCTCTTAGTATTAGTAAAGTCCCCTTCATTTTGTAATGAGTTAAATGTGTTGTTACCTTGGGTCACTTGAACCTTTCTTGATAAATGAAATCCTTATAAATATTTGGGTGTTAAATAAACAACTAATAGTAAGTTTAGATTGGTAATGGTTTGTTAAGTGTACATGGTGTGTTAAAATGGTTAAATAAGGTAAGAATTCATTGAAGTGACTAGTTTATGTGCAATTGTAACAATGTGATAGAATATGTGCATTCGTTGAGGTAAGAAAGTGTATACCAGTTGTGAAAAGTGTTGTATTTGTGTATTGTTGTTTGGTAATGTGTTTCGGGGGCCCTCTGACAGGTGGATATGCCCATAATACAAAGGAAACTCTGGCGAAATTTTTCTAAAATATAAGAGTTAGTCAAAATTTTGATAACTTGCATATCATGTCTTTCAAAACCAATTTATTTTCAAAGTCCTCATTCGAGGACGAATGATCTTAAGGGGGGGAGGATGTAAGGCCCCGTAAAATATTTGTGCATAAAACCTAGTAAATGTGTTAGGAATGCGTAGAATTCTTCGCGGCGAGCTTGTTCGCCGCGGTTCGGACCCTTGGTAGTGATTTAAGTTTCAAAAATGTAGAGAATTAATTTTTCCGAAAAGTGTCCAATATGCGGTCAAGAATGCGATCGCAAACCTGATATGCATAATGCATTCTTGCCGCAAAACGTTCCATAAAGTTCCCCAAAAATCGTGTGAAAAGTGCGGTCGATATGCGATCGCATGTCAAATCTGCGGTGCACTTTGCGACCGCAGATCAAACATGCGGACCGCATTCTGGCCGCATTCCTTAACAGAACCTGTGTAAAATTTGGGGCAATTCTGCGGTCACTATGCGGACCGCATGTTGATTCTGCGGTCGCATAGTGCACCGCATAATTGACCCCGGCCCAGATTTTTGTAACATTTTGACCCGATCTCTTCTTTAATATAACACACTTCTTCTTCATTTTATCATATCATCTTACCAAAATTAGAGAGAGAAGAGAGGGTTTTTAGAGAGAGAAATCTTTCATCTTCAAAGATTGTTCCAATCATCTTAATTCCAAGGGATCCTAGGGCAAGGATTCAACTTCCCCAATCTTTTCAAGGTAAAAACCCTAACTACTTTCTTTGATTTTCAGTTTTAAATTGGGTAAAGAGAGGTTTGCATATAATAGCTTTTGAAAATAGAATTTTTACACTCATGCATGATTATTGAACTTGATTTCTAGTAAAAGAAGTGAGTAGAAGTAAGAGTCTTCAAGAACAAGGTTGGCAAGAGTAGGATATCTTGGGTAAGCATAAAGTAGGAAGAAAAATCATCACCAGGTATGTATGGCTAATTTTGATTCTTGTGAAATCGCCTATATGTGTGAAAATTGCTTGGTTAATGTTAATTTGACAAATTGTGTGAAATTCTCAAAGTTGTTGTTGAAATATGAGTGATGTGGTGTAGAATATGAACCGAAAGTTAAATGAGAGTTGAATTGGGTAAAGAATTGTGAATAATACTTATGATGGCCTATATGGCACTTTGTGGAAAGGAAACGAAACACTCGAGAATTGGTTTATTGTGGAAAATTGTTGAACATACTTGTGTGAATATTCTTGATTATGGAAATATTGTAACATGGTTGTGATATTGATTTGAAATATAATTGAGAACATGAAATAATGTGCAAGTTGCTTATTTGAACTTGTTGAAATTGTGTGTAGTACCTTATCTGCTGTTTGAAATTGTTGTGTTTTAAACTGTAAGGCGGGGTCGTGTTGCGCGCCGCAACGTGAGGAAATAAGGTGTGGGTTGGGGTGATAAGGGTGGCTGAGGTAATAAGGGTGGTCAGGGGCAATAAGGATGGAAAGCGATCGAAATCGCTATTGAAAATTGATACAAAAATCAATGATGTGAAATTGTGAAAGGAGACAGCAGGAGAGTTTGCAACCTGGGGAGGCACCGATTGCCCCTATGTTTGACTACTTGCAATTTATGTTGTTAATTGGTTGTTGTTCTATTTGTTGACCTTGAATGTGCTTATGTTGAGGCTTATCTGAAATGAGAAAAAGGTGGAAAACATGGTTGGCTGGCTTGATTAGTTTTAATGTAATTTAATGGCTTGAGTTTACTTGGGACAAAGTTTGTCCATACATACCAGGTACAATTCAAGTGTACTGATGTCCCTTTTGCCGGGGATGCTACATTCGTGTTATGATTGTAGGTGGATCAGTAGCAGGCACTTCAGCTCATCGGCAGTAGTATCCTTCTCCTTCCACTACCCGTTTTGGTGAGCCCTTTCTTCCTCGGGGCCTTGTGTGGTTCATGCCACTTCGATTTAAATTTCATTTTTGTTTTGTAAGGTATAGCCGGAGCCTTGTTACCGGCAAGTATTGTATTTCCCCTTTTGTATCCTAGAGGCTCTGTAGACATGTAAACTGTGGGACTCCAGTCTTATGTATATATATTGTGTTATGTCGGGCGTTGTAAAAATTGAAATCTTGTTAATGAATCACTCGTATCGTTTTATTTGTTTAATGTGAAATCACTTATGATTAGTAATATATTTGGTTAATGAGAAACAGTCAACACAGGGGTAACGCGTGGGAATGAAAGGCACCCAGGTCCGCTTGACTGGGGCAACTCGGTCAGGCGCCGGTCATGTTCCTCGATTTGGGGCGTGACACATTCGGCCGAGTGTGTCGCCGTGGGGTGCACCGGTCCTGTTTGTTAAGAAGAAGGATGGATCCATGAGGATGTGTATTGACTACAGGCAGCTAAACAAAGTAACAATGAAGAATAAGTATCCTCTGCCTCGTATTGATGATTTATTTGATCAGCTCCAGGGAGCTAGGGTGTTCTCGAAGATTGATCTTCGTTCAGGCTACCATCAACTGAAGATTAGAGAGTCTGACATTATGAAGACTGCATTCCGGACCAGATATGGTCACTATAAGTTCCTTGTGATGTCTTTTGGGCTGACCAACTGTCACGCCCCAAATCGAGGGACATGACCGGCGCCTGACCGGGTTGCCCCAGTCAAGCGGACCTGGGTGCCTTCCATTCCCACGCGTTACCCCTGTGTTGACTGTTACTCATTAACCAAAATATATTACTAATCATAATGACTGATTTCATAATGCATAAACATAACCATGTGATTTGATTCACTAACAAGTTCATAATTTATATTTACAACGCCCCATACATATACATAGGCCACAATCCCACAGTTTACATGTCTACGGAGCCTCTAGGATACAAAAGGGAAATACAATACTTGCCGGTAACAAGGCTCCGGCTATACCTTACAAAACCAAAATGAAATCTAAACCGAGTGGCATGAACCACACAAGGCCCCGAGGAAGAAAGGGGCTCACCAAAACGGGCAGTGGGAAGGAGAAGGATACTACTGCCGATGAGCTGAAGTGCCTGCTACTGATCCACCTACAATCATGACACGAATGTAGCGCCCCGGCAAAAGGGACGTCAGTACACTTGAATTGTACTGGTATGTATGGACAAACTTTGTCCCAAGTAAACTCAAGCCATTAAATTACATCAACAATTAATTAAGCCAGCCAACCATGTTTCCACATTTTCCTCATTTCAAATAATTCTCACACAAAGCACTTTCTACAACCAACCAATTTAACAATAACCAATCAATCACGTAAAGAACAAGTAGTCAAACAAAGGGGCAATCAGTGCCCCACAGGTTGCAAACTCTCCTGCCGTCTCCTTTCACAATTTCACATTATTGATTTATGTATCAATTTTTAATAGCGATTTCGATCGCTTTCCATCCTTATTGCCCCTGACCACCCTTATTACCTCGGCCACCCTTATCACCCCATCCCACACCTTATTTCACCACGTCGCGGCGCGCGACACGACCCCGCCTTACAGTTTTGAAAACACAACAATTTCAAACAGCAGATAAGGTACTACACACAATTTCAACAAGTTCAAATAAGCAACTTGCACATTGTTTCATGTTCTCAATTACTTCTCAAGCCAATATCACAACCAAGTTACAATGTTTGCACATTCAAGAATATTCACACATGTATATTCAACAATTTTTCCATAATTCAAGTGTTTCATCTCTTTCCACAATAAACCAATTCTCAAGTGTTTCATTTTCTTTTCCACAAGGTGCCATAAAGGCCATCATAATCATTATTCACAAATTCTTTACCTAATTCAACTCTCATTTACCTTTCGGCTCATATTTCATACCACAACACTCATAGTTCAACAACAAGTTTGAATATCCAACAACAACATCAAATAATCACATACGGTTTCTCAAATCAACACATGCCAAACAATTTTACACATAAGGGCGATTTCACAAGAATCAAAATTAGCCATACATACCTGGTGATGAGTTTTCTTCCATTAACTTCCTACTTTATGCTTACCCAAGCTATCTTACTCTTGCCAACCTTGTTCTTGAAGACTCTTACTTCTACTCACTTCTTTTTACTAGAAATCAAGTTCAATAATCATGAATGAGTGTAAAAATTCTATTTTTAAAAGCTATTATATGCAAACCTCTCTTTACCCAATTAAAACTGAAAATCAAAGAAAATAGTTAGGGTTTTTACCTTGAAAATATTGGGGAAGTTGAATCCTTGTCCTAGGATCCCTTGGAATTAAAATGATTGGAACAATCCTTGAAGATGCAAGATTTCTCTCTCTAAAAACCCTCTCTTCTCTCTCTAATTTTTGGTGAGATGATATGATAAAAATGAAGAAGAGGTGTGTTATATTAAAGAAGAGATCGGGTCAAAATGTTACAAAAATCTGGGCCGGGGTCAATTATGCGGTCACTATGCGACCGCAGAACACACATGCGGTCCGCAAAGTGACCGCAAAATGGCCTCAAAAATTACAAGTTTCTGTTAAGGAATGCGGCCGGAATGCGGTCCGCATGTTTGATCTGCGGTCGCAAAATGCACCGCAGATTTTACATGCGATCGCATATCGACCGCACATTTGACGGATTTTTGAGAAACTCTCTGGAACGATTTGCGGTCACAGAATGCGGTCCGCATGTTGATTCTGCGGTCGCATTCTTGACCGCATATTTGACACTTTTTCGGAAAAATTATTTCTCTACATTTTTGAAACTTAAATCATTACCAAGGGTCCGAACCGCGGCTCGCAAGCTCGCCGCGAAGAATTCTACGCATTCCTAACACATTATTCGGACCATGACACCACATCTACTAGGTTTTATGCACAAAAATTTTACGGGGCCTTACACCAATGAATATGTGAGCTGGTTGGCTGTGATGAACAGTGTATTCAGGCCGTATCTTGATTCATTTGTGATTGTGTTCATTGACGACATTCTAGTCTACTCTCGTAGCCAGGAGGAGCATGCTCGGCACTTGAGTATTGTGTTGCGAAGGTTGAGAGAGGAGAAGCTGTATGCCAAGTTCTCCAAATGTGAGTTCTGGCTTGAGTCCGTGGCATTCTTAGGGCACGTGGTGTCCCGTGATGGTATTCGGGTAGATCTGAGGAAGGTCGAGGCAGTGCAGAGTTGGCCCAGACCGACCTCAGTTACTGAGATCCGTAGCTTTTTGGGATTGGCGGGGTATTATCGCCGATTCGTTCAGGGATTCTCTTCCATTGCTTCACCCTTGACTAGATTGACTCAGAAGGGTGTTCCTTTCTTATGGTCCGAGGAGTGCGAGGAGAGCTTTTAGAAGCTCAAGACAACACTGACCACAGCACCAGTCTTGATTCTACCGACAGCTTCAGATCCTTATACTGTATATTGTGATGCCTCAGGAGTTGGCATTGGTTGTGTGTTGATGTAGGAGGGTAGGGTCATTGCTTATGCTTCTCGTCAGTTGAAGCCCCACGAGAAGAACTACACTGTTCATGATTTAGAGCTAGCAGCCATAGTTCATGCTTTGAATATTTGGAGGCATTACCTGTATGGTGTCTCCTGTGAGGTGTTCATGGATCATCGCAGCCTTCAGCACTTATTCAGACAGAAGGACCTTAATTTGAGACAGCGGAGGTGGTTGGATTTGCTTAAGGATTATGACATCACTATTCTGTATCATCCGGGGAAGGCCAATGTGGTGGCCGATGCCTTGAGTCGGAAGGCGGTTAGCATGGGCAGCCTAGCTTTCATCCCAGTTGTGGAGAGGCCATTTTCTTATGATGTTCAGGCCCTAGCCAATCGGCTAGTGAGATTAGATATTTTGGAGCCGAGTCGGGTGTTGGCTTGTGTTGTTTCTCGATCTTCCTTATATGATCGCATCAGGGGGGCGACAGTATGATGACCCACATTTGCTTGTCCTTAAGGACAGAGTGCAGCATAATGATGCTAGAGATGTGACTATCGACAGTGATGGTGTTATGAGGATGCAGGGCCGTATATGCGTGCCCAATGTTGATGGTTTGCGGGAGTTGATTCTTGAGGAGGCACACAGTTCGCGGTACTCTATTTACCCAGATGCCGCAAAGATGTACCAAGACTTGAGACATCACTACTGGTGGAGGAGAATGAAGATGGATATTGTTAGGCATGTAGCTAAGTGCCTCAATTGCCGGCAGGTTAAGTATGAGCATCAGAGACCGGGCGGTGTTCTTCAGCATATGGTTATTCCCGAGTGGAAATGGGAGAGGATCACCATGGATTTTGTTACTGGCTACCTCGGACAGCGAGGAAGTTTGATTCTGTATGGGTGATTGTTGATCGGCTGACTAAGTCCGCACATTTCATCCCGGTTAGTACTACTTACTCATCGGAGCGGTTGGCAGTGATCTTTATTCGGGAGATTGTCAGGTTGCATGGGGTCCCAGTGTCTATTATATCTGACAGAGGCACTCAGTTCACTTCTCAGTTTTGGAGAGCATTTCAGCGAGAGATGGGTACGCGGGTTGAGTTGAGCACCGCATTTCACCCCCAGACAGACGGACAGTCTGAGCGCACTATTCAGATCCTGGAGGATATGTTGCGGGCATGTGTGATTGACTTTGGTGGTTCATGGGATGAGTTTTTGCCACTTGCCGAGTTTGCCTACAACAACAGCTACCAGTCGAGTATTCAGATGGCCCCGTACGAGGCATTGTATGGCAGACGGTGTAGATCTCCCGTCGGATGGTTTGAGCCTGGTGAGGATAGATTGATAGGGACTGAGTTAGTTCGGGATGCTCTGGATAGAGCAAAGTTGATCCAGGAGAGGCTTCGCACAGCACAGTCTCGCCAGAAGAGTTATGCGGACCGTAGGGTTCGAGAGTTGTCTTTCATGGTTGGTGATAGAGTATTGCTGAAGGTTTCACCCATGAAGGGTGTCATGAGGTTTGGGAAGAAAGGGAAGTTGAGTCCCAGGTACATTGGTGCCTTTTGAGATACTCAGGAGAGTTGGGGAGGTGGCATATGAGTTAGCCTTGCCACCCAGCTTATCCAGCGTTCATCCAATATTCCATGTGTCTATGCTCCGAAAGTACATCGGGGATCCGTCTCATGTATTAGACTTCAGTACCATTTAGCTTGATGGTGATCTATCATATGATGTGGAGCCTATTGCTATTTTGGGTCGCCAGGTAAGAAAATTGAGGTCGAAGGAGATTGCAGCAGTTAAGGTGCAGTGGAGAGGTCGGCCCGTGGAGGAGGCTACTTGGGAGGTCGAGCAGGAGATGCGGAGCAGATACCCTCAGCTATTTGAGACTTCAGGTATGTTTCTTGACCCGCTCGAGGACGAGCGTTTGCTTAAGAGGGGAGAATGTGACGACCCGGCCCGTCGTCACGGGAATTACCACCCCGTTATGTTGTAATTACATAATTCATGCTTTTATATCAGTGTTAGAGTCTATCGGGGGAGTTAGGAGTGAATTGGATTGAAAATGAGGCATATAGCCTTTTTGGAGGAAACTTGAATAAGGAAAGTCAACTCGGAGTTGACTATTTAGTTAGAGAGCTCGGAATCGAATTCTGATGATTCGGTCAGCTCCGGGAGATCATTTGTGAGCTAGGAGAGCGATCGGAATTGAATTTGGAGATCCGATGTAGAAATAGGCTTGAATTGGCTAAGGTTGAATTTTGGCGAAATTCGATCGATAGGTGAGATTTTGATCCGGGAGTCGGAATGGAATTTCGAAAGTTGCAGTAGCTCCGTTAGGTAATTTTGGATGTGCCTGCAAAATTTCAGGTCATTCGGAGGTCGTTTGGTCGGGTTTTTGATCTAATGTTGATTTCGGGAATTTTGAAGAAACTTAGGCTTGAATCCGTATGTAATTGGTGATTTTGATTTTTATGATGGTGTTTTTATGATTGGAACAAGTTCGTATCGTGTTTTGGAGTATGGTGGTGGTTTTCGTTGGGGTCCGGGGGCCTCGGGATGAATTCGGGGGTCCAAACGGACCAATTTGTGCCAAAGGCACTGCTGTTTTTGCTGCAATAAATGCAGAGGATTTTTGTGCTTCGTGATCGCGAAGCTATGTATGCGATCGCGTAGGGTAAAACTGGGAAGCTCTGCGATCGCAAGGGGAGACTGCGATCGCGTAGTGTATTGGAATGAGGCCGGAAAATTGTTCTTCGCGATCGCGGAAGGAGTGATGCGATCGCGTAAGGTCGACTGGTTGTGCATCGCGATCACGATGTGTAGTGTGCGATCGCGTAAGTCTGGGATTTAGAGCAGTGTGATCGCGGGTGGTTTCACGCGATCGCGTAGTGTTGAGGCGTGAGTCAGTGCGATCGCGTAGGGAGTGTCGCAATCGCGTAGAGTAATTTTGGGGTCCGTTGAATCTGTTCATCGCGATGCGAGCCTGGGGCTGCGATCGCAGAAGGTCGCCTGGCAGTCGGTGAATTAATATAACAGAACAGTCCAGTCGCGAACCCCATACCCAAAACCCCCATTTTTGAGTTCCAAGAGAAGTATTGACGGGAGATTTGCTGGGAAATCATCGGGGTTTCGTCGGAGGTAAGTTTTGTGGCTTAATTACATCATTTCATCATGAAATCCTTGGTTAAATTTCTGTAAATGGAAGATTAAAGGTGGGTTTGAGCCCTAAGCCTAAATTGAAGAAAAACACCGATTTGAGTGGGCAAATGGAATCCGAATTTGGTAAATTTGATATGCCTAGACTCGTATTGAGACGAGGGTTCCGAATATATAACTTTTATAATTTTTCGAGAAGCGCACCAAAATTCGGGTTTTGACAACTTGTGGGTTTTGATATAATTTGGGTTATTTCGAATGAATTACGTGAAATTAGTATATATTGATGCATTCTCTATGATTTTGAGCAGATTTGGCACCCGAGGAGATTGATTTGCGAGGCAAGCACAAGGCGGATTGAAGCTTCTACCGGTTCGAGGTGAGTGGTGGTAGTAAACAATGTACTGAGGGTTTGAAACCCCGTACTAGCACTTCACAGTGCTATGTTGAGATGAGACACACGTCTTAAGACGAGTGTGGTGACATTGTGATTGGGGACTTGGACTCGGTCCTTCCCGACTAATAGAATACTGTGTTGTATGACTGCTAATGAGATTATAACTGTACAATTGGGCTAATAGCCATGTTTGGGGCCTTGTGCCGATCTGTAGAGCATTAGGGAACCTATAGAGCTAGGTGACCCGTATATCGTGTTGGAAACGTTCACTCAGCCGTAGCTCTAGCTGTATAGCATAATATGAGCCAGTACTAGATGCGTACATTGTGAGAGATTATCTAAGGTGGAATTCCCTGTTCTAGCTGAGTGCTCCTGAAAGGCCAAGTCTATATTGACTGAGACAGGGTACAGGACCCACTGTGATATATTATATTGGGCCTGAGAGGCCAAGTACATATTGACTGGGATAGGGTCGAGGACCCGTTATGGGGTATTATATATATATACCTATATTGGATCGGGCTGCACGCCGCAACAGTATATATATTGGATCGGACTGCATGCCGCAGTAATATACATGTAATATACATGTGGGACGGACTGCACGCCGCAGTATTATTGCGCTTGGGCTGTAGGAGCCCTTTCGGAGTCTGAGTCTGCACACATTCTCAGTGAGCACTGGTGTATATTATGGGATCGGGCTGTGCGTCCGCAGTATAAATATATATACATATATATATTGGATCGGACTGCACGCCACAGTAATACATGTGTGGATCGGGCTGCACGCCGCAGTATAATAGTGCTTGGGCCTAGGGAGCCCCTCCGAAGTCTGTATACACCCCCAGTGAGCGCCGTCGACGTTCAATGGAGCGGGCTGCGCGCCGCAGCGGTATATGTACTGGAGCGGGGCTGCACGCCGCAGCATTATACTTAATCATATCCTACTATCTACTTAAATACTTATACATTATAGACATAGGTATGTGTCCTTATATGTTGAGATGGCCGTACACCATAGGGGTACGAGTGAGGGTTGGATCAGTGTAGAATCTTGTAGAGATAAACGTGGATTGGAGTCAGAGTACTTACCATAGTGATGACGTACCGTGAGGGTTGCCTTAGAACTATTTAGTGATAGCACAGGAGTTCTTACTTTTAGTTATTGTTTATTATTGTTACTCAATGAGTTGAAATATACTCACCCCACTCCCCTGTATTTTCTGTACAGATCCACAGGTGCCCGAGAGCAGTTGAGACATTGTAGCTGCTGATCCTTGTCTACTTTTGCGGAGATTACGAGGTAGCTGCCAGCGTCCGCGGAGCTTGTTTTCTCCTTCTTTATCATCTTGTTGATTTCCTATTTGCCTAGACTTGGTTGTATTAGGATGTTATTATGTAGAGGCTCAGTCTCGTGACACCACGATATGGTTGGGACCGTATTTTGTATGTTTTACATTTCGTTTATCACCTGATATGATCATTTACTGTTTAAGTTTAATTTGATTAATAACTGACTGGTTTAAGGGATAATATGGTCGGGCTTGCCTAGCATTGTGTTGGGCGCCATCACGACCAGGGTTTGGGTCGTGACATCTAAGTTCTACAAAAATGGAAAGCAAGAGTAACTTTAGTAGAGTCTTAAGTATTGTTATGAAGTTGGTCATCTCTACAATCGTGACACTACAAATATCTATTAGGTTTAGTGGCGAAAAGAGTATTTTCTCTAATGGTATTCAAATTTGAAAGAAGTAAAAAGTATTTCAAATGAGAATTATTTAATATATATTATATACCTCTAAAATATAATATTTAACCTAGATATAGAGTAAAATTTTAGACAAAGGATAATCAGTTGACCATGCTTATGACCATGTGGCTTCACCCCTTATTAGGTCGTCAAAGGTAAATCCACATTATTAGTTACGACTTTAGTTCAAGTTTTGATTAGATCGTCAGAGGTAGATCCACATTATTAGTTACGACATTAATTAAAGTTTTGTATTTGTGTTAAAATTAAAAATTTACATAACATGTATAAATAATATATCATCAAATCTAATAAGCTATCCTATACTATAATCTAGAATTTATAATCTAAAATCCTGAATTTGCTTCTTTGATCGTGCATATATATATATATATATATATATATATATATATATATGGAGAGAGAATGACATGTGTTTGCAATTTGCATAGACTTCTATTAAACTATGATAAATTGGTATGTTTTGATATAAATATCGAATGTGAATAAAATATTTATCATTGGAAAGCTTAGTTCTCTTATTTTTTCAAATTCTCATTAATTAGCTCCTTTATATACCTTCACATCTATGATGGAGACAATAGAAGCAAGTTGACAAATCTTTTACCAGTAAAAGTTATATACATTCTAGTCCTGCATTCTTTATATTCGACGTCCTCTGTCTGCTTTGAACTGCGGGCCAGCCTCTGATTTTGACTTTATTATCCGAAGAATAAAGTTCCTACACAGTAGGCTTTCAATATCATAGAAGGATCGAGCATTTTAATTTTATCAGTTCTAAATTTTAGAAACACAATTTTAAGAGCTACTAACTCGGTTTTAAATTTAATTTTATATATATTTAATAAATTTTTTAATATAAATATATTATTTGATTAAAAATTATTGAGTTCAACCGAACCTATACTTAAACTTCTACCTCATCACCTATTCATTTTAGTGGTTTGTGTATACAAACTTAGCGACAATCCCGTATAATGGTGGCAAAATGGATTAATAATCAATTATTTATTTATATTATCCATTAAAAATGAGTTATAAAAATATTTTTAAAATGTATCATAAGATCCATATTATCCACTTAAAAGATAGATAATCAATATTTTTTACTTTTATATTTTCTAAACTCAAATTGGGTATTTTTTTTAAAGTTTGAGAGACTATATAATTCTCCTAAAAGTGATTAAATTCAGGAAGTCATGGATAATATTGATATTCATATTACCCGTCGGTTAACACATTTTCTATCCGTATTAAAAATGGGTCGGATCGAATATTTTATATGTTTTTATATTATCCATTTTCGATCATCTCATATCCGACTTGACTCGTCCGCTTGCCACCCCTAGTCCTATATACGTGTCTCATTATCTGTATCAAAGTATGTCACTATGGCGGCAGAGCTATAACAAAGCTATCGATTTACACGAATTCAGTAACTTATGCTTAGATTTTGTATTTATATAAAAAAATTATTTAAAATGTATAAACAATTAATTGCGACCTAGTAATTAAAACGTATTATGAGTCCAACAATAAATTTAAACCACATAAAATTTAAATCCAGAGACTACGTCTCATATAACTTAATGTCCAAAGTAAGAAGAAAGTAAACAAGAAATACCCTTTATTCCTCTTCCACCAAATTCAAGGAGAGAGCAAAAAAGCCTGGTAGTACAACCATTGAACTCTCAATATACCCTTCTATATATGACAAATTATTAAAGATACCTACGTGGTCATACATTTATGAAAGTGGGTGGATGGATTAATTAAAAGGTATCAGAATATGATTGGATGCTATCCTTTTCTCTATCATTGGTAAAAATGATCTTATTTCCAATCACTATCTTGTATATGCTGATAAGGAACACACCTAAAGGATATGATCATCTTATGTGCGGATATGTTCAACCACGAAAAGTCCACCTTTCTTACTTTTCTGCCACCAGGCAGCTCATATTTACTTCAGAAATCGACTAATTCGAATTAGTACCCAAAATTTATATTTTAGGGCTAAAGTGTTCCCCACTAAAATAATTCAAAAGATATAATTATCTTTTGCGGTGTGATGATCCCAAAGTTTTTCGCTTATTTTTATAGTACATTCCACATTCCGAGCCCTTAATAATCTTTTTCTGTATCACATCGATATACGTGCGTAGTCTATACGCATAGCCGAAAAGTCTATATATAAAAATCTATAAAAAATAATATAATTTGGCTTTGAAATGAATTAAGATGATTCCGGTCAATATTTGGTATAAACGGACCTGGACTCGTGATTCGACGGTCCCTGAGGATCCGCACAAAAATATGGGACTTGGGCGTATGCCCGGAATTGAATTCCGAGGTCCCAAGCCCGAGAAATAAATTTTTAAAGAAATTATTTTTTTGAAATTGTTTATGAGATTTGGAAATGAATTATGATTAAAACATGATGGTATCGGGCCCGTATTTTGGTTTCGCCTCCCGGTACAGGTCTTATATGTGATTTAAGATATGTCTATGAAATTTGGTATGAAACGGACTTGAAATGACGTGAATTAGATCGTTTTTGAGAAAAATTAGAAATTTGAAGTTCGTAAGTAAATTTAATGATTTTGATGCTAAATTCATAGTTGTTGATGTTATTTTAGTGATTTGAATGCACGAGCGAGTCCGTATTATATTTTTAGGTTGGTATGCATATTTGGTTTGGAGCCACGAGGGCTCGGTTGAATTTTGGATAGGCCACGTAGTGAAATTTTAACTTAGGGAATAGCTGTATGCTTGAGGCCTGCAGGCTTCGCACATGTCTTGCAAATGCGAGCAATGCATCGCAAATGTGAGAGGTGGCCTGGGCTGCCATCTTCGCAAATGCAAAATGTCTGTTGCAAATGCGACACCCACCAGGAATCCCCTTAGTCGCAAATGCGAAATCTCGGTAGCAAATGCGAACGTAGCAGAGGTTGGGGTTCGCATTTCCCATAACTACACCCTCAAATTTTATACTTAGCCGAAAATTAACCATATTTCACATCTTTCAAAATACAAACTCCTTAGGGCGATTTTTGAAGAACAAATCTTCTTCCAAATCAATTGTAAGTCAATTTTAACTTGTTTCCTTCAATGATTAACATCTTTTAACATGATTTCAATTCCAAATCAGTGATTTTGATGGGAAAATTGGGTGTTTGAGGTAGAACCTAATTTTTTCAAAAATTGGAGATTTGGACCTCGATTTGAGGTCCGATTCAAAACAAATTATATATTTGGATTCGTGGGGGAATGGGTAATCGGGTTTTGGTTCGAACCTCGGGTTTTGACCCTTTAGATCCGGGACTGATTTTGGACTTTTTGGGTAAAACTTTAGAAAATTGATTTTCATGCATTAGAATTGATTCATTTAGCGTTTATTGATATAATTAAGTAACTTGTGACTAGATACGAGCGAATTGGTGGTGGAATCAAGGGGTGAAGCAATAATTGAGATGTAAATTGTGTTCGTGGCATCGAGATTAGTGTTTGGTCTAACTTTAGCTTGAGGGATTAGGAGTCGAGTCCTACTTGCTATGTGGTAATTGTAAAGTATGACGTATAGGCATGTACGAGTATATATACGTCGGTGTCTAGCATGCACGTGTCTCTTAATGTGATTTTAATGACTTCATCGTATTATTCATATCTTGGTGATTATTCTTATTAGTTAGGCAAAGTTCGTGGAAGTAATCATGATGCTTGATCATTGAGGAGCGTTGGATCAAGTTGTATAACGAATTGTGAAAGTATGAGCGGTAATTGAATCCTTTTGGAGCATTGGCTCGAGTTATGAAAAAGAGAAAGAATCATTATATTGACTAGCTTGATGGATGTTGTTGTTGTTGTTGTTTGAGGTTGTCCCTTGCTGGGACTTGTAGTTGAATTATTGTTCCCTTACCGGGATTCTTATTGCAAATTTTATTCATTTCCTTGCCTTATTGTTTGTGATTGTTGTTTGGGTGAGAGAGAGAGAGAGTTAAAGCACGAAGGGTGATGCCGTGTATTATTTTGGTAAGAGAGTGTTAAAGCACAAAGGGTGATGTCGTATATGATTTGTGAGAAAAGAGTGTAAAGCACGAAGGGTAATGCCGAGCCACACGATGTACTATTTCGTACCGATTATATTGATTATATGGTGATGACGAGAGTAAAAGCACGAAGGGTGATGCCGTGCACATTTTCATTACTTCATTGCTTCGGTGAGGGCGGAGTGAAAGCATGAAGGGTGATGCCGTGTGTCACACCTCCTTTTTTCTTTTACATCCCAGTTATTTTACTACTACACCCCGAGAAAGGATATATTAATAATAGGGAAGGAGTTTTTCCAATTAAAGCACATTCGGAACGAGATTTATTTATTAATTTTCAGAGTCGTCACTTGGGAAAATAATGGTGTCCCAAGTCACCGGCTTGATTCCGAACCGAGGAATATGACTCTATTTTACAGTCCGCAAAACTAGAAATCCGAATAAGGAATTCTGTTAACCCGGGAGAAGGTGTTAGGCACTCCTGGATTTCGTGGTTCTAGCACGGTCTCTCAACTGACGTATTTGTTCTATTTGATTTCCTTATATGCTTCATTTTTAAAATGCCATTAATGTTCCGCTTTGTTATTTTTAAAGACTTGCGACATCACGATAACGCATTTCGAGTCACACCGTAACCAATACGCCTGTGACTTTAGTGCATTTCAGCTTCGCCGGATTTGAGATTTGGGTCACATAAGATGTGCACCCGTATTAGTAATGTAATTTTATTTATCGTGCCTATAATATCTACGTCTTATTAGCTTTGGGAAAAACCGTAAAATTTGCTAAACGGTCCTTCCGAGCCTAGCATTTTACATTGAAATCCATTTGAGGGCCCCGTGTATTTTCATTTTTTCGGAACGAGGCTCATCCCTTATTTTTTAAGGTTTAGACCTATGCATATACTATGTTATCTATTTTTGTTTTTTCTTCATTTTTTTAAAAGGGACATAATTGTTAACAATTTCTAACAATTTGTATTTATCATTTATTTGGATCCAGGCCACTATACATTATTGGGCCTGGAATCTAGGCTAACTTAACAAAACTGCACTAGGGTGCAATGGGCTACTTGAAGCCCAGTCAACATTTCCGTATCTGTTCTAACAAGCATAAATGTCATATCGATTGGATCTGGGCCTATATTCACAGAGTTACCTTGTTGTTTTTGTTTAACTGGAAGCATTAACCTAAATCGTCAACTAAAACATATTCGAATTGTAATCTGAATTTCATTTGTACCTAAATCCCTATTTTACACCATACTACTAAGTTTTAACACAAGTTTTGTAACGAAACACGTTTGAATGATGCTAAGCCCTTAACGCGATTCAAATTGTAACTAATTCATATTTTTCAAATTAATAGCTACTGATTCAGAATTCAATTAACGAAATATCTAAGAACTTTTGTAATACACTTCTGATTTCAGAATAGTTGTAAATCTACAAGTGAGTCGACTAGGTTTTAGCCAGTTTCAGTTTTAGATAAATGAACATTTTAACTAATCTATTTTAGTATATTTCCTATATTACTATCTACTACTACTATAAATCTGAATTTAAGTTCGTACAGTCCCAGTCCTTATTACAGTGAGAAGTCCTAATGAATTATATGAACTCTAAGTATCTACAGCTATGACAAAAAATAGAAATACAAGTACAAATGGAAATTAACATGCATTTCATTCCTTCAAAGAACTTCAGTTACATCCTTGAGAGGTAGTAGTGTACCTGATCAAATTGAGATAAAACAATGAGTTCTAGGGGAGTGAAGGAGAAGAGAATTAGCGATAGACAGCAACCAAGTATCAACGGCAATGAAGGCATATGAACACAGCAACATGTGCGATTTCAAAGTAGAAAACCCAGCGAATTCAACCAAACAAGTAGAAGAACAACAAACAGAAGTCCAAAGTATCACTTGAACCAGCAACAATGAAACATTAGCAGTATTTATTTTCAGTGTATTAAATCTTCTGAACCCTTAAATTGTAGAATTCAGAACCTCTCTCTCTAATGTATGGAACTTTTAATTGCCAACTATCAAAGATGGAACCCTTAATTACCAACCTCAAAATCTCTCTCCAAAATATAACCCTTTTTTCAGGCTTAGAGAAGCCTATTTATAGAGGCATTTTGGGGAAAATTTCAAATAAGTTAATTCTATTTCCATCCCCTTATTCTTTTCAATTAATTACAGAATAGTCCATTAAAAATGTATCGAAATGCCCTAGAACCCCTGCTAGAAGGTTCTGAGCAGTTCTATTGGGTTCCATTAGGCAAGTTTTACCTAATTGCCCCCACTTGCTAAGGTTTATTACACAAATGCCTTTTAGCTCTACCTAGTATACCCTTTATTATCTAAGTAATTTCATAAATACCAAGCATTAAAGTCACTTTTATTCCTATATGCTCTATTTAATCCACAAGAATGCCATTTACCCTTCCCCTTTTACCCCTTGTTTTTAATTGTTATTACGCGACCTGCCTTATGTCTGGCAGGATTAGGGTAACATTTATTTAACAAATAGCCAACCTAAGCCATGTCTTTAAGACTTAGCCAGTTTCAAATTATAAACCTTTTCAACATTAGCCACTTTTACAAATAGCCACTATCAGAATTCATCCTTAATTTGCAAACATAGCCACAAAATATTTACACATATAACCTAAGTACACATAAGTACTCAGAAGTTCAGAAGAAACTAACATACAAATCAAATTGTAAATATAGCAAGATTTATGTTGTTTTGCACAAATAACCCTAATCACGAACTAACTTCCAATTAATCAGAACTCAGAGGAAATATTTGATAATGCTTGAATTCCAATTAACTAAAACCCAATCTAGATAGAATATAATGAACAATTACATAAAACTGGCTAATAAAATATGATTCACAAGTAGCTAATATCAGAACCTAAGAACACTTAAATGATTTCAGGCACATATGAAATAAAGTTCATAGCTAGTATGCACGAGTATGAATCAACATATGGAACAGAGATAGAGTCATGATTTAAGACATTCATAGGGATTCTTTAAGTTATAAACAGAGAAACATGATAAGCATATAACAAAACAAGTTCAAAACATGAAAGAATCAAGTTTCAGAACACATGAAAACCAACGACCAAAGACAGGGTAGGGTACTTAGATTTTTTCAGTCCTTTCCTTTATTTTTCCTTTTCTTTCTTTCTTTTCTTCTTTCTTTCTTCTTCGTTCTTTTCATTTTTCTTGATCTTCAGAGTTTTAAAGACTCTTGGTCTCTGGGTGTTAGATCTTTTGAATGGGGCTTAGGGGGTTTGATCTGAGTGTACGATAGTGGTTTTTGAAGCCTTGGGGTAAGGTTTTGAGAGTGGGGTAGTTTTTGGTACTCGCCGGAGTAGGGTTCAGGCGAGTGTTTTTCAATTATTCGAAGGGTTGGAGGCATATTCGAAGGAAACTACCTTGGTGGGGTTAAAGATCGTCTTGAGGTGGTTAGATGGTGTTAAGGAGGGAGCCTGGTTCATACTTTTGGGTGGTCGCCAGCAAGGGTTCCAGCGACCGAATTTTCAAGAATAGAAGGCTGGTGAGTTTTCTGGGGTGAGGTTAATGGAGATAAGGTGTTAAAGGGTGGAGGAGAGTGTTTGGAGGCTTGGCCTGAGCCGGAGGAGGTAACAGAAGACTGACCACCGGTAAGGTTCCGGTGGTCTTTGTGAGAGTAAGGGGGAGAAGAAAGGTTTCAGAGGCGGTTAGGGTTTGTATATTAAAATGTGTCTGTATAATGAAAGGGTTGAACGGGGAGGGTAGATATATATTAATCTTGTATTGTTGATTCCTGGCCATTGGATTAGTTGAGATGAACAGCCAGAATCTTGTGGTCTCAAAACGCTGTCGTCTGATTTAGTGAGGGGTATCATTTGGTTCGTTGGATTAGGATATTGAATGGTCAAGATTAATTATTTTAAACTATGTCATTTCATTTAAATGGCACCTTGGTCTCGTCCGTTTGATCAGTTGCAATGAACGGTTGAGATTGATGCTAAATGCGACGTCGTTTCATTAAGAGATGCACCGCCTTACCATGTCCGTTGATCAAATACAATCAACGGCCCAAATTTTTTTATCCATATGGCGTCGTTTGATTTATTAGCTGGGTAGACCGGTCAACACTAACTTGGGCCTTTTTTTGTGTTTGGGCTATGTATTTATACATTTGGCGCAATTCTTTTGTTTTTGTATTGTATTTTATATTTTTGTTGTTTTGTATTGTATTTATTTAATTTCTGTATTTTCCTTTGTATTTTATACTTATTTTCCTTGTATTTATTTTATACTGATGCATTTTCTTTTATTTTCCAATTTTGTACTTTTCTTTAATTTTCTAATATTTTGTATTTTTGCTTAATTTTCCTATTTGTTTTGCAATTTGTGACATTTTCTAATTAATTCCTTTTTGTTATATTTATTTCAATTTTAAAACAATTGACAAACACTGGCATTTCACACACAATTTCAAAACAATTTGCAAACAAAAATCATTTTTGTATTATATTTTTATATATTTTGGAATTCAATTGCTTGGGGCAAAAATCACGTGCTCACAGCTGCCCCACTTTGCTTGGGAACACGAAGAGTTTTAGTGCAAAGATAATTGAGCAATAATGAGAGATTTTTGCCCTTTGCACATTCCGAATGAAGCCTTTTTCAAAAACTGTTGACCGCACCCTACTTCAGAGGTTGCCTACATATCCTGGGCTAAACAGGAATCAGGTCAGTATAGTTCGGAAATATCTGGTAGTTTGAAAATACCAGGGAAACTGTGATTTCACTACTCTTGCTATTGTTATTGCTGTTACTGCTGACTGACTCCTTATTAAATCGGGATACTAATAAAATAAATAAGCTAGCCTAAGCTATGGTCTATGAATTACAAAAAATCCTATCCATGTCTTGTATTCTTGTATTGCTTTGCTTTTTCATCTTGCATGTTGCTCTTTATTTGTATCTTTCATTTTTCACTAAATCTTTTTCTTATGACTTGCTTCTAACATATTGCTTTCCTCCATTTGTATGACTTCAAAATGCGTTTCTTCGCTCTTCAGGTTGGTACCTCCTTATTGCAAAAATAAAGAAAACTTTTCCTTTGCCCCAGTATGGGGCTTCAATGTATCCTGATGTTACTTTGTTAGAAAAGAAAAACTTTTAAAGATGCAAAAAAATATTCCCTTGTTATACAGGTGGGCGCCTGAACAGAAATGAAAATGCAAAAAAGTATTCCCTTGTTATACAGGTGGGCGCCTGAACAGAAATGAAAATGCAGAAAAGTATTCCCTTGTTATACAGGTGGGTGCCTGAATAGAAATTAAAAATACTAACACGTATTCCCTTGTTATACAGGTGGTCGCCTGAACAGAAATGAAAATGCAAAAAAGTATTCCCTTGTTATACAGGTGGGCGCCTGAATAGAAATTGAAAATGCTGAAAAGTATTCCCTTGTTATACAAGTCGACGCCTGAACATAAATGAAAATGATAAAAAAATTCTCTTGTTATCTAGGTGGGCGCCTGAACAGAAAAATGAAAATGTAGAAAAATATTCCCTTGTTATCCAGGTGGGCGCCTGATGCAGAAATGAAAATGCAGAAAAATATTCCCTTGTTATCCAGGTGGGCGCCTGATGCAGAAATGAAAATGTAAAAAAATATTCCCTTGTTATCCAGGTGGGCGGCTGATGCAGAAATGAAAATGCAGAAAAATATTTCCTTGTTATCCAGGTGGGCTCCTGATGCAAAAATGAAAATGCAGAAAAATATTCCCTTGTTATCCAGCCTGATGCAGAAATGAAAATGCAGAAAAATATTCCCTTGTTATCCAGGTGGGCGCCGGATGCAGAAATGAAAATGCGGAAAAATATTCCCTTGTTATCCAAGTGGGCGCCTGAACAGAAATTGAACATGCTGAAAAGTATTCATTTTTATACAAGTGGGCGCCTGAACAGAAATGCAAATGCAGAAAAGTATTCCCTCAGTTTGATAACTGGGTGTAAATTTTGAAAATAAAAGATGATACCTCCCTCGTTGTTCGGGTATGTTCCTGATTATGGAGTTCTCCGTCGTGGATATATTCCAT
This sequence comes from Nicotiana noctiflora, assembly GCA_032618575.1. Lineage (NCBI taxonomy): Eukaryota > Viridiplantae > Streptophyta > Magnoliopsida > Solanales > Solanaceae > Nicotiana > Nicotiana noctiflora. The sequence goes on along the minus strand of JASVEL010003055.1, from coordinate 19,525 downwards.
TGTTATCCAGGTGGGAGCCTGATGTAGAAATTGAAAAATGCTGAAAAATAGTCCCTTGTTATCCAGGTGGGCGCCTGATGCAGAAATAAAAATGCAGAAAATGTTCCCTCAGTTTGATAACTGGGTGTAAATTTTGAAAATAAAAGATAATACCCCCCTCATTGTTTGGGTAGGTTCCTGATTATTGAGTTCTCCCATCGTGGATTCTCTCCTTTATTGCTGCTTCTTTTGGATTGTTCTCTCCCACATTGGTCACATTCACTTTAGAGTGATTAGTGAGAATTTGAATCTTTTGTTCCTGTCTTAATCAGTGAACAATTTGTTAGTTATAAAATGATGGTTAGTAACTGGCATTCTCGCTGACCTTGCTTCCATCGTCTGCCTCATCTTGCTTCATACTGCTTTGCAACTTATTCTTGATCGTCCTCCCAATTCTTCTTTGTGATTCATTTTGCTTTTCTCTTTTTGTTTCTTTTCTCTTTTATTCCCTTTGGCTATGTGATCGCCATATGTTTTTATTTTCTCTTTTCCTTTGAAGGACCCAGTATTATTGTGCCATCCAACATGAGAAGCTGGTAGCTAGCTTTCAACTGGCAACTGGTTTAGAACAATTAGAATGACATGCAATGACTGAATTTCAGGGGTGAGGATATTTTGAAGTAAAGACAGAACTTATCTGGGTATGAAGGCTGATTCCTTTGACCATGCCATACATTTGAATATCCGGCCTAGTCTGTCCAATCAAATTGTTGCTCACTTAATTTCTCCATTCATCGACTCAAACTTTGTTTGTCTTGCCCTTTTCATTTATCAGGTCATTCCTTACTTTCGCCTTATGGTGCCCGTGAGGGTTTTCACCAATAAGACTCTCTCATTTATTTTCTCTCAACTTACATTTGCCTTATGGTGCCAGTGAAGGTTTTCACCGATAAGACTCTCTCATTTATTTATCTTTCAACTTACATTCGCCTTATGGTGACCGTGAGGGTTTTCACCGATAAGACTCTCTCATTTTATTTCTCTTTATTTTTCTGTCTTCAAACTCCTGGTATTGTCTCTGATGTGTTTCGCTTTTTCTTATTGTATTATCATTTTCTTAAAATCAATCAGAAGGTCTTTCTTTGGTCCGTAATGTGGATTTTGGAGGGGTTTTGAAAGAAAGGTACAAAGGATCAAAATTTAAACGTGGGTTCAAAATAATTACAACTCTCGGAACCATAAAATATAACTTCTCCCCAGTTTCAATATTTGGGGAATCTTTGATTTTATTTCTGTCGTGACTGAACCTCATTGAGGCTGCCTACGTACCCTTTCGGGAACAAGTCAAACGTAGTTCGTACCCTAAGGTCTCTTCGTCATTTGAATTTTTCCCGATTTTTCTTTTGTATATTTTTTCTATATCTTTTCTCTTTTCTCTCTCTTTTTTTTTCATCATATTTTTATTTTTCTTCTTAATTTTTCTTCATTCTATTTTTCTTTTCTTTTCATTCTCTTTTTCAATCTTTTCTTTTCTTTTCTTTTCATTTCATTGTTCATAATTGATTCCGAGAGAGGGGTATGAAAGAATAATGCATAAGGCTCAAAAGGGGTAGCAATGGGTAAAGTGTTTGGATAGAGAAATAAAATGCCTTCATCATTTCAATTTCAATATTATGACAAATACATTGTATATATGAAAAAGGAATCATACATAGTATTTGTTGACTGCATCGGAGTTGATAGCACTCTCTACACATTTCCCTTCCACATCTGTTAGATATAAAGCTCTGTTGGACAATACCCGAAATACCATGAATGACCATTGCCAATTAGGTGCAAACTTTCCTTTTGCTTCAGCCCAGTGTGGTAAAACACGTCTCAGCACCAACTGTCCAATCTCGAATTTCCGTGGACGTACTTTCTTGTTATATGATCTAGCCATCCTTCGTTGGTACAGTTGTCCATGGCATAATGCTGCTAAACTTTTTTCATCGATCAAGCTCAATTGTTCTAACCGTGCTTTTACCCATTCATCATCATCAATTTTATCCTCAGCTATAATCTGGAGGGAAGGTTTTTCAATCTCTGCAGGTATTACTGCCTTCGTTCCGTACATCAATGAGTAAGGGGTTGCACCAATTTAAGTACCCACAGTAGTACGATAACCTTTTAGAGCAAATGGTAATTTTTCATGCCACTGTCTTGACTCTTCCACGATTTTCCTGAGAATCTTCTTAATGTTCTTATTTGTAGCCTCAACTGCTCCATTTGCTTTAGGCCGATAAGGTGTAGAGTTACGGTGCAAGATTTTGAACTTTTGACATGCCTCTGTCATGAGGTGACTGTTAAGATTTGCTCCATTGTCCGTGATAATCAATTTGGGAATTCCGAAGAGACAAATGATATTTGTATGTACGAAATCCACTACCGCCTTCTTTGTTACTGCTTTAAATGTCTTCGCCTCCACCCATTTAGTGAAATAATCAATAGCTACTAGGATAAACCTTTGCCCATTAGATGATGCGGGTTCTATTGGACCGATGACATCCATGCCCCAGGCGACGAATGGCCATGGTGCTGACATTTTATTCAACTCATAGGGTGGGGAATGAATCAAATCTCCGTGTATCTGGCATTGATGGCATTTCTGCATATACCTAATGCAATCCCGCTCCATGGTGAGCCAATAGTATCTATCCCTTTGTATTTTCTTAGCCAAAGCATATCCACTCATATGAGGTCCACAAGCTCTTGCATGTATTTCAGCGATGATTGTAGTGGCTTGCTGTGCATCTATACATCTCAGTAAACCCAAATCCGGGGTTCTCTTGAATACAACTCCTCCGCTAAAGAAAAATCCACTCGCTAGTCGCCTTATAGCAATTTTCAGATCTCCCGTGGCTTGCGCTGGTTAACCTCCATCCTCAAATATTCTTTAATATCATGGAACCATGGCTCGCCGTCAAGTTCCTCTTCTACTGTGAAACAATAAACATTTTGATCACGAACTTATATCTGCAGTGGATCTATATAGGCTTTGTCCGGATGGTGCAACATGCACAACAATGTGGCCAGGGCATCTGCAACTTCGTTGAGCATTCTTGGGATATGCTCCGGAACCTAAATAATGTTTTTATAACAAAAATGACGTTTTTAATGTTTTACAAAAAAAATACTTTATTAGCTATTTCGCAGTATTGAACTGCGAAATGCAATAACGTCCGTTAGTGCAATTTGCAGTTCAATATTGTGAATTGTATATTTAATGTTATTTTTAAAAACGTGGGGTATTTCGTAGTAAAGTAATGCGTAAAACCATTCGCAGTTCTTTACTGCGAATTGTATTTCACAATACTTTACTGCGAAATACCCCTTCATATTCTAATATTCTTCTTCACAGATCCCCAATCTCCATTAAAACATAAACAAAGCTTTTTGTACCCCCCCTCTCGCCCGTTTTTTCTCTCATTTTTTTGCTTAAAAAACAATTTTTGCGATCCCAACCATGTTAGTATTAATTTACCATGTTGATATATATACCATGTTAGTATTAATTTAATATGTTACTATATACCATGTTAGCGTAGAGCCTTATAGCGTAGAGCCTTATAACGTAGAGCCTTATAGTGTAGACTTATAATAATTAAGAATTATTATGTGGTCCGGGCGTCAAAAATCAAGCCAGGAACCTTTACACAACCATTATCTTCCATTTGTAAAATTATACTTAAATTAATTAATTAAGTTAATAAAATTATAAAAATATTGAAAAAGAAGACTTATCTGAGGGGAGGTAGCCAGCTCCAATGATCATGACATGCATTTCAGACTGATCAGCCTAATCCGTCCCACCAATCATATTTCACCTTATGTCGTGCCTTCATACCTTAAACCGGGCTTTCACTAATTTGACTCCATTGTATAGCCATGAACCTCATTCGACTTGTAGTGCCCTGAAGGGTTTTCACTAACAAGCCTCTCTCATTTGTTTATCTCTCAACTCACCATCGCCTTATGTTGCCCGTGAGGGTTTTCACCAACAAGACTCTCTCATTTTAAATTTTTCTCTCAACTCACAGTCGCCTCATGGTGCCCGCGAGGGTTTTCACCAATAAGACTCTCTCATTTTAAATTTTCTCTCTTGCGTCCATGAGCCAAGTGTTACCTATGATGTAAATGATACCTCTATCTTGCTTCACCTGGCATCCTCAAAGATTGATCGGAAGGTCTTTCTTTGGACCGTAATGTAGGCTTTTGGACATGGTTAGAAAGAAAGGGTGGCATGAAGGCTCAAACTAATTTAAGACGAAACAAGGGTCAAAATTTCAACTTTTGGAATCGGTTCTTTTCAAAACTAAAACTTCTGCCTCAGTTTCTTTGGGTGTGGGGAATTTTAATTTTTATTTTGATAGGATCGAACCGTAAGGCTGCCTACGTATCCTTAAAAGGAATCAGGTCGAACGTAGTTCAACGGACTACTTTTTGTTACTATGTCTTTTTTTTTTCTGTTCTTATTCTTCTTCTTTTTTTGTCTTTTTTTTTCACAAATAAAAATTGGAAAAATGGATATCTTTGGACAAAAAGATCATCCAACGATTCCCATTCTTCCGAAATTTATTCTAGGGCTCGAATTTTGTGTTCAAACAAAAGAAATAGGAGACGAAATCTGCAAATATCCGACTGAAATGATGAGATTCGTTGGGATTTTGCTACGTAGAAGAAGGAGAAGAGAGGGGAGGGGACCATGGGGGGACCAGTGGGTTAACTCACCATTTTTTTTGAGTTTTCCGGCGAGTTTGGGTGAGTTGATGGGCGGCAATGGAGATTGGGGTAAAGAGGGGCGCCGTTTGGTTATTGTTATTAGGGTTAGGGTTAGATAAATATTTAGGTTTTATATGGTAGGGGATGAAATCTAGGCCGTGGGATTTAAAGGGATGAAGGGTTAGGATTTAAGTTAGGAAATGGGGCGGGTCAGTGGGTATCCGGCGGGTCAAGGGGTATGGGAGGTGGGCTGCCCGATTTTCGGCCATTTTTTGTGTAAAATTGGGCCCAAAACTTGCACTTCTTCAATTTTTATCAAACTATTAAGTAAATAACCCAATCCTTTTCAATTAAAACCAAATTAATTTCCATTAATTAAATAAATTATGTAATAATGTGAAACTATATATATGTATGTATATATATATATATATATATATATATATATTATGGATTATATGGATTAAAACAAGAGTTAAAATCATAGTAGAAACAAATATAAGGCTATAAATATAAACAAACATATTAATAATTTAAACGGAATAGGATAAAATAGAGCATGAAACTATTTATTTATTTATTTATTTTTCTTAAATTTTTGTGCCTTTAAAATTAGTAATAAAGTAAAATCCTATAAAATAAACCTAAATAATTATCCTAAGAAACAATATTAGAATTATTCAAGGTGATTCTAATGCGCGGGTCAAAATTACATTCCTACAACTTTTGTTTTTCAATTCTAAATTATTTTTCTTTCACTGCGATAAATTAATTACATCTTTTTTTTATGCAGTCTTCGTCCCAGCCCATGTTTGAGCATACTACATGCGGTGATGAGCAGACCATCGAGACATATACGCAGGAGGCCGACGAGACCATAGTGAGACAAATAATTTGTTACTGCTATAAAATTATAATCTATCTTATTTTATCTAACATTACTTATTGTTTTATAGGTTGGTGGCGGCCCGACGGCCTATTCTTCGACCCTACCAGTTGTGCTATTGATGCCGCTGCACATCCTCCCATAAAGAGGCGGCTTGACGATGATGATCCTGATAGTGTGCCCGACCGACAGGGGATGCGACTTAGGTCAACAGCAACACTGAAGCACACAGCCTGCGGCACTGATTGAATTTCTTATGTATATAGCCTTGTGTATATAATGCTTTACATTTCTAATAATAACATCTATTGTGAATAATAACGTTTATTGCATTTTAACAGCTATACTTAGACGGAGCTACTTAAACACATACCTTACACACACATCATTAATAAAAGAAACAATACAACTAATAGAAGCACTTGACAAAAGAAACATCAAAGTAAACTACAAATGGTACTTAAATTCCACTGAAACTTAAAATAGAAAACCACGAACACAAACATAATATTCCACTAAAACTTAAATTTGTACAACACAAACACAAACATACTTTTCCACTTAAACTTAAACTGAAATTCCACTTAAACATGAGTAAATAAGAAAGACAAACCTAAAAAATGAACTAAACACATAGTATGAATTGTTTCGTTTATGGGCTTCCATTTATTCCGCGTTCTAACCACTTAAATTGTTCTAGCAATTATTCTTTTTTGTCTTCTAACTCTTTTAATCTCGCCTTAAGCTCCGCAATTTCCTGTTTATTTTTTTTCTTTGTTCCTTTATTGCTGCAAAATCCAATTCTGCTCTCCATTTTTTATCTTTTACTTCCATCGGCTCCTCCCTCATTTCTTCCATTGTTTTATGGAGTTGGGTTATTAGATCTGCTTGGCCTAACCACATATTATATAGATTAGGCATTCGTTCTCTGTAGTTTGCTTGAAGACATTGTTCCTGTCACGACCCAAACCCTGGTCGTGATGGCGCCTAACACAATGCTAGGCAAGCCCGACCATATTATCCTTTTAACCAGCCAATTATTAAATAAATTAAACTTAAACAGTAGTTAGTCATAACAGGTGATAACCGAAACGTCAAAACATACAAAATACGGTCCCAAACATATCGTGGTGTCACGAGACTGAGCCTCTACAGAATAGCATCCTAATACAACCAAGTCTAGACAAATAGGAAATCAACAAGATGATAAGGAAGGAGAAAACAAGCTCTGCGGACGCTGGCAGCTACCTCGTAATCTCCGCAAAAGTAGGTATGGATCAGCAGCTACAATGTCTCAACTGCTCTCGGGCACCTGTGGATCTGCACCAAAAAGTGCAGGGGAGTGGGGTGAGTATATTTCAACTCAGTGAGTAACAATAATAAATAATAACTGAAAGTAAGAACTCTTGTGCTATCACTTAGCAGTTCTAAGGCAACCTTCACAAGTACGTCATCACTATAGTAGTACTTTAACCTCCAATCTACGTTTATCTCTACAAGATTCCACACTGAACTAACCCTCGCTCGTACCCCTACGGTGTACGGCCATCTCGACATATAAAGGCATATACTTATATCTATAATGTATAAGTATCTAAGTAAATAGTAGGATATGATTAAGTATAATGCTGCGGCGTGCAGCCCGCTCCAATACATATACTGCTGCGGCGCGCAGCCCGCTCCATTTAACGTCGACGGCGCTCACTGGGGGTGTATACGGACTTCGGAGGGGCTCCCTAGGCCCAAGCGCTATGGTGCTATGGCGTGCAGCCAGGTCCACCATATATCACTGCGGCGTGCAGTCCGATCCAACATATATACTGCTGCGGCGTGCAGCCCGATCCCATGATATACACCAGCGCTCACTGAGAATGTGTGCGGACTCGGACTCCGAAGGGGCTCCTACAGCCCAAGCGCAATAATACTGCGGCGTGCAGTCCGTTCCACATGTATATCACTGCGGCGTGTAGTCCAATCCACATATACATTACTGCGACGTGCAGTCTGATCCAATACATATAGTGCTGCGGCGCGCAGATGGGTCCTCGACCCTATCCCAGTCAGTATGTACTTGGCCTCTCAGGCCCAATATAATATATCACAATGGGTCCTTGACCCTGTCTCAGTTAATATAGACTTGGCCTTTCAGGCCCAATATAACATCTCATAGTGGGTCCTCGACCCTATCTCATCTCAATCGGTATAAACTTGGCCTTTCAGGCCCACTCAGCTAGAACAGGGAATTCCACCCTAAATAATCTCTCTCAATGTACACATCTAGTACAAGCTCATATTATGCTATACGGCTAGAGCTATGGCTGAGTGTATATTTCCAACACGATATAAAGGTCACCTAGCTCTATAGGTTCCCTAATGCTCTACAGATCGGCACAAGGCCCCAAACATGGCTATCAGCCCAATTGTACAGTTATAACCTCATTAACAGTTGTACAAAACAGTGTTCCATTAGCCGGGAAGGACTAAGTCCGAACCCCTTATCACAATGTTACCACGCCCGTCATAGAACGCGTGTCTCATCTCAATATAGCACTGTAAAGTGCTAGTACGGGGTTTCAAACCCTCAGTGTATTGTTTACTACTACCACTCACCTCGAACCGGTAGAAGCTTCAATCCGCCTTGCGCTTGCCTCGCAAATCAATCTCCTCGGATGCCAAATCTGCTCAAAGTCATAGAGAATGCATCAATATACGCTAATTTCAAGAAATTCATTCGAAATAACCCAATTTATATCAAAACCCACAAGTTGTCAAAACCCGACTTTTGGTACACTTGTCGAAAAATTACAAAATTTACATATTCGGAATCCTCATCTCGATACGAGTCTAGGCATGTAAATTTTACCAAAATCGGACTCCATTTGCCCACTCAAATCAGGTGTTTTTCTTAAATTTAGGCCTAGGGCTCAAACCCACCTTAAATCTTCCATTTACGGGGATTTAACCAAGGATTTCATGTTAAAATGATGTAATTAAGCCACAAAACTTACCTCCAACGAATCCCCGATGAATTACCAGCAATTCCCGTGAGTTTCTCTCCCTAGAACTCAAAAATGGCGTTTTGGGTTAATGAACCCGAGAGCCCTCTGTTCTGTGATTTTAATTCACTGCCAGACGATTTTACCCTACGCGTTTGCGATGGTCTCCACGCGAACGCGATGCCTTGCTCCGTTCCTTCATCGCGAACGCGACGTAAAGTCACGCGTTCGCGAAGACCAATCTTCCTAGCCCGGATTTTTCCTCTACGCGTTCGCGTCCCATACCACGCGAACGCGATGCTTCGTCTTTTCCTCTTACGCGTCCGCGTCCTTCACCCACGCGAACGCGATGCGTTCCAACCTTCTCCTTCGCGAACGCGGCATGTTACCTCGCGAACGCGATGGCCAACTGGCCCCAGCCTACGCGAACGCGGCGGTGCCCTCGCGAACGCGATGACCATTTTCCCTCAGCCTACGCGAACGCGGGCCTAGCCCTCGCGAACGCGAAGGCTTAACTGGTGCCCAGTGGTCTGCAATTTACAGCAGACCATTCCTTGTTCCAAAGTGCCGGATGATGGTCCGGATTCACCCCGAGGCCCCGGGACCCCAACGAAAACCACCAACATACCCCAAAACACGATACGAACTTGTTCCAATCATAAAAACACCATCCTAAACATCAAAATCACCAATTACACACGGATTCAAGCCTAAATTTCTTAAAACTTTCCGAATCACACATTTGATGAAAAACCCGACCAAACGACGTCCGAATGACCTGAAATTTTGCAGGCACATCCAAAATCACCTAACGGAGCTACTGCAACTGTCGGAACTCCATTCCGACTCCGGATCAAAATCTCACCTACCGTTCGGATTTCGCCAAAATTCAACCTTAGCCAATTCAAGCCTATTTCTACACGGGCCTCCAAATTCAATTCCGATCGCTCCCCTAAGTCACAAATCACCTTCCGAAACTAACCGAATCATCAGAATCCGATTCCGAGCCCTCTAGCTAAATAGTCAACTCCGGGTTGACTTTCCTTATTCAAGCTTCCTCCAAAAAGGCTATATGCCTCATTTCCAATTTAATTTCACTCCTAACTCCCCCGATAGACTCTAACACTTATATAAAAGCATGAATTATGTAATTACAACACAACGGGGTGGTAATTCCCGTGACGACGGGCCGGGTCGTCACATTCTCCCCTCTTAAGCAAACGCTCGTCCTCGAGCGGGTCAAGAAACATACCGAAGTCTCAAATAGCTGAGGGTATCTGCTCCGCATCTCCTGCTCCTCAACCTCCCAAGTAGCCTCCTCCACGGGTCGACCTCTCCACCGAACCTTAACCGATGCAATCTCCTTGGACCTCAATTTTCTCACCGACGACCCAAAATAGCAATAGGCTCCACATCATAGGACAGATCACCATCAAGCTGGATGGTGCTGAAATCTAATACATGAGACGGATCTCCAATGTACTTCGGAGCATAGACACATGGAATACCGGATGAACGCTGGATAAACCGGGTGGCAAGGCTAACTCATATGCCACCTCTCCAACTCTCCCGAGTATCTCAAAAGGGCCAATATACCCGGGACTCAACTTCCCTTTCCTCCCGAACCTCATGACACCCTTCATAGGTGAAATCTTCGAGCAATACTCTGTCACCAACCATGAAAGACAACTCTCGAACTCTACGGTCCGCATAACTCTTCCGACGAGACTGTGCCGTGCGAAGCCTCTCCTGGATTAACTTTGCTCTATCCAGAGCATCCTGGACTAACTCGGTCCCTATCAGTCTATCCTCACGAGGCTCAAACCATCCCACGGGAGATCTACACCGTCTGCCCATACAATGCCTCGTACGGGGCCATCCGAATACTCGACTGGTAGCTGTTGTTGTAGGCAAACTCGGCAAGTGGTAAGAATTCATCCCACGAACCACCAAAATCAATCACACATGCCCGCAACATATCCTCCGGGATCTGAATAGTACGCTCAGACTGCCCGTCCTGTCTGGGGGTGAAATGCTGTACTCAACTCAACCCTCGTACCCATCTCTCGCCGAAATGCTCTCCAAAACTGGGAAGTGAACTGAGTGCCTCTGTCAGATATAATAGACACTGGGACCCCATGCAACCTGACAATCTCCCGAATAAAGATCACCGCCAACCGCTCCGATGAGTAAGTAGTACTAACTGGGATGAAATGTGCGGACTTAGTCAGCCGATCAACAATCACCCATACGGAATCAAACTTCCTCGCTGTCTGAGGAAGCCCAGTAACAAAATCCATGGTGATCCTCTCCCATTTCCACTCGGGAATAACCATACGCTGAAGAACACCGCCCGGTCTCTGATGCTCATATTTGACCTGCTGGCAATTGAGGCACTTAGCTACATGCCTAACAATATCCATCTTCATTCTCCTCCACCGGTAGTGTTGTCTCAAGTCTTGGTACATCTTTGCGGCACCTGGGTGAATAGAGTACCGCGAACTGTGTGCCTCCTCAAGTATTAACTCCCGCAAATCATCAACATTGGGCACACATATACGGCCCTGCATCCTCAAAACACCATCACTGTCGATAGTCACATCTCTAACATCATTATGCTGCACTCTGTCCTTAAGGACAAGCAAATGTGGGTCATCATACTGTCGCTCCCTGATGCGATCATATAAGGAAGATCGAGAAACAATACAAGCCAACACTCGACTCGGCTCCGAAATATCTAATCTCACTAGCCGATTGGCTAGGGCCTGAACATCATAAGCAAATGGCCTCTCCCCAACTGGGATGAAAGCTAGGCTGCCCATGCTAACCGCCTTCCGACTCAAGGCATCGTCCACCACATTGGCCTTCCCCGGATGATACAAAATAGTGATGTCATAATCCTTAAGCAACTCCAACCACCTCCGCTGTCTCAAATTAAGGTCCTTCTGTCTGAATAAGTGCCGAAGGCTGCGATGATCCGTGAACACCTCACATGAGACACCATACAGGTAATGCCTCCAAATCTTCAAGGCATGAACTATGGCTGCTAGCTCTAAATCATGAACAGGGTAGTTCTTCTCGTGGGGCTTCAACTGACGAGAGGCATAAGCAATGACCCTACCCTCCCGCATCAACACACAACCAATGCCCACTCCTGAGGCATCACAATATACAGTATAAGAACCTGAAGCTGTCGGTAGAATCAAGACTGGTGCTGTGGTCAGTGCTGTCTTGAGCTTCTGAAAGCTCTCCTCGCACTTCTCAGACCATATGAAAGGAACACCCTTCTAAGTCAATCTAGTCAAGGGTGAAGCAATAGAAGAGAACCCCGAAACGAATTGGCGATAATATCCTGCCAATCCCAGAAAGCTACGGATCTCAGTAACTGAGGTCGGTCTGGGCCAACTCTGCACTGCCTCGACCTTCCTCAGATCTACCCGAATACCATCACGGGACACCACGTGCCCTAAGAATGCCACGGACTCAAGCCAGAACTCACATTTGGAGAACTTGGCATACAACTTCTCCTCTCTCAATCTCTGCAACACAACACTCAAGTGCCGAGCATGCTCCTCCTGGCTACGAGAGTAGACAAGTATGTCATCAATGAATACGATCACAAATGAATCAAGATACGGCCTGAATACACTGTTCATCAGATGCATAAATGCTGCTGGGGCGTTGGTCAGCCCAAAAGACATCACAAGGAACTCATAGTGACCATATCTGGTCCGGAATGCAGTCTTCATAATATCAGACTCTCTAATCTTCAGTTGATGGTAGCCCGAACGAAGATCAATCTTCGAGAACACCCTAGCTCCCTGGAGCTGATCAAATAAATCATCAATACGAGGCAGAGGATACTTATTCTTCACTGTTACTTTGTTTAGCTGCCTGTAGTCAATACACATCCTCATGGATCCGTCCTTCTTCTTAACAAACAGGACCGGTGCACCCCACGACGACACACTCGGCCGAATAAACCCCTTATCTAGGAGTTCCTGGAGCTGCTCCTTCAATTCCTTCAACTCAGCTGGTGCCATCCGATACGGAGGAATAGAAATAGGCTGAGTGCCTGGCACCAAATCGATACCAAAATCAATATCCCTGTCCGGCGGCATGCCCGGCAGGTCTGAGGGAAACACATCAGGAAAGTCTCGCACAATGGGAACAGAATCAATACTGGGAGTCTGGGCCTCGACCTCCCGCACAAATGCTAAATAAGAGAGACATCCCTTCCCAACCATTCGTTGGGCCTTGAGGAAAGATATTACCCTGCTAGGTACATACTCAGTCATGCCTCGCCACTCGATCCTCTGAATGCCCGGCATAGCCAAAGTGACTGTCTTAGCATGACAGTCCGGAATAGCATGACATGGAGATAGCCAGTCCATGCCCAATATAACATCAAAATCAATCATGCTGAGAAGCAACAGGTCTACTCGGGTCTCCGGACCTCCAATAGTGACCAAACAGGACCGGTATACGTGGTCCACAACAATAGTATCCCCTACCGGGGTAGATACATGCACTGGCAACTCAAGACTCCCTCGGGTCGTGCCCAAATGAGGAGCAAAATATGTAGACACATAAGAATAAGTAGAACCGGGATCAAACAATGCGGAGGCATCTCCGTGGCAGGCGAAATAATACCGTAATGACATCGTCGAAGCGACGACCTCGGATCGGCCACGAAAAGCATAGCATCTAGCTCTGACCGCCCGATCGGCCTCCCCCGAGGGCGACCCCTAGCCGTCTGACCCTCACCCCTAGCCTGGCGGGGCGGGTGCTGAAGTAGAAGGACCGGATGACGAGGGCTGCCCCCTCTGCTGATAAGATCCGGAAACAAGACGGGGACACTCACTACGGTGATGCCCAAACTCTCCGCACTCGTAGCAACTCCCCGGTGCTGGGTACTGAGCCTGATAAGGACCTCTGGCGCCGGAATGGCCAGCTGATGAACTAGGCCGAGATGAACCACGAGCGGATGGGGCTCGTGAAGAACTGCGAGTCGGCATGGCACCGAGAGCCGGGCGGCTGCGGTGCGAACCCCGATAATCTCGTCTAAGAGACCGTCCGCGACGATCCGAGTGTCTCGACTGCGAAGACCGAAAGAGCGACCTCGGCTCGCCGACTGCGGCCTCTCGGTACTGTGTGCCACTGGAACTAGCCGCTCCTCGAGGCCTCTTGGCCTCCCTCTCGTCCCGCTCCCTGCGACGATCCGTCTCAATGTCGCGAGCAATATCCACGGCATCCTCAAATGTACGACTCAAAACCCTCTCCCGAGTCATCGGAATACGAATGGGATAAATGAGGCCGTCCACGAACCGCCCAATCCTCTCTCTGTCGGAATGAACCAACCACGGTGCATATCCGGACAACTCTGTAAATCTGATCTCATACTCGACACTGACATGTCCCCCTGACGGAGACCCTCAAACTGCCTACGCATCTCCTCTCTCCGAGATCGAGGCACCCATTTCTCCAAGAACATAGTGGAGAACTCCGGCCATGATAGTGGTGCTGCCCGGCTGGCCTGCGGCGCTCATAAGCCTCCCACCAAGCAAAGGCTGGTCCCTGAAACTGAAAGGTAGTGAAAGATACCCCACTGGACTCCAATATCCCTGCCGTACGAAGCATCCGACGGCACTTATCCAGAAAACCTTGGGCGTCCTCGCCCGGAGCACCAGTGAACACTGGAGGAGATAACCCGGTGAACCTCTCGAGACGACGCTGCTCATCGTCTGTCATAGTTGGGACCCTGTCCCCCCTGAATCTGATCTGCTGGCTGAACCAGAACCACAGGCTGAACTGGAGGAGCCTCTGGTGTCTGTATGCCCTGCACTGCCGGCTCTGGAGTGCGTACTGCGGGGGTCTGATGACCACCCCCGATCCCCGATGCAGATGCTGCAGTAGTAACTGAAACCGCTCGTGCTAGGCCGGTGCGTGCATCGCTAGTATCCGAGCCGGGGTCTCCTGTAGACCCGGAATAGCAATGGGCACGAGTCGGTGCACGATGCGGTCTTCTTGGCACCTCTGCAGTCGGGGGCGTGGGTCGGCTGGCGCTGCCTCGGCCGCCCTAACTCCGCCTCGACCACGACCGCGTCCACGGCCTCTAGTAGGTGGTAGTGGTGGTCGTCCTCCACGTCCGGATGATCGAGTTCTCGCCATCCGCGAGAGAATAGAATGTCAAAGTTCAGTTCAAGTCAAAAGTAATCGCACGACAAGAATTCCAAGAATTGAAACTTTTCCTAAAAAGGTTTGCAGCCTCCCGAGGATAAGTACAGGCGTCCCCGCACCGATCCACGAGACTCTACCAACCGGCTCATGACTCGCGAGACCTATTAACCTAGGCTCTGATACCAACTTGTCACGACCCAAACCCTGGTCGTGATGGCGCCCAACACGATGCTAGGCAAGCCCGACCATATTATCCTTTTAACCAGCCAATTATTAAATAAATTAAACTTAAACAGTAGTTAGTCATAACAGGTGATAACCGAAACGTCAAAACATACAAAATACGGTCCCAAACATATCGTGGTGTCACGAGACTGAGCCTCTACAGAATAGCATCCTAATACAACCAAGTCTAGACAAATAGGAAATCAACAAGATGATAAGGAAGGAGAAAACAAGCTCTGCGGACGCTGGCAGCTACCTCGTAATCTCCGCAAAAGTAGGTATGAATCAGCAGCTACAATGTCTCAACTGCTCTCGGGCACCTGTGGATCTGCACCAAAAAGTGCAGGGGAGTGGGGTGAGTATATTTCAACTCAATGAGTAACAATAATAAATAATAACTGAAAGTAAGAACTCCGTGCTATCACTTAGCAGTTCTAAGGCAACCTTCATAAGTACGTCATCACTATAGTAGTACTTTAACCTCCAATCTACGTTTATCTCTACAAGATTCCACACTGAACTAACCCTCGCTCGTACCCCTACGGTGTACGGCCATCTCGACATATAAAGGCATATACTTATATCTATAATGTATAAGTATCTAAGTAAATAGTAGGATATGATTAAGTATAATGCTGCGGCGTGCAGCCCGCTCCAATACATATACTGCTGCGGCGCGCAGCCCGTTCCATTTAACGTCGACGGCGCTCACTGGGGGTGTATACAGACTTCGGAGGGGCTCCCTAGGCCCAAGCGCTATGGTGCTATGGCGTGCAGCCAGGTCCACCATATATCACTGCGGCGTGCAGTCCGATCCAACATATATACTGCTGCGGCGTGCAGCCCGATCCCATAATATACCAGCGCTCGCTGGAATGTGTGCAGACTCAGACTCCGAAGGGGCTCCTACAGCCCAAGCGCAATAATACTGCGGCGTGCAGTCCGTCCCACATGTATATTACATGTATATTACATGTACATTACTGCGGCGTGCAGTCCGATCCAAAATAGGTATCTATATACATAATACCTCATAATGGGTCCTCGACCCTATCCCAGTCAGTATGTACTTGGCCTCTCAGGCCCAATATAATATATCACAATGGGTCCTTGACCCTGTCTCAGTTAATATAGACTTGGCCTTTCAGGCCCAATATAACATCTCATAGTGGGTCCTCGACCCTATCTCATCTCAATCGGTATAAACTTGGCCTTTCAGGCCCACTCAGCTAGAACAGGGAATTCCACCCTAAATAATCTCTCTCAATGTACACATCTAGTACAGGCTCATATTATGCTATACGGCTAGAGCTATGGCTGAGTGTATATTTCCAACACGATATAAAGGTCACCTAGCTCTATAGGTTCCCTAATGCTCTACAGATCGGCACAAGGCCCCAAACATGGCTATCAGCCCAATTGTACAGTTATAACCTCATTAACAGTTGTACAAAACAGTGTTCCATTAGCCGGGAAGGACTAAGTCCGAACCCCTTATCACAATGTTACCACGCCCGTCATAGAACGCGTGTCTCATCTCAATATAGCACTGTAAAGTGCTAGTACGGGGTTTCAAACCCTCAGTGTATTGTTTACTACTACCACTCACCTCGAACCGGTAGAAGCTTCAATCCGCCTTGCGCTTGCCTCGCAAATCAATCTCCTCGGATGCCAAATCTGCTCAAAGTCATAGAGAATGCATCAATATACGCTAATTTCACGAAATTCATTCGAAATAACCCAATTTATATCAAAACCCACAAGTTGTCAAAACCCGACTTTTGGTACACTTGTCGAAAAATTACAAAATTTACATATTCGGAATCCTCATCTCGATACGAGTCTAGGCATGTAAATTTTACCAAAATCGGACTCCATTTGCCCACTCAAATCAGGTGTTTTTCTTAAATTTAGGCCTAGGGCTCAAACCCACCTTAAATCTTCCATTTACGGGGATTTAACCAAGGATTTCATGTTAAAATGATGTAATTAAGCCACAAAACTTACCTCCAACGAATCCCCGATGAATTACCAGCAATTCCCGTGAGTTTCTCCTCTTGGAACTCAAAAATGGGGTTTTGGGTTAATGAACCCGAGAGCCCTCTGTTCTGTGATTTTAATTCACTGCCAGACGATTTTACCCTACGCGTTCGCGATGGTCTCCACGCGAACGCGATGCCTTGCTCCGTTCCTTCATCGCGAACGCGACGTAAAGTCACGCGTTCGCGAAGACCAATCTTCCTAGCCCGGATTTTTCCTCTACGCGTTCGCGTCCCATACCACGCGAACGCGATGCTTCGTCTTTTCCTCTTACGCGTCCGCGTCCTTCACCCACGCGAACGCGATGCGTTCCAACCGTCTCCTTCGCGAACGCGGCATGTTACCTCGCGAACGCGATGGCCAACTGGCCCCAATACGCGAACGCGTTACCTCCCTCGCGAACGCGATGACCATTTTCCCTCAGCCTACGCGAACGCGGGCCTAGCCCTCGCGAACGCGAAGGCTTAGCTGGTGCCCAGTGGTCTGCAATTTACAGCAGACCATTCCTTGTTCCAAAGTGCCGGATGATAGTCCGGATTCACCGCGAGGCCCCCGGGACCCCAACGAAAACCACCAACATACCCCAAAACACGATACGAACTTGTTCCAATCATAAAAACACCATCCTAAACATCAAAATCACCAATTACACACGGATTCAAGCCTAAATTTCTTAAAACTTTCCGAATCACACATTTGATGAAAAACCCGACCAAACGACGTCCGAATGACCTGAAATTTTGCAGGCACATCCAAAATCACCTAACGGAGCTACTGCAACTGTCGGAACTCCATTCCGACTCCGGATCAAAATCTCACCTACCGTTCGGATTTCGCCAAAATTCAACCTTAGCCAATTCAAGCCTATTTCTACACCGGGCCTCCAAATTCAATTCCGATCGCTCCCCTAAGTCACAAATCACCTTCCGGAACTAACCGAATCATCAGAATCCGATTCCGAGCCCTCTAACCAAATAGTCAACTCCGGGTTGACTTTCCTTATTCAAGCTTCTCCAAAAAGGCTATATGCCTCATTTCCAATTTAATTTCACTCCTAACTCCCCCGATAGACTCTAACACTTATATAAAAGCATGAATTATGTAATTACAACACAACGGGGTGGTAATTCCCGTGACGACGGGCCGGGTCGTCACAGTTCCTCAGCCCATTCATGAAACTCACACATTGGTTCATCCGGATTTTGTAGAACTAGTTCATACACATATAGTAGTTACGTCCAACATCATTACCTTCCCAACAAGTCTGCAGTGCACAAGCTTTTGCACAGTAACACACTAGTGTACCATGTTGAGCCATTTAGTTTTACTTCAAAAATATCAAAGTTGGAAGAAATATTTGCATTTTGTATGTTTTTGAGCTCATATAATGAATGCAATGAGCTCGATATTTATAGGCAATATATAACATAAATCGTCATATTATACTACGAATTGCAACATCACATGTAGTATTAAACTATGAATTACAAAAAGCGACGGACAACTTCACATTTTGTAGTAATAAACTACGAATTATACCGACATGACAATTCACATGATTTTCAGCCTTTTCAGACGAACGGACAACTTTACATTTCATAGTATTGAACTACGAATTACATGGACATGACAATTCACATGATTTTCAGCTTTTTCAGGCGAAAGGACAACTTTACATTTCGTAGTATTAAACTAAGAATTACATGGACATGAAAATTCACATGATTTTCAGTTTTTTCAGACGAAATGACAACTTCGCATTTCGTAGTATTAAACTACAAATTATATAGACATGATAATTCATGATTTTTAGCTATTTGATACAAAATGACAACTCAACAATATGTATTATTTAACTATGAATTACATAGAGAATACGTAGTATTTAGACATAACCTTTTAAAATTGCACAACATCACATTAAGAGATTTTCAACAAGAAATGTAATTTGAACAAGAATTTTATTTCAATTCCACAAAACGTACTATTAATAAAATGTAACTGGCTTGTGGAAATATATTTATTTCATATATATTGAGTCCAACAACAGTACAAACATATATTACAACTAATAATACCAAAATAAAGAACTAGCGTTATGGTTGATAGTTGGGTACATTGGATGTACTTGCAACAGTATTACCCCCACCACGCCCAGCACCTGAAGGACATTTACGGTGGTCATGTCCAGTTTGGGAGCATATGCTACTATTACGTGCATAAACGGACTCACCAACATCCATTTGGTTCGGTATACGTGTTCTCTTTTGCACTCTCAGCCTGCGCAAGTACTCATTATTACATACCAACTTAAAAGGTTCTGGCGGCAAATAATGCTCAGCACCTAATGGATGCAACTTCCCATTATACGTGTCTACGTATGCTGCAACACTGTACTGCCTATCAATGTAGTTTGTCGCCCCTTATCCAACTTGTTGAAAGCACTTCAATGCATGTG
>JASVEL010003054.1:0-88791 GCA_032618575.1 Nicotiana noctiflora | reverse complement strand
CAGTCACAACAGCCAAAGTCTTGTTACGGTTGTGGTGACCCCGATCACCTTGTTAGGTTTTGCCCTCGAGCATCGGGCAGTTCTCAGCAGCAGGGTCCTCGCCCCATGATTCAGGCCCCAGCTGACCCACAACTTGCCCTGCCAGCCAAGGGCGAGGGTAGGGATCGTAGAGGTGGAGGTCGAGACCATAAAGGTGGAGGCTGTCCCGCCAGAGGTAGAGGTCATCCGGTGGATGACTGACCCAGAGACATAGTTCAGGGAGGTGGTGCTAAGACCCGATTTTATGCTTTTCCGGCCAGGCTAGAGGCATATGCGTCAGATGCTGTGATTACAGGTACCATTCTGGTTTGCGATAGAGATGCTTTAGTACTATTTGACCCTGGGCCTACATATTCATATGTGTCTTCCGACTTTGCACCATGCCTGGACGTGCGTAGCTACGCTAGTGGGTGACTCCATAGTAGTCAACCGGGTGCATTGTTCGTGCATGGTTTTGTTTGAGGGTCTTGAGAACCATGTTGATATATTACTATTAGATATGGTGGACTTTGATGTTATATTGGGGATGGATTGGTTGTCCCCGTATCATGCTATCCTAGATTGTAACGCCAAGACAATGACCTTGGCCTTGCCAGAATCACCCCGACTAGAGTGGAGAGGGACCCCAAGTCACGCCACTCGTAATGTTATTTCATATATTAATGCTCAACACATGGTCAAGAAGGGATGTTTAGCTTATTTGGCATATGTTTGTGACTCCAGCGTAGAGGTTCCTTCTATTGAGTCAGTTCCTATTGTACGGGAGTTTCCTAAGGTTTTTCCTTGATAACTGTCGGGCATGCCACCCGACAGGGATATTGATTTCTGTTGATCTGGCACCGGGCACTCAGCCTATTTCTATTCCGCTGTATTAGTTGCAAGACTTGCTAGAGAAGGGCTTTATCATGCCTAGTGTTTCTCCTTGGGGTGCGCCGGTGTTATTCATGAAGAAGAAGGATGGTTCGATGCGGATGTGTATTGATTACCGACAATTAAACAAAGTGATGATAAAGAATAAGTATCCACTGCCATGGATTGATGATTTGTTTGACCAGCTCCAGGGAGCAAGGGTGTTCTTAAAGATAGACTTGAGGTCTGGCTACCATTAGCTGAAGATCAGGGCGGATGATATTCCTAAGATAGCTTTTCACACTCGGTATGGGCACTACGAGTTCTTAGTCATGTCTTTCGGGGTGACCAATGCCCCAGTAACATTTATGGAGTTGATGAACCAACTGTTCAGGCCTTATCTAGATTTGTTTGTGATAGTCTTTATAGACGATATCCTGATTTACTCCCGTAGCCAAAAAGAGCACGAGCAACACCTCATAGTGGTTCTTCAGACTTTGAAGGATAATCATCTATATGCCAAGTTTTCAAAATACGAGTTATGGCTGAGTTCGATTGCATTTCTGGGTCATATTGTATCAATAGAGGGTATTCAGGTGGACCCTAAGAAGATTGAGGCAGTCAAGAATTGGCCTCGACCAGCTTCAGTGACCGAGATTCGGAGTTTCTTGGGGTCATCACGTGCTCACATGTTCGTTCAACATTTCTCGTCTATTACCTCACCCTTGACCAGATTGACCCAAAAAGGGTGCTCCTATTAGGTGGTCGGATGAGTGTGAGGCGAGCTTTCGAAAGCTCAAGATTGCCTTGACCACAGCAGTAGTATTAGTTTTGCCATTAGCTTCAGGCTCGTATACAGTATATTGTGATGCATCCCGTACAGGGCTTGGAGCGGTATTGATGTAGGATGGTAAGGTTGTTGCATATGCATCGAGACAGTTGAAAATCCACGGGAAGAATTATTCAGTTCATGACCTAGAGTTGGCAGCGATTGTTCATGCCTTATAAATTTGGAGGCATTATCTATATGATGTGGCGTGTGAGGTATACACGGACCACAAGAGTCCTCAGTACTTATTCAAGCAAAAAGAGTTAAATGTATGACAAAGGATATGGTTAGAGTTGTTGAAAGATTATGATGTTACTATCTTATATCACCCAGGTAAGGCTAATATGGTGGCCGATGCGTTGAGTAGAAAGTCTGCCAGTATGGGTAGTCTCGCTTATATTTCGGTCAGCCGGAGACCATTTGCTCTAGATGTTCAAGCCTTAGCCAATGATTCATGAGATTAGATATTTCTGAGCCTAGCAGGGTGTTGGCCTGCACGGTCGCTCGTTCTTCTCTATTGGAGCGTATCCGTGAGAGGAAGTTCGATGATCCCTATTTGTGTGACCTGGGGGACACTGTGCAGCGAGGAGATGCTACGAATGTAAAATTAGATGATGACGAAGTGTTGAGATTGCAGAGGCGAGTTAGTGTGCCCAATGTTGATGGGATTCGAGAGTTGATATTAGCGGAGGCCCATAGTTCTCTATATTCTATTCACCCGGGTGCCGCAAAGATGTATCAGCACTTGCGACATCATTATTGGTGGCGTAGGATGAAAAAGGAAATTGTTGCATACGTTTCTCGGTATCTAAATTGTTAGCAGGTTAAATATGAGAACTAGAGGCCTGTTGGTGTATTCCAAAGAATTGAGATTCCTGAGTGGAGGTGGGAGCGTGTCACGACCCTAGTTCACCAATCGTGAACCTGTCATGACGGCACCCAGCCTTCGTGACTAGGTAAGCCTAACACGATGCGTAATATACAAATTCATGAAATAAAAGATAAGGTAACAATAGAATAATGTAAATGAAATGTAATAAGTGTTGCTCGGCACATACGCTTCGCCAAAACACACTAAGCAACATACTACCAAGACCCGGAAACCCACGGGCAACACAGACTAAGAAAGAGTACAATTGTGGCTCTATACATCAGGAATGTCTATTCAACGAGAGTAATGGAAATAACTACTATCACTAGTGAGAATAGAAGGGGACTCCCCGGATCCGCAGACATAGCAGATCATACCTCGAGTCTCCCAGAAAGCTGCAGAATCACCTAGTACGAGCCTGCTCTGATGTACCTGGATCTGCACAACAAAAGTGTGTAGAAGAGTAGCATGAGTACACCACGACGGTACTCAGTAAGTGCCAAGCCTAACCTCGATGGAGTAGTGACGAGGAAGGTCGGGGCCCTACTGAGAGAAAACAACAACATAATAATCAACAGTAATAAGCAGGAATATGTGAGAATAAATCTGAAATAACATCAATAAGGTAAGTTTCTGCAACCGTCTACGATTTAAGCTAGCAGCAAGTAAATAACTCAATAAAAACTCAATCAGCAAGTCCAGGACCTGGGGAATTGAACCCACAGTCCCACTCTATAATCGACAGTCCAGGAGCTACGGGAATTTAACCCGCAGTCCCAATAACGGTATCTCCGGGTCTCCGGGAATCGAACCCGCAGCCCATGTCTCAATACCTCAGGATGTATCTCGAATCGAACCCGCAGTCTGTATCTCAATAAATATATCAATAAACTTCGGGTCTCCGAGAATCAAACCCGCAGCCCTTGGATCTCCCGGAATCGAACCCGCAGTCCACAAAAAATACCACTCCGGGTCTTTGGGAATCGAACCCACAGCCTTGGGATCTCCGGGAATCGAACCCACACTCCACCAACACAAATAATGAAAGAAACGCACAGAGAAAATAAAATATGCTTACCTACAACTTCACCAAAATCTAGTGCCAACAATTATCAAGAAGTTCAAGTAAGACAATTAGGCAATTAGGCAGATAAGTCCTATCTAATCATGCTTTCCTAACGAATATCAGGTAAAAGTCGCAATTTTAATCAACTAAGAACAGAAATATCATGAATTGGACAATTCAAGTAAAGTGAGTTACAACAACCAGCGCATGTACACGCCCGTCACCTCGCGTACAAGGCTTTTCAACTATCACATAATATCCTAGGGGTGAAGGTTCCCCCACACGAGGTTAGACAAGACACTTACCTCGACTCCAGTACAAAACCGCTAAGAGACAACTCTCTTGCCGTGAATATCGACCTCCACAAGTATAGTATCTGATAAAAATTCAATAGAAATACATCAAAATAGGCCAATTGGGCATTACCCAATCGAAACAATTCAAAATACACCAAAAATCACAAGTTGCCAAAATCTGACTTTCGGTACGCTTCTCAAAAAATTATGAAAGTTATATATTCGGGTTCCTTATCTCAACACGAGTCCATACATATAAAATTTACCAAAATCGGACTCCGTTTGCCCATTCAAATCAATGATTCTCTATAATTTAGGCCTAGGGCTAAAACCCCCCATTAATCTTCTATTAACAGAGAATTACCCAAAGATTTCATGATAAAATACTGTAATTAGGCCATAAAACTTTCCTCCGATGAATACCCGATGAATTCCCAGCGATTTCCCATCAATATCGTCTCTTAGGACTCAAAAATGGAGGTTTTGTGTAAATGGGTCGCGGATGAACTGTTATGGTTTTTAATATATCCGACTGCCATGCGACCCTATGTGATCGCAGCCACTGGCTCGCGATCGCGATGAACAAATTTTTCCAGGCTCCAAATTAACACTACGCGATCGTGACATAACCCACGCGATCGCACTGCTTCAGATAATTAACCTTACGTGATCGCAGGCATCCTCACGCGATTGCACTACTTTAGCCCACAACCCTATGCGATCGCATGCTTACTATCGCGATCGCATTGCTTTGATTTCCAGACTTACACGATCGCACACAAGACTTCGCGATTGCGATGCATTGCCACCAGGCCTTACGTGATCGCATGGCCATCTCCGCGATCGCGGAGAACAGAATCGTTCTGCACAGCTGCAGCAATTTTCTGCATATTTCCAAAGACTCAAAATGCCCGGATGGTGGTCTAAATTCACCCCGAGGCCCCCGGGACCCCAACGAAAACCACCAACATACTCCAAAACACGATACGAACTTGTTCTAATCATAAAAATATGCCCTTAAACACAGAAAACATCGAATTATAACGAATTCAAGCCTAAGTTTTCATCTAAACTTCCGAAAAAACATTCAATCGAAAACCCAACCAAACCACGTCCGAATGTCCTGAAAATTTGTAGACATGTCAAAAATCACCTAGCAAAGCTACTGCAACTATCGGAATTCCATTACGACTCCCGGATAAAAAACTAACCTATCGATCAGATTTTAAAAAATTTTCAACTTCGGCATTTCAAGCCTAATTGAGCTACAGACCTCCAAAATACATTCCGAACGCGCTCCCAACCCCGAAATCACCTAACGGAGCTAATGGAAGCATCAGATTTCCGTTCCAGGGTCATCTCAATACTGTTCCGAACACGGGTCATTTTCCAACTATAAAGCTCTCATTTAGAGACTAAGTGTCCCAAAACGATTCAAATTCCAGAACCGACCCAAACCACAATAGCAGAAAATAACTTAGGGGAATAATTAAATTGGGGATCAGGGCGTAAATTTCAAAAATGACCGGCCGGGTCGTTACATCTTCCCACACTTAAAGATTCGTTCGTCCTCGAACGAGTATAGAAAACATACCTGGAGTGGTGAAGATATGAGGGTACTGGTTGCGCATATCCTGCTCGGTCTCCCAAGTCGCCTCCTTGACCGGCTAACTCCGCCACTGGACCTTTACTGAAGCGATGTTCTTTGACCTTAACTTCCTAATTTGCCTGTCTAGAATGGCCACTGGCTCCTCAACATAAGACAAATCCTCGTCTAGCTGAACAGAAGTGAAATCCAACACGTGCGACGGTTACCATGGTATCTCTGGAGCATAGGGACATGAAATACGGGATGGCTTCGACTAGGCTGGAAGGTAAGGCCAGCTCATAAGCAACTCCCCAACATGCCTCAAAATCTCAAAGGGACAATGATTCTAGGACTCAGCTGAGCACATTAGCCTGATATAATCTGAAAATATTCCCTCTTGTTCAAACAAATAAGTCTTAGAGCCTAATTCCAACATCCGGAATTCTATGCCAGGCATGTTTTCATCAAGAGATCACTCAATTATTCCTCACATGCCGCCCTCAACATGAATGCATAACTTTGCTGGATTCTTACCTTGCAACACAAAATCCACAGGACCACGATAATATTTTTTGACCAAATTAGCCAAAAATTCAATGAATTAGATGCTCCCATTGCACCTCATGATCTACATAGGTCTTGTTCTAACTTTTTACAATAATAACACGACGGAGGAGATGTGCCGATATTCATAACCAACTACTGAATCAACAATTCATTGGGTCTATACTCCGACAAGATCCATTACCTTGTCCTAAACCAGAGAATGATCTTTTACTCTATAATATACTTCATATAATCAATTTGCACTGACCCCAAATACCATAACCTCATCTCACCCAATACGAACTGCTCAGGCGAATAGCCACCTCAGACATAATCAAAAGTTCTACAAGATGACACAATGTGCTAGTAGGCTACTAATTCGTACGTGATACAAAAGGAAGGCGAACACTAGAGAGAACTATTCACTCTCACACTAACATGGACTTCCTCAGAAAAATAGGAAACAGAACACATAAAAGCAAATATGGACACTGAAATAAACATCACACTGTTGCGGTGTGCAACCCGATCCCAACAATATACCCATGGCGGTGTGCCACCCGATCCCAACAATATAACCATGGTGGCGTGCCACCCTATCCAAACAATATAACCATGGCGGCGTGCCACCCGATCCAAATAATATAAAACTCACACAAGGAGCCATACGTCGAGCTGAATAGCTCATCACATCAAAATACTGAATATCGATCATAAGCACACTAAGGTTCCTGATATTATTCACGAGGAAAACATATAGCGGTATAGGCTACAAACTCAAGCACAATTGAGGTGCGATACATGATTTAAGTCTCAAGAGCCATCATGCTCATATAACATCACCGCTGAGTGGAACCTCAACACATAAGGAATTTACCAAGCCATATCACAACTCATACGGCGTAATATATCTTTATATGAATTAATTAACCACGAAACAAGACCACGACTATCCCTCCATAAAGAGCGCATTGCTGAAATAAACACAACTGGCCTGACGTAAGGCTCACTTCCATATTTAAATCTATGCACCAACATTAAGTCAATCCTGATCGTGCCAAGCTAAGTCAATAATATTTCACAGGTCTATAACCCAATAAGCAGAGTGCCCTCCAGGCATAAATTCTCAAATGGGTGATATCACCAAAATCCTCATACTTTGTTTAAATTTCTAACCAATCAAGTGACTACATGTCACACCTATACAATCATCTTGTGGGATAAGCTCCCACCATCTTCCGAATAATTAACGGGCCTGCACATTCAAACCACCGGCTGCACTAACGCTGAAAGTCCCTAACCGGGATGCAAAGCCTTTCTCATAGAACACCGATCTCAAGTGATACTGACTTTAATACCCATCTTACTCACAAAAATGAAAGTCCTTTCCTGCTCATCCGAACTCTTTATATCACATTCATTGGCCAAATTGCGATCTTGGTCCTTACTTCAAATTCCTTACCACTCACTGCACCTCACGTGCCGATATACGATAGACACGATTTCCATCACAACTCTAGAACTGATGATAGGCTAATACTTTATCACATAAGACTTTCCATTTAACTCACTTCAGGAGAACTATAACAACATACATGTGAATTCTCATAACCATCGAATATGCCAATCTCTCAGTAGTGGTCCAAGCTACCATAACCCCTTCCGAGATCCACCTACTAATAGCACGACCTAACAGAATAATATGTCAGAATAACGTCAATCACTGCGGCCGACAAGCCTCAAATGCACAGCCACAAATCACATGCATAACTCGATCACGCTGCATGGACCGATCACTGACACCAATATGCCAACTCAACTATGGCTAATCAATCTACTTCCTTCCAGTTTATCTTCAATTGACTTAGAAATGGTAATATCTCCCTTCAATACCTAACTTATTCCAACCGCACTCACCCCGAGTGACCTTAATCATGAGCCCATGCTATCTCAAAAACGACGACCATATCATGTCTCTCAAATGCTACACCACAAGTCAAAACATCATAGAACATTTTGTGCCTTTCTTTATAAGTTGCTTCAAAAGCTTGACTCTCAACTTGTGATGACCCGGCCCGTCGTCACGGGAATTACCACCCCGTTATGTTGTAATTACATGTATTATGATTTTATATCAGTGTTAGAGTCTATCGGGTGAGTTTGGGGTAAATTGGATTGAAAATGAGGCATATAGCCTTTTTGAAGGAAACCTGAATAAGGAAAGTCAACACGGAGTTGACTATTTGGTTAGAGAGCTCGGAATCGAATTCTGATGATTTGGTTAGTTCCGGGAGGTGATTTGCAACTTAGGGGAGCGATCGGAATTGAATTTGGAGGCCCGGTGTAGAAATAGGCTTGAATTGGCTAAGGTTGAATTTTGGCGAAATCCGAACGGTTGGTGAGATTTTGATCCGGGGGTCGGAATGGAATTCCGACAGTTGCAGATAGCTCCGTTAGGTGATTTTGGATATGCCTGCAAAATTTCAGGTCATTCGGACGTCGTTTAGTCGGGTTTTTGATTGATTGTGTAATTCGGAATGTTTTAAGGAATTTAGGCTTGAATTCGATGTGAATTATGGGTTTTGATGTTATTAGACGTGTTTTGAGGATTGGAGCAAGTTCTAATAAGGTATTATGATGTGTTGGTGTGTTTGGATGAGGTCCCGGGGGCCTCGGGGTGTTTTCGGATGGCTAAACGGGAGAAAATGTGGAAAATTGCGGTTTTTGACTCTGGTTTTGTTGTTTTCGCTCCTGCGGAAATGGGGGCGCAGGAGCGAGTCCGCAGAAGCGGACGAGAAGGCGCAGAAGTGGAGGAGACCGCTGAAGCGGAGTTTGGCTCGCAGGGGCAGCTTCACTGGTGCGAGAGGGATATCGCAGAAGCGGTCTGGAGGCGTGATGGAGAAGACCGCAGAAGCGGATTGTGGATCGCATAGGCGAGTCCGCAGGAGCGGACTCTTGATCGCAGAGGCGGAAAGGACCGCAGGGGCGGAAGAATTTCCGCAGAAGCGGACCCGCAGGAGCGGTCCGTGTATTGCAGGAGCGAAAATGGCCAAATAGGCCTGGGTTCGCAGAAGCGACCAGTTGGTCGCAGAAGCGGTTCCGCAGGAGCGGAAAATGGTCCGCAGAAGCGAAAATCGCAGTGAATTAATTGTATCAGAAGTTAGAAAATTTCAGAAATATTTCACATATTTGGGTCTCGGCTTAAGGAGGCGATTTGGGCGATTTTTAAGAGAAACTCAAGGGAAATCATCAGGTAATCAACTATGGACTTAAACTATGATTAGTATTGATAATATTATGCAATTATATCATGAAAATGGAGGGATTTGGGGTGATTCATGGAAGATTTAACCCTAGGCTTGAACTTTAGAAAATCAAGGTTTTGAATGGGCAAATGGAGTCCGAATTTGGTAAAATTTGATATGCCTAGACTCGTATTGAGACGAGGGTTCCGAATATATAACTTTTATAATTTTTCGAGAAGCGCACCAAAAGTCGGGTTTTGGCAACTTGTGGGTTTTGATATAAATTGGGTTATTTCGAATGAATTTCGTGAAATTAGCATATATTGATGCATTCTCTATGATTTTGAGCAGATTTGGCACCCGAGTAGATTGATTTGCGAGGCAAGCGCAAGGCGGATTGAAGCTTCTACCGGTTCGAGGTGAGTGGTGGTAGTAAACAATGTATTGAGGGTTTGAAACCCCGTACTAGCACTTCACAGTGCTATGTTGAGATGAGACACACGTCTTGAGGCGAGTGTGGTGACATTGTGATTGGGGACTTGGACTTGGTCCTTCCCGGCTAATAGAATACTGTGTTGTATGACTGCTAATGAGATTATAACTGTACAATTGGGCTAATAGCCATGTTTGGAGCCTTGTGCCGATCTGTAGAGCATTAGGAAACCTATAGAGCTAGGTGACCCTTATATCATGTTGGAAACATACACTCAGCCGTAGCTCTAGCTGTATAGCATAATATGAGCCCGTACTAGATGTGTACATTGAGAGAGATTATCTAGGGTGGAATTCCTGTTCTAGCTGAGTGGGCCTGAAAGGCCAAGTCTATATTGACCGAGACAGGGTCCAGGACCCACTGTGATATATTATATTGGGCCTGAGAGGCCAAGTACATACTGACTAGGATAGGGTCGAGGACCCATTATGAGGTATTATATATATAGACACTATACATATATATTAGATCGGGCTGCACGCTGCAGCATTCAATAGATATATGTGGATCAGACAGCACGCCACAGTAATATACATGTGGATCGGACTGCACGTCGCAGTATTATTGCGCTTGGGCTGTAGGAGCCCCTTCGAGTCTGAACACACCCCCAGTGAGCATAGTTTTATATTATTGGATCGGGCTACGCACTGTAGCAGTATATCTATATATATACATATAAATATTGGATCGGACTGCACGCCGCAGTAATACATGTGTGGATCGGGCTGCACGCCGCCGTATAATAGTGCTTGGGCCTAGGGAGCCCCTCCGAAGTCTGTATACACCCCCAGTGAGCGCCGTCGACGTTAAATGGAGCGGGCTGCGCGCCGCAGCGGTATATGTATTGGAGTGGGCTGCACGCCGCAACATTATACTTAATCATATCCTACTATCTACTTAAATACTTATACGTTATAGACATAGGTATGTGTCTTTATATGTTGAGATGGCCGTACACCGTAGGGGTACGAGTGAGGGTTGGATCAGTGTAAGAATCTTGTAGAGATAAACGTGGATTGGAGATTAGAGTACTACCATAGTGATGACATACATGTGAGGGTTGCCTTAGAACTGCTAAGTGATAGCCCAGGAGTTCTTACCTTCAGTTATTATTTATTATTGTTACTCACTGAGTTGAAATATACTCACCCCACTCCCCTGCACTTTCTGTGCAGATCCATAGGTGCCCGAGAGCAGTTGAGACATTGTAGCTGCTGATCCTTGTCTACTTTTGCGGAGATTACGAGGTAGCCGCCAGCGTCCGCAGAGCTTGTTTTCTCCTTCTTTATCATCTTGTTGATTTCCTATTTGCCTATACTTGGTTGTATTAGGATGCTATTCTGTAGAGGCTCAGTCTCGTGACACCACGATATGGTTGGGACCATATTTTGTATGTTTTACATTTCACTTATCACCTGATATGATCATTTACTGTTTAAGTTTAAATTGATTAATAATTGTCTGGTTTAAGGGATAATATGGTCGGGCTTGCCTAGCATTGTGTTGGGCGCCATCACGACCGGGGTTTGGGTCGTGACAAGTTGGTATCAGAGCCTAGGTTAACAGGTCTCGCGAGTCATGAGCCGGTTGGTAGAGTCTCGTGGATCGGTGCGGGGACGCCTGTACTTATCCTCGGGAGGCTGCAAACCTTTTTAGGAAAAGTTTCAATTCTTGGAATTCTTGTCGTGCGATTACTTTTGACTTGATTTGAACTTTGATATTCTATTCTCTCGTAGATGGCGAGAACTCGATCATCCGGACGTGGAGGACGACCACCACTACCACCTGCTAGAGGCTGAGGACGTGGCCGTGGTCGTGGCGGAGTTAGGGCAGCTGAGGCAGTGCCAGCTGACCCACAACCCCCAGTGGCAGAGGTGCCAGCAGCACCGGATCAGGCACCAGCTATGCCCATTGTCATTCCGGGTCTACATGAGACCCTGGCTCAGATACTAGCAGTCTGCACTGGCCTAGCACAGGCGGTTTCAGTTACTACTGCAGCAGCTGCATCGGGGATCGGGGGTGGTCATCGGACCCCCGCGGTACGCACTCCAGAGCCAGCAGTGCAGGGCTTACAGACACTAGAGGCTCCTCCAGTTCAGCCTGTGGTACCGGTTCAGCCAGCAGATCAGATTCAGGGGGATAGGGTCCCAGCCATGATGGACGATGAGCAGCGTCGTCTCGAGAGGTTCACCAGGTTATCTCCTCCAGTGTTCACTGGTGCTCCGGGTGAGGACGCCCGAGGTTTTCTGGACAAGTGCCATTGGACGCTCCGTACTGCAGGAATCTTGGAGTCCAGTGGTGTATCCTTCACTATCTTTCAGTTTCAGGGGCCAGCCTTCGCTTGGTGGGAGGCTTATGAGCGCCGCAGGCCAGCCGGAGCAGCACCACTATCATGGCCGGAGTTCTCCACTATGTTCTTGGAGAAATGGGTGCCTCGATCTCGGAGAGAGGAGATGCGTAGGCAGTTTGAGGGTCTCCGTCAGGGGGACATGTCAGTGTCAGAGTATGAGATCAGGTTTACAGAGTTGTCCAGATATGCACCGTGGTTAGTTCATTCCGACAGAGAGAGGATTGGGCGCTTCGTGGACGGCCTCATTTATCCCATTCGTATTCTGATGACTCGGGAGAGGGTTTTGAGTCGTACATTTGAGGATGCTGTGGATATTGCTCGCGACATAGAGACAGATCGTCGCAGGGAGCGGGATGAGAGGGAGGCCAAGAGGCCTCGAGGAGAAGCTAGTTCCGGTGGCACTCAGACCAGAGGCCAGAGTCAGCAGAGCCGAGGTCGCTCTTTCAGGTCTTCGCAGTCGGGTCGCTCAGAGCGTCGCAGATGGTCTCCTAGACAGGGTTATCAGGGTTCGCACCAGAGCCAGCCATCTCTCAGTGCCATGCCAGCTCAGAGTTCTTCACAGGCCCCATCCGCTCAGGGTTCATCTCGGCCTAGTTCATCAGCTGGCCACTCCAGCGCCAGAGGTCCTTATCAGTCTCAGTACCCAGCGCCGGGGAGTTGCTATGAGTGCGGAGAGTTTGGGCACCACCGTAGGGAGTGTTCCCGTCTTGTTTCCAGATCTTATCAGGCAGAGGGGGCAGCCCTCGTCATCTGGTCCTTCTACTTCAGCACCCGCCCCGCCAGCTAGGGGTGAGGGTCAGACAGCTAGGGGTCGCTCTCGAGGGGGAGGCCGATCAGGCGGACAGGCTAGATGCTATGCTTTTCAGGGCCGATTTGAGGCCGTTGCTTCTGATGCTGTCATTACAGGTATTATTTCAGTCTGCCACAAAGATGCCTCATTATTGTTTGATCCTGGTTCTACTTATTCTTATGTGTCTACATATTTTGCTCCTCATTTGGGCACGGCCCGAGGGATTCTTGAGCTACCAGTGCATGTATCTACCCCGGTAGGGGATACTATTGTTGTGGACCACGTATACCGGTCCTGTTTGGTCACTATTGGAGGTCTGGAGACCCGAGTAGACCTGTTGCTTCTCCGCATGATTGATTTTTATGTTATATTGGGCATGGACTGGCTATCTCCATGTCATGCTATTCTGGACTGTCATGCTAAGACAGTCACTTTGGCTATGCCGGGCATTCAGAGGATCGAGTGGCGAGGCACGACTGAGTATGTACCTAGCTGGGTAATATCTTTCCTCAAGGCCCAACGAATGGTTGGGAAGGGATGTCTCTCTTATTTAGCATTTGTGCGGGAGGTCGAGGCCCGGACTCCCAGTATTGATTCTGTTCCCATTGTGCGAGACTTTCCTGATGTGTTTCCCTCAGACCTGCCGGGCATGCCGCCGGACAAGGATATTGATTTTGGTATCGATTTGGTGCCGGGCACTCAGCCTATTTCTATTCCTCCGTATCGGATGGCACCAGCTGAGTTGAAGGAATTGAAGGAGCAGCTCCAGGAACTCCTAGATAAGGGGTTCATTCGGCCGAGTGTGTCGCCGTGGGGAGCACCGGTCCTGTTTTATTAAGAAGAAGGACGGATCCATGAGGATGTGTATTGACTACAGGCAGCTAAACAAAGTAACAGTGAAGAATAAGTATCCTATGCCTCGTATTGATGATTTATTTGATCAGCTCCAGGGAGCTAGGGTGTTCTCGAAGATTGATCTTCGTTCAGGCTACCATCAGCTGAAGATTAGAGAGTCTGACATTATGAAAACTGCATTCCGGACCAGATATGGTCATTATGAGTTCCTTGTGATGTCTTTTGGGCTGACCAACGCCCCAGCAGCATTTATGCATCTGATGAACAGTGTATTCAGGCCGTATCTTGATTCATTTGTGATTGTGTTCATTGACGACATTCTAGTTTACTCTCGTAGCCAGGAGGAGCATGCTCGACACTTGAGTATTGTGTTGCAGAGGTTGAGAGGAGAGAAGCTGTATGCCAAGTTCTCCAAATGTGAGTTCTGGCTTGAGTCCGTGGCTTTCTTAGGGCACGTGGTGTCCTGTGATGGTATTCAGGTAGATCCGAGGAAGGTCGAGGCAGTGCAGAGTTGGCCCAGACCGACCTCAGTTACTGAGATCCGTAGCTTTCTGGGATTGGCAGGGTATTATCGCCGATTCGTTCAGGGATTCTCTTCTATTGCTTCACCCTTGACTAGATTGACTCAGAAAGGTGTTCCCTTCTTATGGTCCGAGGAGTGCGAGGAGAGCTTTCAGAAGCTCAAGACAGCACTGACCACAGCACCAGTCTTGATTCTGCCGACAGCTTCAGAGTCTTATACTGTATATTGTGATGCCTCAGGAGTTGGCATTGGTTGTGTGTTGATGCAGGAGGGTAGGGTCATTGCTTATGCTTCTCGTCGGTTGAAGCCCCACGAGAAGAACTACCCTGTTCATGATTTGGAGCTAGCAGCCATAGTTCATGCTTTGAAGATTTGGAGGCATTACCCGTATGGTGTCTCCTGTGAGGTGTTCACGGATCATCGCAGCCTTCAGCACTTATTCCGACAGAAGGACCTTAATTTGAGACATCGGAGGTGGTTGGAGTTGCTTAAGGACTATGATATCACTATTTTGTATCATCCGGGGAAGGCCAATGTGGTGGCCGATGCCTTGAGTCGGAAGGCGGTTAGCATGGGCAGCCTAGCTTTCATCCCAGTTGAGGAGAGGCCATTTGCTTGTGATGTTCAGACCCTAGCCATTCGGCTAGTGAGGTTGGATATTTCGGAGCCGAGTTGAGTGTTGGCTTGTGTTGTTTCTCGATCTTCCTTATATGATCGCATCGGGGAGCGACAATATGATGACCCACATTTGCTTGTCCTTAAGGACAGAGTGTAGCATAATGATGCTAGAGATGTGACTATCGACAGTGATGGTGTTCTGATGATGCAGGGCCGTATATGCGTGCCCAATGTAGATAGTTTGCGGGAGTTGATACTTGAGGAGGCACACGGTTCGCGGTACTCTATTCACCCAGGTGCCGCAAAGATGTACCAAGACTTGAGACAACACTACTGGTGGAGGAGAATGAAGATGGATATTGTTAGCGATGTAGCTAAGTGCCTCAATTGCCAGCAGGTCAAATATGAGTATCAGAGACCGGGCGGTGTTCTTCAGCGTATGGTTATTCCCGAGTGGAAATGGGAGAGGATCACCATGGATTTTGTTACTGGGCTCCCTCGGACAGCGAGGAAGTTTGATTTTGTATGGGTGATTGTTGATCGGCTGACTAAGTCCGCACATTTCATCCCAGTTAGTACTACTTACTCATCGGAGCGGTTGGCAGTGATCTTTATTCGGGAGATTGTCAGGTTGCATGGGGTCCCAGTGTCTATTATATCTGACAGAGGTACCCAGTTCACTTCTCAATTTTGGAGAGCATTTCAGCGAGAGATGGGTACGAGGGTTGAGTTGAGTACAGCATTTCACCCCCAGACAGACGGGCAGTCTGAGCGTACTATTCAGATCCCGGAGGATATGTTGCGAGCATGTGTGATTGACTTTGGTGGTTCGTGGGATGAGTTCTTACCACTTGCCGAGTTTGCCTACAACAATAGTTATCAGTCGAGTATTCAGATGGCCCTGTATGAGGCATTGTATGGTAGACGGTGTAGATCCCCTGTGGGATGGTTTGAGCCTGGTAAGGATAGATTGATAGGGACTGAGTTAGTCCAAGATGCTCTAAATAGAGCAAAGTTGATCCAGGAGAGGCTTCGTACAGCACAGTCTCGCCAGAAGAGTTATGCAGACCGTAGGGTTCGAGAGTTGTCTTTCATGGTTGGTGATAGAGTATTGCTGAAGGTTTCACCCATGAAGGGTGTCATGAGGTTCGGGAGGAAAGGGAAGTTGAGTCCCAGGTACATTGGTCCTTTTGAGATACTCAGGAGAGTTGGAGAGGTGGCATATGAGTTAGCCTTGCCACCCAGCTTATCCAGCGTTCATCCAATATTCCATGTGTCTATGCTCCGGAAGTACATTGGGGATCCGTCTCATGTATTAGACTTCAGTACCATTCAGCTTGATGGTGATCTATCATATGATATGGAGCCTATTGCTATTTTGGGTCGCCAGGTAAGAAAATTGAGGTCGAAGGAGATTGCGGCAGTTAAGGTGCAGTGGAGAGGTCGGCCCGTGGATGAGGCTACTTGGGAGGTCGAGCAGGAGATGTGGAGCAGATACCCTCAGCTATTTGAGACTTCAGGTATGTTTCTTGACCCGCTCGAGGACGAGCGTTTGCTTAAGAGGGGGAGAATGTGACGACCCGGCACGTCGTCATGGGAATTACCACCCCATTATGTTGTAATTACATGTATTATGATTTTATATCAGTGTTAGAGTCTATCGGGTGAGTTTGGGGTGAATTGGATTGAAAATGAGGCATATAGCCTTTTTGAAGGAAACCTGAATAAGGAAAGTCAACACGGAGTTGACTATTTGGTTAGAGGGCTCGGAATCGAATTCTGATGATTCGGTTAGTTCCGGGAGGTGATTTGTGACTTAGGGGAGCGATCGGAATTGAATTTGGAGGCCGGTGTAGAAATAGGCTTGAATTGGCTAAGGTTGAATTTTGGCGAAATCCGAACGGTAGGTGAGATTTTGATCCGGGGGTTGGAATGGAATTCCGACAGTTTCAGTAGCTTCGTTATGTGATTTTGGATGTGCCTGCAAAATTTCAGGTCATTCGGACGCCGTTTAGTCGGGTTTTTGATTGATTGTGTAATTCGGAATGTTTTAAGGAATTTAGGCTTGAATTCGATGTGAATTATGGGTTTTGATGTTATTAGACGTGTTTTGAGGATTGGAGCAAGTTCGAATAAGGTATTAAGATGTGTTGGTGTGTTTGGATGAGGTCCCGGGGCCTCGGGGTGTTTTCGGATGGCTAAACGGGAGAAAATGTGGAAAATTGCAGACTTGTGTTCTGGTTCTGTTGTTTTCGCTCCAGCGGAAATGGGGACGCAGGAGCGAGTCCGCAGAAGCGGACGAGAAGGCGTAGAAGCGGAGGAGACCGCTGAAGCGGAGCTTGGCTCACAGGGGCGGCTTCGCTGGCGCGAGAGGGATATCGCCGAAGCGGTCTGGAGGCTTGATGGAGAAGACCGCAGAAGCGGATTGTGGATCGCATAGGCGAGTCCGCAGGAGCGGACTCCTGATCGCAGAGGCGAAAAGGACCGCAGGGGCGGAAGAATTTCCGTAGAAGCGGACCCACAGGAGCGGTCCGCGTATTGCAGGAGCGGAAATGGCCAAATAGGCCTGGGTTCGCAGAAGCGACCAGTTGGTCGCAGAAGCGGTTCCGCAGGAGCGGAAAATGGTCCGCAGAAGCGAAAATCGCAGTGAATTAATTGTATCAGAAGTTAGAAAATTTCAGAAATATTTCACATATTTGGGTCTCGGCTTAAGGAGGCGATTTGGGCAATTTTGAAGAGAAACTCAAGGGAAATCATCAGGTAATCAACTATGGACTTAAACTATGATTAGTATTGATAATATTATGCAATTATATCATGAAAATGGAGGGATTTGGGGTGATTCATGGAAGATTTAACCCTAGGCTTGAACTTTAGAAAATCAAGGTTTTGAATGGGCAAATGGAGTCCGAATTTGGTAAAATTTGATATGCCTAGACTCGTATTGAGACGAGGGTTCCGAATATATAACTTTTATAATTTTTCGAGAAGCGCACCAAAAGTCGGGTTTTGGCAACTTGTGGGTTTTGATATAAATTGGGTTATTTCGAATGAATTTCGTGAAATTAGCATATATTGATGCATTCTCTATGATTTTGAGCAGATTTGGCACCCGAGGAGATTGATTTGCGAGGCAAGCGCAAGGCGGATTGAAGCTTCTACCGGTTCGAGGTGAGTGGTGGTAGTAAACAATGTACTGAGGGTTTGAAACCCCGTACTAGCACTTCACAGTGCTATGTTGAGATGAGACACACGTCTTGAGGCGAGTGTAGTGACATTGTGATTGGGGACTTGGACTTGGTCCTTCCCGGCTAATAGAATACTGTGTTGTATGACTGCTAATGAGATTATAACTGTACAATTGGGCTAATAGCCATGTTTGGGGCCTTGTGCCGATCTGTAGAGCATTAGGAAACCTATAGAGCTAGGTGACCCTTATATCATGTTGGAAACATACACTCAGCCGTAGCTCTAGCTGTATAGCATAATATGAGCCTGTACTAGATGTGTACATTGAGAGAGATTATCTAGGGTGGAATTCCCTGTTCTAGTTGAGTGGGCCTGAAAGGCCAAGTCTATATTGACTGAGACAGGGTCCAGGACCCACTGTGATATATTATATTGGGCCTGAGAGGCCAAGTACATATTGACCGGGATAGGGTCGAGGACCCATTATGAGGTATTATATATATATACCTATATTGGATCAGGCTGCACGCCGCAGCAGTATATATATTGGATCGGACTGCACGCCGCAGTAATATACATGTAATATACATGTGGGACGGACTGCACGCCGCAGTATTATTGCGCTTGGGCTGTAGGAGCCCCTTCGGAGTCTGAGTCTGCACACATTCTCAGTGAGCACTGGTGTATATTATGGGATCGGGCTGCGCGCCGCAGCAGTATAAATATATATATACATATAAATATTGGATCGGACTGCACGCCGCAGTAATACATGTGTGGATCGGGCTGCACGCCGCGGTATAATAGTGCTTGGGCCTAGGGAGCCCCTCCGAAGTCTGTATACACCCCCAGTGAGCGCCGTCGACGTTAAATAGAGCGGGCTGCGCGCCGCAGTGGTATATGTATTGGAGCGGGCTGCACGCCGCAACATTATACTTAATCATATCCTACTATCTACTTAAATACTTATACGTTATAGACATAGGTATGTGTCTTTATATGTTGAGATGGCCGTACACCGTAGGGGTACGAGTGAGGGTTGGATCAGTGTAAGAATCTTGTAGAGATAAACGTGGATTGGAGATTAGAGTACTACCATAGTGATGACATACCTGTGAGGGTTGCCTTAGAACTGCTAAGTGATAGCCCAGGAGTTCTTACCTTCAGTTATTATTTATTATTGTTACTCACTGAGTTGAAATATACTCACCCCACTCCCCTGCACTTTCTGTGCAGATCTACAGGTGCCCGAGAGCAGTTGAGACATTGTAGCTGCCGATCCTTGTCTACTTTTGCGGAGATTACGAGGTAGCTGCCAGCGTCCGCAGAGCTTGTTTTCTCCTTCTTTATCATCTTGTTGATTTCCTATTTGCCTAGACTTGGTTGTATTAGGATGCTATTCTATAGAGGCTCAGTCTCGTGACACCACGATATGGTTGGGACAGTACTTTGTATGTTTTACATTTCGCTTATCACCTGATATGATCATTTACTGTTTAAGTTTAATTCGATTAATAACTGGCTGGTTTAAGGGATAATATGGTCGGGCTTATCTAGCATTGTGTTGGGCGCCATCAGGACCAGGGTTTGGGTCGTGACACAACTGTACTTATAGACTTAGAATTATCAGGCACCACACTACCTCTTGAATTCAATAGGACCGCTATTGAGATCCATCCGGCTCTGACTTGTCCCAATATACAACCAACTCTATTGAATTTTATAACATATGAATACCCTCTCGATAAAGCACCCAGCAGGATCACTTCCCTCGAAGCCTGCACCTATACGAGGCATAAATCTTGAATCTTCCATCATGTTTGAACATGAGCCAGCAAGGCTAACTATAACATGCATTCAACAATTCATATACTCAAATTACCACCCATGGTCCTTTTTTTTGTAGCTGCAATAACCCATTAATATGCTAATACCCAGAATTTAGGTAGGTAATTAGCCATGCGACCCAATCATAAGCGGTGGGACTCTCCCACTTAGCTCAAATCCACTATTACACGACCCTCGAATACATTAGAACCATTCTTTCAAGTCATTTACTCTTATTCAACTACAATTCACTTGATCCAACGAATATAACCACCTGTGCTCTTTTAGCACTCTGACACCATAGGGTATGGCCTTATCCCAATACAACCAAACATCTTCTTGCTCCATGCATCGAGCATTCCTTACCGTGACTGCTTAAGACATATTGTGATTCTCACACCTACGAAGAACCATGTGAAAGGTAGAATTTATTAGGGACACAGGAACATCAAAAGTCCCAACATCATACCATACAAATCTCAACTCTTACTCATCAGCAAGTTTCAGAGAACATTTGAATAGCACTTAAATACATTGCAGGCCAAATCTGATATGACACATGACCCATAATTGATCGTTGATGGTGAAATCCTTTCACTTGGCACGAAGACATAAGATACATCTTGCTAATCCATGATACTAGCCTTTATCATTCGTACGTCTTCATCATAAGACAGGCCAAGACATTCGTTTGGTACATGTCCTTCTTAAGACAGTTAAACTCATTTCCCCCAGTATCTTTGCTGGCTGAATCTTTCGCTAAATAGATATCTCATATGAACCATATAGTCTTTATTACCACCAACTATTTTTAGATCTACATCCACCTTGCGATTATACCATTATTGTGACGATTAGGCAGTTAAGTGAACCTTCTCAAGACCATACTTATCAACCGTATGTCAGAACCTAGTGCACCCCCATGTGCACAATTGAAGATCTCTCAATTCTCTTGCATTATCGATATGGATGACACGCAGTAACAATGGTCGAGTAAATTCTTGACTCCCTTAAGATCCATCTGCAGCGTCACAAACCGTCGGCGCATACTTGATACCGAGTGCGCAATTTAAATACACGAGTGGATGCAAAAAAACATATGACATAGGCTCCAACTGAATAAATGCACACGATAAAGAATTCGAAGAATTGAAAAGTTTCCTAAATAGTTACATAGCCCCTCGTAGATAAATACAGACGTCACCGTATCGATCAGCGAGAATCTAAGTAACCGGTCTGTGTCCCGTGACTCCTACGAACCTAGAGCTCTGATACCAACTTATCACGACCCTAGTTCACCAATCGTGAACCTGTCATGACGACACCCAGCCTTCGCGACTAGGTAAGCCTAACATGATGCGGAATATACAAATTCATGAAATAAAAGATAAGGTAACAATAGAATAATGTAAATGAAATGTAATAAGTGCCGCTCGGCATATACACTTCGCCAAAACACACTAAGCAACATACTACCAAGACCCGGAAACCCACGGGCAACACAGACTAAGAAAGAGTACAACTGTGGCTCTATACACCAGGAATGTCTATAGAACGAGAGTAAGGGAAATAACTACTATCACTAGTGGGAATAGAAGGGGACTCCCCGGATCCGCATACGTAGCATATCATACCTCGAGTCTCCTGAAGAGCTGCTAGATCACCTGAAATGTGCCTAATCTGATATACCTGGATCTGCACAACAAAAGTGTGCATAAGAGTAGCATGAGTACACCACGGCAGTACTCAGTAAGTGGCAAGCATAACCTCCATGGAGTAGTGACGAGGAAGGTCAGGGCTCTACCGAGAAAACAATAACATAATGATCAAAATAGTAATAAGCAGGAATAAGTAAGAATGAATCTGAAATAACAACAATGAAGTAATTACTGCAACCGACTACGATTAGCTAACTACAAGTAACCAACACAATATAAACTCAAATCCACAAGTCCAGGACCTATGGGAATTGAACCCACAGTCCCTCTCTATATCCAACAACTCAGGATCTCCAGGAATTTAACCCGCAGTCCCAATATCAGTATCTCTGGGTCTCCGGGAATCGAACCCGCATCCCATATCTCAATATCTCAGGATCTTCGGGAATCGAACCCGTAGTCCGTATCTCAATAAATATATCAATAAACTCCGGGTCTCCGAGAATCAAACCCGCAGCCGTTGGATCTCCGGGATTCAAACCCGCAGTCCACAAACAATAACACTCCGGGTCTCTGGGAATCGAACCCACAACACTGGGATCTCCGAGAATCGAACCCGCAGTCCACCAACACAAATAATGAAAGAAACGTACAGAGAAAATATAACATGCTTAACTACAACTTCACCAAAATCTAGTGCCAACAATTATCAAGAAGTTCAAGTAAGAAAATTAGGCAATTAGGCAGATAAATCCTATCTAATCATGCTTTCCTAACGAATATCAGGTAAAAGTCGCAATTTTAATCAACTAAGAACAAAAATATCACGAATTAGACAATTCAAGTAAAGTGAGTTACAACAACCAGTGCATGTACACGCCCGTCACCTCGCGTACAAGGCTTTTCAACTATTGCATAGTATCATAGGGGTGAAGGTTCCCCCACACGGGGTTAGACAAGCCACTTACCTCGAATCCGGTACAAAACCTCTAAGAGACAACTCTCTTTCCGCAAATATCGGCCTCCACAGGTGTAGTATCTGATAAAAAATCAATAGAAATACATGAAAATAGGCCAATTGGGCATTACCCAATCGAAACAATTCAAAATACACCAAAAACCACAAGTTTCCAAAACCCAACATTCGGTACGCTTCTCAAAAAATTATGAAAGTTATATATTTGGGATCCTTATCTCAACACGAGTCCATGCATATAAAATTTACCAAAATCGGACTCCGTTTGCCCATTCAAATCAATGATTCTCTATAATTTAGGCCTAGGGCTAAAACCCCCCATTAATCATCCATTAACAGAGAATTACCCAAAGATTTCATGATAAAATACTGTAATTAGGCCATAAAACTTACCTCCGAAGAATACCCGATGAATTCCCAGCGATTTCCCGTCAATATCTTCTCTTAGGACTCAAAAATGGAGGTTTTGTGTAAATGGGTCGCGGATGAACTTTTCTAGTTTTTAATATATCCGACTGCCAGGCGACCCTATGCGATCGCAGCCACTGGCTCGCGATCGCGATGAACAAATTTTTCCAGGCTCCAAATTAACACTACGCGATCGCGACATAACCCACGCAATCGCACTGCTTCAGATAATTAACCTTACGCGGTCGCAGGCATCCTCACGCGATCGTATTGCTTTAGCCCACAACCCTATGCCATCGCATGCTTACTCTCGCGATCGCATTGCTTTGATTTTCAGACTTACGCAATCGCACACAAGACTTCGCGATCGCGATGCATTACCACCAGGCCTTACGCGATCACATGGCCACCTCCGCGATCGTGGAGAACAAAATCGTTCTGCACAGCTGCTGCAATTTTCTGCATATTTCCAAAGACTCAAAATACCCGGATGGTGGTCGGAATTCACCCCGAGGCCCTCGGGACCCCAAGAAAAACCACCAACACACTCCAAAACATGATACAAAATTGTTCTAATCATAAAAACATGTCCTTAAACACATAAAACATCGAATTATACTGGATTCAAGCCTAAGTTTTCATCTAAACTTCCGAAATCAACATTCAATCAAAGACCCGACCAAACGACATCCGAATGACCTGAAAATTTACAGACATGTAAAAAATCACCTAACGAAGCTACTGCAATGGTCGGAATTCTATTCCAACTCCCGGATAAAAAACTCACCTATCGATCGGATTTCCAAAAATTTCCAACTTCGGCATTTCAAGCCTAATTGAGCTACAGACCTCCAAAATACATTCCGAATGCGCTCCCAACCCTGAAATCACCTAACGGAGCTAATGGAACCATCAAATTTTCATTTTGAGGTCGTCTCAACAATGTACCGAACACGGGTCATTTTTCAACTATAAAGCTCTCATTTAGGGACTAAGTGTCCCAAAACACTTCAAATTCCAGAACGGCAAACCACAATAGCAGAAATGAACTTAGGGGAATAGTT
The DNA here is from genome assembly GCA_032618575.1 of Nicotiana noctiflora. Lineage (NCBI taxonomy): Eukaryota > Viridiplantae > Streptophyta > Magnoliopsida > Solanales > Solanaceae > Nicotiana > Nicotiana noctiflora. The sequence goes on along the minus strand of JASVEL010003054.1, from coordinate 64,711 downwards.
AAATTGGGGATCAGGGCATTAATTTCAAAAACGACCGACCTGGTCGTTATAGAGAGGATTACAATGGACTTCATTACTGGAGTTCCGTTGACTCGAAAGAAATTCGATGCTATTTGGGTTATTGTTGGTAGGGTGACCAAGTCATCACATTTCATTCCAGTAGCATTCTCCTACTCATCTGAGAGGTTCGCAAAGATTTACATTCGAGAAATTGTTCGCCTTCATAGTTGCCGATATCTATTATCTCAGATCGGGGTAAGCAATTTACCTCGCACTTTTGGAGAGCGGTCTAATAGGAGTTAGGCACCCAGGTTTAGTTGAGTACATCATTCCATCCTCAGACGGACGGTCAGCCCGAGAGAACTATTCAAATTTTAGAGGATATGCTTTGAGCTTGAATCATCGACTTTGGGGACTCGTGGGACCAGTTTTTGCCCTTATTAGAGTTTTCCTACAACAACATCTACTAGTCTAACATTCAGATGGCTCCATATAAGGCGTTGTATGGTAGGCAATATTGGTGTCCAGTCGGATGGTTTGAGCCGGGAGAGGCTCGGTTGTTGGGTACGGACTTAGTTCAGGAGGCCTTAGATAAGGTCAAGACTATTCAGGAGAGGTTGCGTTCAGCTCAGTCTAGACAGAAGAGTTATGCAGACCGTAAGGTCCGAGATATGGATCCGGGTGTTGCCTATGAAGGGCTTGATGAGATTCGGAAAGAAGGGCAAGCTTAGCCCTAGGTACATTGGTTCATTTGTGATTCTGGATCGAGTGGGAGAGGTGGCTTATCGACTTGCTCTGCCACCTAGCTTATCAGCCGTGCATTCAATTTCTCATGTATCTATGATTCGGAGGCATCACGACAATCCTACGTATATGTTAGACTTTACTACTGTCCAGTTGGACAAGGATGTATCTTACGAGGAGAAGTCGGCATTCTAGACCGGCATGTTCAACGATTGAGGTCGAAGAGTTTTCCTTCCGTGCATGTTCATCACCCTAAGGCATCGACTTGGGAGTCCGAGTTTGATATGTTGAGCCATTACCCACATTTGTTCCCCGACTCAGGTACTTCCTTCTCTTGTCCATTCGAGGACGAATGATTGTTTTAGAGGTGGAGGATGTGATGACCTAAAGGGTCATCACCTATTTTCCTCATATGTTCCGTGCTTCCGAGGCCTTGAAAACCTTATTTTTGTATTGCCTCAATTTACATGCATAGTCCGGGCATAAACGGAAATTTTTTGTGTTAGAACATGTGAATTCTTTGAAAAATTTAAAGAATTTTGATATTAATATTGATATAGTTGACTTTGGTCAATATTTTTGGTAAACGGACCCGGACCCAAGTTTGGACGGTCCGTATGAAAATATGGGACTCGGGTATGTGCCCGGAGTCGAATTCTGAGGCTTAGAGCCCAAGATATGAATTTTTCTATTAAATTGATTTTGTGAAATTAGTAAGGAAAATGAAAAAGAAAATTAATTAAAAGACTATGGTATCAGACTCATATTTTGGTTCTGACGCCCGGTACAAGTCTTATATATCGTATAAGCGCTTCCTGCAAAGTTTGATGGAAATCGGGCGTCGTTTGACGTGTTTTGAACTATGAGTTCCAAGTTTGAGAGTTTATGAAGTTTAAAAGAAGAAAATCATGAATTTGAGGCTTGATTCTATGTAAACGATCTTATATTGGCGATTTGATCGCGCGAGCAAGTTTGTGGTATGTTTTTGAGGTTGTGTGTATGTTTAGTTTATAGCCCGAGGGCTCGGGTAGATTTAGGATAGGCGTCGCGTTGCATTTTGATCAATTGAAAAGACGTAGTGTAAAGCTTCTTCAATTTTTGCAATTGCGAAGAGGAGGCTCGCAACTGTGACCTCGCAAATGCGAGACTTTGATTGCAAATGCGAAGCCTGAGTGGCTGTCACGCCCCAAATTCGAGGGACATGACCAGCACTCGATCGGGTATCCCTAGTCAAGCGGACCTGGGTGCCTTTCCTATCCCATGTGTTACCCCTTATTCTCATTACCTAATAACCAAGTCATTCAATTCAAGATGTTAAGTACACATGAGAGGAACCATGAATCCTCGGCATACACAATATATCAGAGATCATGCACCTCAAGTTTATTGACAATGGAACTTTAAACACCAGGGGCTCTTCCGAATCAATAGAGGGGGTACACCAACCCACAATAGAAATACACATCAAGGGCATATGCAAATAATTACACCAATTATTCCTGAATCCATCCTTTTCAATCATGACATTATACAATTATAATTCAAGTTCTCGGCACGTTGGCCACACTCTATTTCCCAAATTCATTTGATTACTTCAAACATCTCTACACATAAAGAATTTCACATAGTTTGGCATAAGATATGCAACTCAATCTCAATTTAAGGTCTTAGCATTTCAATACATGATTCATATTCCTTGCACCCCTTTTTAAGCTATCAACAATAGCACCTTGATCATATTGGAATGCATCTTTTACATTTATAGGGTCACAACACCAATTCATGTAAAGTACCAATCACAACAAGAACCCAAAGTTCAATCTTACCACATTTACACAGCCACTTTCTTCGCTTCCAAATATCTTTGTATATTACCAACAACTAGACACAATCAATCAAATACTTTGGTTACACATATGAACAATTTGGAAGAATCAACCATAACAAGTTTTCTCACAAAATTTGGCATAAAAATATCAATTTAAACTTGACTTGAAGTCTAGGCATTTTTGCACATAGTTCCCATTATTCACATATCTTCATTTACCAAGAATAACATATTAATCACATTGAGGTACATCCTTCACATATATTCTTGCAACTCCCAAATTCACTGAAATAATGAATACTAAATAAATCAAATTTCGGACATACAACATACACAGCGACACCATGGGAGCTCAATTTCTTAGAAGAGAGAGTTTTAGCCATACATACTGATGATATACTACATGATCTGGTGGTGCAGTGACATTAGTAGGAACGAGGGTACTCTCCTTAACAACAAATTCTACCAATCACTCCATGGCTCAACACATTCTCCTAACAAGTCCTTGGGTAATCCATTTGGACTCAATGGTGGGATATATCCCACCTTACATGCTTCAAATTCACATATTATGGTATCAAAATTACCAATCTTGTGAGTAATACTTAGAGAGGAAATTAGCTCCCTATCTTGAGCCATATCGCACGATCTGGAATATCAAAGAAGGGTGAAATTCCTAAATGTCCAAATAGTCTCCAACTTATAGATGTGGTCGACAACACACCGATAAGAAGGACTCTACTAGACACGGCTCCGAGACATCCTAGGATACTTTAAAACCTTAGGCTCTGATACCAAGTTTGTCACGTCCCAAATTTGAGGGACATGACTGGCACTCGACCGGGTATCCCCAGTCAAGCAGACCTGGGTGCCTTTCCTATCCCATATGTTACCCTTTATTCTCATTACGTAATAACCAAACCATTTATAGGATATGAACTTCATTAACTGATTTTTTTTATAAACATAACAATAATAATTTCTATTAGAAAATTCATTCACCACATAAAACCTTATACATAATTATATATGCTCCTTTGATGTGGAGCCTTGTGCGAATCCATTTGGAATTTTGGCCTATTTAAAAAATTTTCCCATTTGGCGTACACCTAGGCTTCCATTTGGACCTCACATAACTTACCATAAGACTTATACTCATATTTACCATGTATAATTGATGTCCACCATATTAATAGTATATAAAAATATTATAATAAGCCTGTGTGACACTACGAAATTCCAAATTACTTAGCGATATTTTTCGGGGCCTTACAGTGGCCTGGGCGAGGATCACAAATGCAACCTCTAGCCTCGCAAATGCGGTAAGACCCTATCGCAAATGCAACCTTCTGCATCGCAAATGAGAAGGTCCATGGGTTGCACTGAATTCGCAAATGCGAATACTTCTTCGCATTTCCCATGACAGCAGACCTTGGTTCACAATTGCAAACCCTTGTTCGCATTTCCCACATTCGCACCTGTGCAATTTTATACTTAAATGAATTTAGACCCACTTTTCATCATTCTTTCAAAAGCCAAAACCCCATACACGATTTTTCAAGAGCAACATCATTCCAGATCACTTTTAAGTCGATTTTCACTCAATTTTTCAACTCTTAACATCATTAATTGGGGAGTTGGACCTCGGTTTAAGGTCCAATTTCAAAACAAATTATATATTTGAACTTGTGAGGGAATGGGTAACTGGATTTTGGTTTGAACCCCGAGTTTCGAGAACGTGGGCCAGGGGATATTTTGGGAAATTTTGAGTAAAACTTTGGGAAAACTATTTTTATGCGTTCAAACCAATTCATATAGTGTTTATTAAAGTAATTGAACCAGTTGTGACTAGATTCGAGCGAGTTGGAGGTTGAATTACGAGGTAAAACAATAGTTGAAGGTTAAGTGGAATTCAAAGCTTTAAGGTAAGTGTTTGATCTATCCTAACTTGAGGGAATAGGATTAGAGTATAATAACTTGCTGATTGCTAAATGACCGAGTGCAGTGTATAAGCGTGGTGACGAACATCTATACACCGGAGTCTAGCATGACCATGAGTCGTTGTTGGTAAATGTTGTGAACTAATGTGGAACTCTCCTAAGTTATATTGTTGAGCCCTTGCTGGGATGTGAAGGTTGTGTTATTGTTCCCTTGCCGTGACCTTATTGTTGTTGTTGCTATTGTTCCCTTGCCGGGATATTATTATGGCTGTTGTTACTCCCTTGTCGGGATGGTACTTGTTGTTTACTTCATTCTTCGTGCCCGTTGATTTTGATTGTTGTTTGGGTGAGGAAGAGTGATAAAGCATGAAGGGTGATGCTGTGCCATTTTTAATTATATTTGCATGAAGGATCATTTCGTGCCATTGTTAACTATTTATGCACGAAGGATCATTCCGTGCTATGTTTTACTATTTATGCACATAGGAACATTTTGTGCCATTGTTAATTATATCTTGCATGGAAGATCATGCCGTGCCATGAATGTGAGGATGAGAGTAAAAGCACGAAGGGTGATACAACATTTCTTATGCGATCGCATTGAAGAAAATCCCTGGGGAGATATAACATTTGAAAACGAACCCTTCTTCCATTTTTACAAAAAACTCAAGCTAGAGAGCTCGGTTTTCGGAGATTTTTCGAGGGATTTTCTAAGGCAATTATTTGGTAATGATTTCTTACTCTCTTATGATTAATACCCACTAATCTAATCTCGAATTCAACCTTTAATTTTGGATTTTGAATGAAACTTCGGGTAAAATTCTTAGACCTAATTATGACGATTTGAAGTGACATTTGACCTCCGATTTTGGAGATGTTTATATGGTTAGACTCGTGAGAGTATGAGGGTTCGGAAAATGTAAAAATATTTCAAATCCGAGATGTTGGCTGGAGGAGCATTTTGGTCACTTTACCTATTTCGTGCCTTATCTTTAATTTTAATAGTGTAATAAGTTACTTGTGATGTTATTTACAATATGTAATTGGTTTGATTAGAGTTGGGCCACTCGGAGTCGGATACTCGTGGCAAGGGAATTGTTTCTTAGAGGTTTTGTACCGATTCGAGGTAAGTGGCTTGTCTAACTTTATGTGGGGGACCTTTTCCCCTAGGACATCTTATGTGTTGATTTAAATGCCTTGTAAGTGAGGTGACGAGCGTGTACTTGTGAAAATTGTTGAAAATACACTTTACTTGAATTGCTCAAACTGTGTTTTCTCCGTTATTTGACTGCTTTAAATGCAAGATTTACCCTGTGTTAGTTAGAGGAGTATGACTAGTTAGAATTAACTGTCTAATTGTTTAATTGCCTTAATTGAAAATACGTGAAGCCTGTTGGGACAGAACATAACTTTTATTTGTATTTGTGTATCTCATTCTCTGAATATTTCCCTATTTTGGTTGTGTTTTTATATTGGGACTGCGGGTTCAATTCCCGAAGATCCTGTGCTACTGATATAAATGGATTGTGGGTTCAATCCCCGGAGATCATGTGCTACTGATATAAATGGACTGCGGGTTCAATTCCCAAAGATCCTATGCTACTAATATAAATGGACTGTGGGTTAAATTCTTGGAGATCGTGTGCTATTGATATAAATGGACTGCGGGTTCAATTCTTGGAGATCCTGTGCTACTGATATAAATGAACTATGGGTTCAATTTTCGAAGATCCTGTGCTACTGATATAAATGGACTACGGGTTTAATTCCTAGAGATCTTGTGCTACTTATATAAATAGATTGCGGGTTCAATTCCCGGAGATCCCATGCTAGTGATATGACTGGATTGCGGGTTCGATTCCTGGAGATCTTTTTGTTACTGATATGATAGACTACAGGTTCAATTCCAGGGAGATCCAACGGATAGTCGATGAAGACTTGTTATGTTATTTTTCCTTGTTTAGCTTAATTGTTAAGGGCTGGTAGCTTCTATCCTATTTTGCAGTTATTTCAGATTATTTCATGCTTTACACTGTTAGATATTGAAATTATGTTTATTCTTAGTAAGACCCTGATCTTCCTCGTCACTACTCCATCGAGGTTAGGCTTGGCACTTACTTAGTATCGCTGTGGTGTACACATACTACTCTTCTGCACACTTTTGTTGTGCAGATCCAGGTACTTCTGATCGAGCGCATTATCGGTGATTTCAGAGATACACTTGGAGACTTGAGGTATGCATATACAGCGTCCGCAGATCTGAAGAGTCTCTTTCTACTCTCCCTTAAAGTTATTAGTCTCATTTCATGTGTTCGGTTGTATAGAAATTTTGGGATGTTGGAGCTATAACTTATATTGTTTTAGCTTGTGTTGCCCGTGAGTTTCCGGGTCTTCGAGGTTGTTACAATATTTTGAGTTGCAGTGTACGTGCCAGGCGGCACTCTATACATTTTCCTATGTTATTAGTATTTGTTTATTGCTTTAGTAAAGGTTGTTGAATTTCCGCAATGTGTTAGGCTTACCTAGTCACGAAGACCGGGTTCCGTCATGACAGGTTCATGATTGTAACGAGAAGACCTCGGAACGGAAATCCAATGGTTCCATTAGCTCCGTTAGGTGATTTCGGGGTTGGGAGCGCATTCGGAATGTATTTTGGAGGTCTGTAGCTCAATTAGGCTTGAAATGCCGAAGTTTAAAATTTTGGCGAAATCCGAACGATAGGCGAGATTTTTATCCGGAGGTCGGAATGGAATTTAGACAATTTCTTTAGCTTCGTTATGTGATTTTGGATATGTACGCAAATTTTCAGGTCATTCGGATGTCGTTTGGTCGGGTTTTTGATTGAATGTTGATTTCGGAAGTTTAGATGAAAACTTAGGCTTGAATCCGCTATAATTCGATGTTTTCCGTGTTTAAGGACATGTTTTTAAGATTGGAACAAGTTCGTATCGTGTTTTGGAGTATGTTGGTGGTTTTCATTGGGGTCCCGGGAGCCTCGGGATGAATCCGGACCATCATCCGGGCACTTTTGAACCATGAAGACTGCAGGAAATTGCAGCAGCAGTGCAGCAGAACACAGGCCTTCGCGTTTGCGAGGCTAGGGACGCGTTCGAGAAGGGCTGGTTTAGGTTTTCATCGCGTTTGGGATGGGTCTTGACGCGTTCGCGTAGGTCAGGCTGGAGAGGCATCGCGTTCGCGTGGGGTAAGGACGCGAACACGTAGTTCAAATCTTGGAGGTGGGATTTTTCTTCAACGCGAAAGCGTGAAACGCGTCGCGTTCGCGAAGGTCAAATGGATACAGCATCGCGGACGCGTGGGCTAGGGACGCGAACGTGAAGGGTAAATCTTCAGTCAGAAATATTAAAAACCAGAACAGTCCATCCGCGTCCCTTTTACCCAAAACCTCCATTTTTGAGTCCCAAGAGAAGAAATTGACGGGGAATCACTGGGATATCATCGGGAAATCATCGGGGGTAAGTTTCTTGGCCTAAATTCGTTAGTTTATCATGAAATCCGTGATTATTTCACTGTTAATGGAGAATTAATGGAGGGTTTTAGCCCTAGGCCTAAATTATAGAAAATTATTGATTTGAATGGGCAAACGGAGTCCGATTTTGATAAATTTTATATGCACGGATTCGTGTTGAGATAAGGAACCCGAATATATAAATTTCGTAATTTTTTGAGAAGCGTACTGAAAGTCAGGTTTTGGCAACTTGTGGGTTTTGGTGTATTTTGAATTGTTTTGATTGGGTAATGCCCAATTGGCCTATTTTGATGTGATTCTATTGATTTTTATTAGATACTACACCTGTGGAGGCCGACATTCGCGGCAAGAGAGTTGTCTCTTAGCGGTTTTATACCGGAGTCAAGGTAAGTGGCCTGTCTAACCTCGTGTGGGGGAACCTTCACCCCTAGGATATTATGTGATAGTTGGAAAGCCTTGTACGCGAGGTGACGGGCGTGTACATGCGCTGGTTGTTGTAACTCACTGTACTTGAATTGTCCGATTTGTGATATTCCTGTTCTTAGTTGATTAAATTGTTACATTTACCTGGTATTCAGTAGAAAAGCATGACTAGATAGGATTATCTGTTTAATTTCCTAATTGTCATATTTGAACTTCTTGAAAATTGTTGGAACTAGTTTCGGTAAAGTTGTAGTTAAGCATACTATCTTTTCTCTCTGCGTTTCTTTATTTGTTGTGTTGGTGGACTGCGGGTTCGATTCCCGGAGATCCCAGGGCTGTGGGTTCAATTCCCAGAGACCCGAAGTGGTATTGTTTGTGGACTGCGGGTTCGATTCCCGAAGATCCAAGGGCTACGGGTTCGATTCCCGGAGACCCGGAGTTTATTGATATATTATTGAGTTATGGACTGTGGGTTCGATTCCCGGAGATCCTGAGATCATTGAGACACATCTTGAGGTATTGAGACATGGTTTGCGGGTTCGATTCCTAGAGACCCAGAGATACTATTATTGGGACTACAACATAAATTCCCGTAGCTCCTAGATTGTTGATTATAGAGTGGGACTATTGGTTCAATTCCCACAGGTCCTCGACTTGCTGGTTGAGTTTTGTTGAGTTGGTTACTTGTTGTTAGCTTAATTGTAGACGGTTGCAGTAATCTCTTTGTTGTTGTTATTTCAGATTCATTATTATTTAAACTGCTTATTATTGTTATTATCATTATATTATTGTTCTCTCAGTAGGGCCATGACCTTCCTCGTCACTACTCCATCGAGGTTAGGCTTGGCACTTACCGAGTACCGTCGTGGTGTACTCATGCTACTCTTTTGCACACTTTTGTTGTGCAGATCCAGGTATATCAGGACAGGCTCATACTAGGTGATTCCGCAGCTTTCAGGGAGACCTCGAGGTATGATCTGCTATGTCCGCGAATCCAGAGGCCCTCCTTCTATTCTGATAGTATTAGTAGATGTTTTTCCCTCATTTCGTTGTTTTAGATACTCTTAACATATAGAGCCACAGTTGTATTTCTCTTTAGTCTGTGTTACCCGTGGGATTCCGGGTCTTGGTGGTATGTTATACAGTGTGTTTGACGGGTGTATGTGCCAAGCGGCACGGATTACATTCCTATTTATATCGTTTTTCCGTTATTTCTTGTCTAATGTTCATAAACTTGTATATTCCGCAATGTGTTAGGATTACCTAGTCGCGGGGACTGGGTGCCGTCATGACAGGTTCACGATTGGTGAACTAGGGTCGTGACAACGATTGGTGAACTAGGATCGTGAATATAACCGGGATATGCTGTGAACAACTAATTTTTTACCACACTTAAACTATATAATATTTTAGTAAATATTTTCTTTAGGTCTAATATTAATGCATGTAGCAAAGAGGGGCATGCTGTGGACAACTAATTTTTGACCACAATTAACTATATACTATTTTAGTAAATATTTTCTTTTGGTCTAATCTTAATATATGTATGTATATATATATATATATATATATATATATATATATATATATATATATATATATATATATATATATATATATAGAACTGCACAGGTTTATGTGAGTGAGAAAATGAAAAACACAAAAAAAAGAAAAAATTAAGTAAGCTATAGAGTCTTTCTTAATATTACTTAAAGTATATGTAAATATTTAATTTCTTATTTGTATATATATTGTGTTAAACTAGAGTTAGTAAATTAATATTTGTTGTCTTAATAGTTGAATTAAATTCTACTTATAAAAGAAAAATAATATCAAGCATTTACGTGACTTTTGAAAAGTTTGATATCCAATTCAAATTTTAAATGTGAGTCAACCTACCCGTAGTCTTCCAAAAAACCACCCCATACACTCACGTCCCAATTCCCACTTCCCCACTTTCTTGACATCAATTATAACACAAATACACATCTATATAATAGTACACTTCACAAAGAACGAAGAGGAAAAAAAGGACACAAAAAGAACAAAGAGAAAGAAAAAAGGACAAAAAACAAAAAAAAAAAATGACACAAGTGTTATAAAATAAAAGCAATGCAGCAAAATATAAATAAGAAGAGATAGAAAGAAGGGAAAAGAGTTTCACTTTGGTGTATGTTTCCATTGCAATTACATGGCCATTTATAGGCATAAAAAGTAAAGAAGATTGACATAAAATAGGAGATTTAATCTTTTAACTATACACAACATGGACATCCAATGTAGCATCCAATGTAGCATCTAATGTACAAATTATTCATAATACTCCCCCTTGGATGTCCATGTAAGATAATGTGCCCCATTAACAACTTACAAAAAAAATATTGGGATGTACATAGTTATTTATAATATGCATTGCTTGCTGCCTCATTAAAAACCTTATCAAGGAAAATCCAGTGGGACAAAAACCTTGGTTAAGGAAAAGAGTGCAATATGTACTTACTCCCCCTGATGAAAAATCACTTAATGTCTCGACGATGACGCATTCCAATATTATATACCAACTTTTCAAATATTGAAGTTGCCAATGCCTTAGTGAATAGATCAGCCAAATTATCACTTGAACAAACTTTGTATACATCTATTTCACCATTCTTCTGAAGATCGTGAGTGAAAAAGAATTTCGGTGAAATGTATTTTATTTGATTTCCTTTGATATATCCTCCTTTCAATTGAGTTATGCATGCAGCATTGTCTTCATACAATATTGTTGGAATATTCTCTTTCGAAGAAAGTCCACATGTTTGCTGAATGTGTTGAGTTATCGATATCAACCAAAAGCATTCTCGACTTGCTGGCTATTATCTCTGCATGATTTGATGAAGTAGCAACCATAGTTTGTTTTGTCGAAAGCCATGATACGGTTGTACCTCCACTTTTAAATAAATAGCCTGTCTGAGATCGACCTTTATGTGGACCCGACAAATATCCTACATCTGCATAACCAATCAATGATGGCTTGGATTCATTTGAATAAAATAAACCCACATCAATGGTCCCTTGGAGGTATCTGAATATACGTTTAATACCATTCAAGTGTCTTTGTGTTGGCGAAGTACTAAATCCTGCCAATAAGCTTATTGAGAAAGCTATATCTTATCGGTAATTATTGGCAAGTTACATTAATGTCCCAATTGCACTAAGATATGGTACTTCGGCACCACGAAGCTTTTCACCATTTTCATGAGGTCGAAATGATTTTTTCTTTATATCAAGTGATCTCACAACCATCGGGGTACTCAATGGATGTGCTTTATTCATATAGAATCGCTTTAAATCTATTCGGTGTATGTTGATTGATGGAAAAATATTCCATCTTTCATATACTGAATTTGTAAACCAAGACAAAATTTTATCTTTCCAAGATCTTTATTTCAAATTCTTTCTTCAAACAGTCAACTATTTTTGGAAGCTTCCTAGAAGTTCCAATAATTTTTATCATCAACATACAAGACAATTATAACAAATTCAGATCCAGACCTTTTTATGACAAATTCAGATCAACATACACAGCAATTATGACAAATTAAAATCACCTCGAGTATATGCTTGGTAAGGTCATTCAACTATTGGGTTGCTTCTAGTACATCCTTGGTTACGCTCGAGGACGAGCGTTTGTTTGAGTTGGGGAGGATGTGACGACCCGACTCGTCGTCTCATTGGTTACTGCTCCATTTTCTACTATTTAAGTAATTAGTATTCTTGGTTTATATTTAAATACAAAAATATGAAATGAAGGAAAAAAAAAAGAAAAAAAACAAGTAACGAAGCCAAAATTAGAACCAAATACAATAGGAGAACTTGGTCCACTTTTAATATATTAACGTATCCATTTACTAGAAGGGATGGAATTGGCCCATTTTTATGTACTCGCTTAACAAATACAATAGAGAACCTTAAGAAATGTAGCAGGTGCTAGCCTTCATTGTGACGACCCGGCCCGTCATTACAGGAATTACCACCCCTTTATGATGTAATTATATGTTTTATACTTTTATATCAGTGTTAGAGTATATCGGGTGAGTTAGGAGTGAATTGGATTGAAAATGAGGCATATAGCCTTTTTGAAGGAAACTTGAATATGAAAAGTGAACCTGGAGTTGATTATTTAGTTAGAGGGCTCGGAATCAGGCTGATGATTTGGGTAGTTCCGGGAGGTGATTTGTGACTTAGGGGAGCGATCAGAATTGAATTTGGAGGTCCGGTGTAGAAATAGGCTTGAATTGGCTAAGGTTGAATTTTGGCAAAATTCGAACGGTAGGTGAGATTTTGATCCGGGGGTCGGAATGGAATTCCGACAATTCCTGTAGCTTCGTCATGGGATTTCGGATATGTCCGCAAATTTGCAGGTTATTCGGACGTCGTTTGCTCGGGTTTTTGATTGATTGTGTAATTCGGAATGTTTTAAGGAATTTAGGATTGAATTCGATGTGAATTAGGGGTTTTGATGTTGTTAGACGTGTTTTGAGGATTGGAACAAGTTCGAATAAGGTATTAGGATGTGTTGGTGAGTTTGGATGAGGTCCCGGGGGCCTCGGGGTGTTTTCCAATGGTCAAACGGGAGAAAATATGGAAGATTGCAGATTTTGAGCACTGGTTCTGTTGTTTTCGCTCCTGCGGAAATGGGGGCGCAGGAGCGAGTCCGCTTCGTAGAAGCGGAGAAGTGTCTGCTGAGGCGGCAGCGCAGGAGCGAAGAGTAGACCACAGAAGCGGTCTAGAGGAGAAATGGGGAGTCCGTAGAAGTGGAAACTCGATCGCATTGGCGTGTCCGCAGGAGAGGACTCTTGATCGCAGAAGCGGACATCCCGCGCAGGAGCGGTCCGTGGATCGCAGGAGCGGAATTGGCCAAATAGGCTTGGGTTCGCAGAAGCGACCAATTGGTCGCATGAGCGGTTCCGCAGGGGCGGAAAAGGGTCCGCAGAAGCGAAAATCGCAGTGAATTAAGTGTATCAGAAGTTAGAAAATTTCAGAAACATTTCACACATTTGGGTCTCGGCTTTAGAGGCGATTTGGGCGATTTTGAAGAGAAACTCAAGGGAAATCATCAGGTAATCAACTATGGACCTAAACTATGATTAGTATTGATAATATTATGCAATTATCTCATGAAAATGGAGGAATTTGGGGTATTTTATGGAGGTTTTAGCCCTAGGCTTGAAACATAGAAAATCAAGGATTTGAATGGGCAAATGGAGTCCGAATTTGGTAAATTTTATGTGCCTAGACTCGTATCGAGATGAGGGTTCCGAATATGTGACTTTCGTTATTTTCCGAGAAGTGTACCAAAATTCGGGTTTTGGCAACTTTGCCATTTTTGGTGTAAATCGAGTTGTATTGATTAGGTGTCGTCCCATTGGCCTAATTTGTTGTGTTTCTACTATATTTGATCAGATTCTATGCGTGCGGAGCTTGATTCTCGTGAAAAGGGCATCGCGGAGTAGGCGTCGCGCTGTATTGAGGTGAGTAATAGATGTGGGTGATGACCAGCGGGTTCGAAACCCCGGCATACCACTTTGTGACACTGTATAGCAGCGAGACACGTACTCTCTTGTGAGTGCGGGGTCGATTGTGTTTGGGGACTATGGCTTAGTCCTACTTGTTGGTACTGTGTTATGATATTGGCTATCCTTGAGCCGTCGAACCTCCTTCTCGGATGGTTGAGTATACTTATGGGCTGTGAGCCAGTTAGTGGATCCTGCGAGGATCGTTATCATTGTCTTGTGATATTGACATGTTAGTTTTACTACCATTCCGTAGCTATTACTATTATCATGTTATTTCTAATCTCTGGAACTTGATATTACTGTTTTCAACTGAAAAATGATAACAGAGTTTTCAAAACTACTTTTGAGCCCGCGAGGCTGCATTTGCATATTAGCTGATTGGTAGTGGATTGGGCTGTGCGCCGCAGCGGTATATATGTTGGATCGGACTGCACGCCGCAGTAATATTGTGCTTAGGCTGTAGGAGCCCCTTCGGAGTCTGAACCCCCACAGTGAGCACGGGTACCCAAATTGGATCGGATAGCTGTTATACTGTTTTGCTGGTACTTGTTGGTACAGGTACAGTTGATATTGATTTTGTGACAGGGTATTTGATTACAGCTTTACATAGTACTTTATTGCGGATTTCTTATCTGCGCTGTCTTACCCCTGTTTATTACCACTGAGTCTGGCAGTACTCATTTTACTCCCTGCACCTTGTGTGCAGATCCAGGTACCTCTTAACAGTGATCCGGTAGCTGTTCGAGGCGACATCTGTAGGATATTTGAGGTAGCTGCAGAGTCCGCAGGACCCGATATTCCTTCCTACTGTCTTTTGATTCTGTATTGATATATCTTTCCGCACTTGGTATCTTGAAAACCATTATTACACTTATGTTCTTTTAGAGGCTCTTGACTCTTGACCCTGCGGTCTATGGGAGTTGGTATGTGTTGGGACTTGGTTCCCCGTTTTCGATATATATCACTGTCGTTTCATGTTTTGATATGTTTAATTGGGATAAAGCGAGCTCCTAGCTCTGTTATTGTTATTGAGTGGTTAGGCTGGCCTAGTAATGTGCTTGGCGCTAGCACAACCGGATTTGGGGACGTGACATTCATCTTCTTCATGAGACCTGGTAGCCATTTTTAGCACAAAGAAGAGAGAAAAAAGAATCATAAGTTCTGAACGAAAAAATAAAAACACGTCTGCTCCCTTTTCTTGCTCTCAAGACCAAACCCATCTCACATTCTTCACCATATACACATAAGAGGACTCAACAAAACCCTAACAAACCATAAAAAACTCTAGCCGCCACCCAGCCTCCATAGCCGCCGCCAGCTTCACAGCTGCAACCAAATGACCACCCAATTTTCATAGCAGCGCCGAGCAGCCATCAACATATAACACCACCATCCCTTTACACCAAAAGACCAAACGATCCCACATCCACCTAATTTCAAAAATCAGCAGCCGCTCACCCTTCGGTCGCTCTCTTTCCCGATCGATTTTTGGTAGCACTACGGCCCGCTGAAGTTTTGGATGGAAACTTTCAGATCCGGTAGTGATGTGTTAACACTGGTGGATCCTTTTTTTCTCTGTTCAGCTTATAATCATTTGTGTTCATTACATGAAAGCCTAAAAGCGGTAACTATTTTCATAAAGTTAAAACTCATTCCTAGAGTCGGAGAGTCTCGCACTAAGTTTTTTTGTCGAGTTTGCTGATCCGAGATCCAATCCCAGTCCACTTTTCCGCTCGGTGACTAGTTTGGGAGATTTGCTTTCAAATCGACGCGCGTGGAGGCTGATTTGAGGGGCAAAGGCATTGCGAATGAGTCCACGGCCGGTTAGAGGTGAGTAATTGGTATATATGATGGCCTGAGGGTTTGAAACCCCGGCTTAACACACTGTAACACTATATAGGGCTTGACTCGCATCCCATGGCAGGTGCGGGATTGGTTATGACTGGGGATTGTGACTTGGTCCATCCCGAACCAGAATAATACTATATTGGCGATTGAAATGCACTCTGTGTTGTATATATATGTGGTCTATATGCCATGTTTGGGGCCATGTGCCGACCTGTAGTATCCTTAGGGGATATATATGTGATAGCATGATTTGTAAAATCATTGATCTCAGTCATGGGTTGAAATCACTATTATGAAATGCTAAGTCACCCGTTCTTGGAAAAATAAATAAACTAAAGTATTTTTCCTTGTTAATGAATTGGAAATTGGAAGATAAATAATTTGAACTTTTGTGTGGCTCATATGCATGTTGTGGACTGAGTACGAATCGGGCTACATGTCGCAACGGATGATATAAATATTGCGCTTGGGCTGAAGGAGCCCCTCCAGAGTCTGTACATACCCCCAGTGAGCGCCGTCGACGTTAAACGGATCGGGCTACGCGCCGTAGCGGTCATGTGCATTGCATTGCATTCATTGTTAATTACATGTGTTATCTGTGGTTTGCGGTTGTTGTTTGTTCGTAGTAGGTAACAGACTGTTAGACATAACTTTATTCTGTGGTATTCTGTGGATTTCTTACCTTCAGCTATTTTATATTCTTTTTACTCAATAAGTACTTAGTACTCACCCCTACTCCCTGCACCTTTGTGTGCAGATTCAGGTTCACCGGAGATTAGCTGAGCAGTCTCGTTTCCAGAGTTATCAGAGTTGTTGAGGTAGCTGCTTGACGTTTGCAGGACCTGGCTTCCCTTCTTATTCCAGTTTTCCTTTATATATACATTATTCAGACTTGAGTATTTTGTTTAGATATTCTTATTATCCGGTTTTTGTTTTTTTGCTTAGAGGCTCTAGACTCATAACCCTAGATCTTTGGGAATGCTATTATCAGTTTTCGCACTTCTCAGTATTATCATTCTACTATTAATGCTGGATTATTATTATAAACTATTATATTCTTCTTAAATTGTCTATTTTAGAACTTATTGTTAAATATGAAACGTCTGTTAGTCTGGCTTGCCTAACTTTAGGGTTGGGCGCCATCACGACCGGGCCTGGGTCGTGACATACTCACTTATGATTTTAAAGTCTTGCAACCTTAAGTGTATCCACTCATACCGAGCTTCTAGTAATACCGTAAGTTTTAGGTGGTCATATCGATCCTTTAAATTAATCCATAATTCAAGTGGATCTTTTATGGTTAAATATTTAGTTTTTAACCCTTAATGTAGATGATGCTAAAGGAAAATCACGGTCTTCGCTTTATCCTAATTTGATGCTTCATTTCCTTGTGTAATAGTATTTCCAAGACCTTTAGCGTCAAGGTGAATTTAAGCATCAAGAACCTATGATAAATAGTTTTTCCCGGTAATGTCAAGTGCCACAAATTCAAGTTTTGATAAATTTGACATAGTGAAAACCATCATAAAAGATGAATAAGTTAGATAAATAATTATAATAATCAACAATTAATGACAACAAAATGATTAAGGTAAAAAAAATTAAAATAGAGCTATATCATGTTAACAATCCACAATTTCATTTTATTTTTGCCATAAAGTAGAAATTACATACTTATTCATTTCACTTTATATTATTGATATATATATGCGTTAACATACATATAAATAATCGTAAAAATATGTTAAAAATGTTGTTATTTAAATACAACATGTTCATATTTTATGTGCTTCTTGTGAGTATCTGACCACTATGCACATATTGCTCATAATAGCCGATATAACACTAAACATAACTAAATACATTAAATTACCACTGTAGTAACGACTTAAATAAAAGTACAAGTATAATGAGCACATATAGACATTAATTAGCACATATGACAAATAGATTACATATATATATATATATATATATATATATATATATATATATATATATATATATATATATATATATATATATATATATATATATATATATATATATGACATTATGACAACACTAGACAAATAGTTTATATGGTACATTAAAAAAGATTACACACACATAACAAAAATAATTCTTTAAATGATTAAATGCAAAACATAGTATGAATATAACAATACAATTGACTAGTCGGCATAATAATATAACATACTGAGCATTGATTCACTGTGTTATTTTAATAAAATTATTGCTTATCAGTTCATTTCTTACAGTATTTCAAAATGTCTTAAAAGATATGTTTTGATTCTGGGAGTCCATGGACATTATAAGTAAGTCATCAGTGCATAACTTGTTTGATGACTTTGAGGTCTTTTAAGAGTTGAGCACAGAAGAAAATAGTTATTTAATTACTACAATGTACTTAGACTATTTAAGATGCCCAAGCGCGTAATATGCAAACAGTGAGCATATGATATGTACTGCCATAAATAAGAAAGATTATAATGATATATACCTTAATAAAATATGGCTCAACTTAGCGGGAGTTAAAAATAAAATTCGAGCTTCGTGCTGATAACGTGTTATAAATAAAACAATGCAATAAAATGTAAATAAAAAGAGATAGAAAGAAGGGAGAAGAGTTTTCTCCTTTCACTTTGGTGTATGTTTCCATTGCAATTACATGGCCTTTTATAGGCATAAAAAGTAAAGAAGATTGACATAAAATAGAAGATTTAATCTTTCAACTATTCACAACATGGACATCTAATGTAATATCCAATGTAGCACCCAATATAGCATCGAATGTACAAATTATTTGTAACAAAAAGAAAGAAAAAAAAGATTGAGGAGGAACATAGAGAGGAAAAGAATAAGAAGGGTTTCTGGAAAAGAACAAACAATAGAGGGTCGACCCTTCTTCTTTTACACCTTTTCCCTCTACCAAAAATTATCATGGAACATCTGAAGTCAAGCTCTAGAAACACCATTAAAGCAGCCCTTTAGCTACCTCAAAATACCATTTTAATAGCCATAAACCACCCTCATCGTGTAGTTGTGCCGAACAACCAAAAAATGCACCAAACAACCATGAAAACTAGTTCCGAAGCTAAGTAAACCCATTTCTGCTAGCTACTGGCACATTGACATTTCGCCGGAGTTTTACTGTCTTCGACCAGCTCTCTTCCACTGTAAAAAGGCAGTAGTTTCTATCTTCACTCACTGCCGATGCTCTTTAGAGTTGAGAAAGTCCGACGAGGCCGTCGAGGTTCGAGTGTGTCGGACGAGGTTCTATCATTTTGAGAGAAGTAGAGTTTTCATGTACCCAAGAAATATATATATAAGGTATTCTTTTTACTTATCTACTATTTTAACTGAATATTATGTGTTTATGTTAGTGTTTCCTATGGCCACTGTGTCCATCAATTTTTATGCTTAAGTTTCTATATATTTGACCCTTGGTTTAGATTAATCACTTTTTAAAAACTATTAGTATTATTATTGCTGTCATTATGTGATAAAAATATTTAGTTACTGTAAAATAAATGAGAAATACGTATATCAAAATAATTGTTTCTCATTAAGAACATTTGAGAGGAAAACCAATATGAGGTGTACTAATAAAAGATGGAATAACTCAATTAAGATGTGAGAGATGATTAGCTAATAGCTAGCAGTTTGAAAGACTTTTTTTATTAACATTATTTGATTCATTTTTGGTCATTCCATATCAAGTTAGGCGCAAAATAATTAATATGGAGAATACTACGTAAGCTAGGCACAGTTGTATAAAAGTATGAATTCGCTCAACTTTGGGTGAAACAATTTTAATAATTAATAAAATGCTATTAATTGTATACACGTTCGCGTGCACGAGTACGTTCTTTAAAACTGAATATTCGCAAGAAATGCTTTATTCGCGACTTAATATATTATCGTGGTTGTGTACATGTTTGCGTGACATAATTATAATTTTTTTTCAAAATAAATTAAGGTATGCGTTCGCGCAACTTTGACCAAGTTTTTGTTAAATAATTAAGTATTAGGAATTGTGGACACGTACGCGTGACATGACTCTTAATGCGCCAAATAAAACAAGCACATGTTCGCGTGACTCGTTTCAAGATAATTCCATAATCTTGTATAATCAAGCAGTTAAAAGCAGTAAAAGAGGTAAATGCACATAGGTTCAAAAATAAGTAGTTAGACAATTTAATTAAGCCAGGTATGATCAAAGCGACCGTGCTAAAATTACGGAACCTGAAAATGCCTAACACCTTCTCCCGGATTAACAGAATCCCTTACTCGAATTTTTGTGTTCGCAGACCATAAATAAGAGTCAACCTTCCTCGACTCGAGACTTTAAACCGGTGACTTGGGACACCATAAATTATCCCAAGTGGCAACTCTGTTCTTGAATAATAATCCCATTTCGATTGTCACTTAAATTGAAAAAATTCCCTTACCCCCTTCTAGGGTATGGTAAAAAAGGAGGTATGCCAATATATTAGGCAGAGCTTTGTCACCTTGAGTTGTTGGCAAATTATTTGAGAAGCGGTATGGATTATATCCACTTTATGCTCGTTTACTTGTATTGTGAGCATGTGACTCAGAATTCGATAAGTTCCTTCATTTCTTGTGGAGCGGCCCGAACGCCTAGACACTATATTAAGATGTATTTGTGGTTCGCGCTGATCGTCCCTTGTAGTATACACACCACTCCAGATTAGGACGTATGACCTCGGCATAACTATTCGTATTACCACTTGGACTCTGAATAATTGTGAGATGCCCTTTAATCGAGATCTGACATTTATTTGGTACTTATCTTTTAAGACTACATTTGATATTTTCGATATGATGAGATAACATGTCACCTTCAGGAGATTTATATTGCCAAATGAAATATTGGAAGACTATGTTAGTTACTGTTTTACCTCATTACTCTTGTGCTTCATATGTGTTTGTGATTTATTATACTGATTTATTGGACCACTAGTAAGTGTCGATGTTGACCCATCGTCACAATTTCTCGGGGGTTAGCCTAGATACTTACTAAGTACGCATTGATTTATGTACTAATGTTGCACTTTTGCACTTGTACAGGATCTGGCATGTTCATTTGGTGGTCATCTTGGCTCAAGGCACATTTGTTGAGGAGACTTTATGGCGAGTTGCATTCCATGATACGTATAGCAGCCCATAGATTCCCTATCGTACTATTTACTTCATCTAGTCTTATTTAGATTCCAAGAAGATGGTGTATCATTAATGTACTCCTTAGTAAATTGTCATGCGCCTGTGACACCGAATTTTGGGAAATTCTTGTGGTTGTTATGGTTGGGCTTGGTGATAACTAAGGATTCTAGTCTATTTTATTCTCCTTTTTCTTGAGTTTTATATTAAAAATATATACAAGTAATCGTGAAAGCTTACATGTTGTGCTTGTTTTCGGTGTTTGATAAAAAAGTGACAAGGAAGTCAAAACCATCTAAAAAAGTAGTAAAATCTGCACAAGTGCAAAGCCAAGTCAAAGCACTACTATAATGGAAAATTCACCACGGATGCAGAAGACCCACCGTGACCGCAATACTTTTATCATTATCCATGGTGGCGTGGTTCAGAGAGCTTGATTTTGGGATTACCAATCACTACTGACCACAATGTTTTTATGCGACAACGGTGCCCTTACTGCGGCCGCGGTCCGTAGTGGCATGATTCTGAGGTGGAGTTTCCTAGGATTTCAAGTTATCGTGTTCCGTGGTTGACTATATGCGGCAGGGTTGGCCTCACCGCTATATCGGTCCATTTTTTACTGTCAGCGATACCTCCGTCAGGGGCATTCTTGTTCGGAAAATTCCGCCTTGTATAAATTCTTCTTTTTTAGTTTTTTAGGTTATCTGCCTTTTAGCTGAGCATGTGAACCGTCTTTTTTACCTTTTTGAGTAATTTCATAGCTATTTTAAAATTAATCTCAATACTTTATCTTGTAATTATATTTTATGGATCAATCAACATCTAAATCTATGATTTCTTCTTCAATTATGAGTAGCTAGACCCATTAGTTATGGTTGTGGCTCAACCTTAGTGTGGATGGGTCTCTTATTGTAAGGCTTAGTTTTTTATGGGTGATTGGTATTTAGCCTCATTTGTGTTTTCCATGTTTAATTAGTGGTTCCAAACAATAGTTTGTATCTTATGATTTTGGCTCTTCTTGTGAAAGAGAGCTTCAGTCTAGGAAAATCAGGCCAACGAGGAATTTAGGTGTATTCAAGAGATTGATAGCCCCAATTAAAGGGTTAAACCTAGAGATAGTAATACCCGACTTGTAGGGTTGGACCCGATCACTTGGTATCGCCATATTTTATTGTTATAACTTATAATAAGTATTCATAATTTTTTCGAACACATTGAATCCTTTATTTAATACTTATGATTTAAAAAATAATAAAAGGAATAATTGAATTGATTATTTAACGTTGTCTATCCTAACGACGACATTGAGCGGTATCACGATCTATAGTGGGAAATTGAGTTGTGACAGCTTGGTATCACAGCTCTAGTTTCACTTGGGTTTCACGAGTTGTGAGCGAGTCTAGTAGTGTCTTGCAAATCGGTACGAAGACATATGTACTTATCTTCGAGAGGAACATGGGAGTTAGCAACACTTCCCTCATGAACTCTTCGTTATGCAATTTGATTCCATTGCAGCCTATGCCTTCATTTCTTTTCTACCCATTCCTATACGAAGTTGAATGCTTATTACCAATTGGGCATCGAGAAGTTGTAGTGGTACTCCAGATGTGGTGCAAGATGTTTCTCTCGGCATAGTCGATTGGACTATTGTCGTCGCCTTATAGAGGGATGTTCTATCATTTCAGCACAATGTTAGTGTGCTTATGATTTTGCAGCTATACCAGTCTATTACGATGTTCATGAGTGGTTATCGCACAATTTTGGTTTAAATGGTAGGATACTTATTTATGTGTTGCGGAAATAAGTGACTCGAAAAGAGGATTACTCGTTTCATGATTTAGAGGTTCGAAATTTTATTCAAGTGTAAGAGAGGCAATTGGACTATGGATGTTTAGGCCTTGATTGACAGAGTAGCGAGACTTGATATTTTCTAGCAAGGTGGAATTCTCATTTGTAACGTGGTGTCGTCGTCCGTTTTGTAATGTATTGAGGCTCCTCGGTGTTATGGTTCCCTTTAATTCGCCTTGAGCACGGTTTGTTGCATAATGGTGCCTAAGCGGTATATCAGAGAGGCGGTGTATATTGGCTTTAGAGTTGAATCGGCATTTGTAATATGATAACTTGGGGGATATGATCCTTATAGAGGCTAAGAGTTAGTGGAAAATTATCCATTCGGGTTCTTCAAGGAGGGATTATGACTTAAGGCATTTTAGCAACAAAGAGGGAGGAAGGACATGGTGGGAGGAGGTGCCTAATTGCTAGCCGGTCAAGTATGAACAATATGGGTTGAAACGTTGCTTAAGAAGATGGTTTAACCGAAGTGTGAATGGTAGAATAGCATATGGATTCTATGGTAGGATGGCCACATGCCTTGAGAAAGTTTAGAGCAATTTGGAGATCATGTTGGACTATGACTAAGTCTATAAATTTTATTTGGGACGATGGCTACTGTACTGAGGAGGTTGAATATGAGAGAGGAATTTGCTTGGAATGAAGAGGGGTGTAGAAGCTTGATTATCGTTATGAGACGAGACGTGACTACGAGTTTGGAATGTATTATTGGATTTTCAATTTTTGTCAATAGTGAATGAATAGACTTTTACAGCGGGTGGACGAGCATGGGCTCTAGAGGGTTTACTAATTTCATGGTGGTTGTACCAGTGCAGCATTATTGGAAGATGTTGGTATGGATTTCCACAAGTAGGATATCTCATGTGAGCAAGTTAGCGGTTGCATGATATTGATGAAGTTTCTACGGACAATTCTACTTACTACTCGATACGAGGTCGAATATACGACCGCGGCTGATAATTCAGAATGTTCATAAAAAGTTTAACAAGAGATCATGAGTAATTTGGCGGATTAACGGTGCGAGATCATGGTAATTGAGATGGAGGAATCTTTAGGGTTTCTAGATTTATGTGATTGTAGCTTAAAGCTAAGTGGGGGAGCCTACCATCTACATTTGGGTCATGTGGTTGTTTGCTTGTAAGGTTTATGGTTCTTGATGCATTGGTGGATTATTTAGGACTAAGAAAAGAAAACATTATGGGTAATTCGAGCAAAGGGCTTGATGAATGCGTGTTATATTTTGCCTTATCGATTCATGGTTAGGTTTGGGAAGACTCAGAGTTTATACTTCTTGTGGATATGATATACAAGGAAATAAATTCATCTGATTGCTTCTTTTGGAGTGTTCGTTTTCTAATAGAGCTTTGGAGTTTTATTTTATTCGGGATCACATCATGGTAGATGACTCTTAACAGTGGTTCTAATGGGTTCAATAATGTTATTGCGTGTCTAAGGATTGTTGGGTTCATTGGGTGGCCGTAGATCGGGATTTTACAATAGTGTTTGAAGAATAATTGGGGAATTTTCTATGTTATCATCGGGTCTGCGGGTTGGAAAGGTTCTTCTGTGATGGGTGTGAGCACGTGATTTTGCCCCAGTAAATTATAACAAAAATATATAAAAATGATTTTTGTCTAAAACTTGTTGATAATTGTATGAAAATACCAGTATGTATGTTTATTTTTTGAAAATAAAGCAAAGAAAATTAAAACAAAATAATTTTTTGTATTAATTAGAAAATACCAAAAAATATAAGAAAATTACTATTAATTCCAGAAAAAAATAAAAAAACTAAAAGAAAATATAAAGAAAATACAAAAAAGATAATAAATACAGTAATAATAAAAAATACAGAAAAATAATAAATAAAAACACATAATACAAATGATACAAGAAAATACAAGAATAATAATACAAATACAAAATTAGACCTTGAAATTGGGCAACTTAGTGGCCCAAATAGACCAGGCCCAAAGATAAGGACCAGTCCGTTTGTATAAGGAATGAAACGATGCCATTTTAAGAATAAATCTAGACCATTGATCAATTGATTAAACGACTCAGGAATAACGGTTGCATAACAAATAAAACAACGTCGTTAGTCTTAAACAATCAGGACCATTCATTTGATTAATCTAACGGATGAAATTAAAAGCCTCGCTTAATCACACGAAGTCGTGTGATGTCAAACAAATCCTGACCCTTCATCTGGTCTGATCCAACGGTCGAAATACACTGTTACATTTCCAATATATCAATACACCTCATGTGTATTCAATTCAGTATACCCCTTTCATCCTTATAACCCCAAACCCTAGCCGCCTCTATTTCTCTTCTTCCCTCTACCTGAGCTACCGGAACCCTACCGGTGGTTCTATCCATGTCGTCTTCTCCGATTACCCTTCACACCCTTGAACTCATTACTCCTTTTCTTTCACCCCATCACCATAAATCTGGTCAAAAATCCTTTCTTCGTTTCAAATCTGGAAAATAGGTCGCCGGAACCCTAGCCGGCAACCACCACCTTTTGAACCACCCTCCACCATTAACACCCCTGAACCCCTCTTTCACCCTATCTACCTGCTTTCCTTTGAATCTGACCCAAACCCTTTGAATCTTGAAAAATATACCGCTGGAACCCTACTCCAGCAGATACATTTAACCCCAAAAAATTACCACATCAAACCCCAGCCTCTTAACTAAGATCTTTTCACACAAAAAAAATGACTCGAAGATTCTGTTTGAAAGTCCAAATAGCCAAGAAAAGTCTGACGGACTTGTGATGACCGGAGAATCAAGAACAAGAAAGAACAAGAAAGAAAAATGAAGAAAAAGAAGAAAGAAAAAAGAAAGAAAGAAAAGGAAAAGGAAAAACACACGGAAAAGCTAAGTATCCCAAAAATCCTAATTTTCTCTACTGTGTTACTTGTCTTGATTGTATTTTCTTCGACTGTTTCTTGTCATCCTGAGTATAACATAAAGTTTGTTGCATGCTTAAGTTCTTTTTACATGAAATCAACTGTGGGTTCACATGCTATATGTTCTCTTTTTTTGATTAAGTCACTAGTTAAAATTACATGCTTTGAAACTACTTAAGTTTCTTACTTGATAGATCTAACTATTGATTGAATGTTCTATTAATGGATTCAGCCTATACTCAATTTGTTTCTCTGAGTACTGTTAATCGAGTGTTTAATCATAATATGGCTATTTCTATAAGATTGTTTAATGCTGGCTATCATTGCAGTGTAATTTTGACTTTTGACTTTTAAGAATTTCTGCTTAATTAAAAGGGTTAATCGGGTAATTAGTCGTAATTAGGGCTATATCTATAAAATTGTCTAAATGTTGGTTATTTCTGCAACTATTACTTAGTCTAAAATTAACTATGATTGAAAGATTGCTTAGTTGTGGCTATTTGTGAAATCCAACTTTGACTTTAACCACTAAAGGTCTAATTGACTTAAGGGTTGGTCGGGTAAATAGGAATAAAATACAGGGGTAAAAAAGGAAGGGATAAATGGTATTCTGCAAATAAACAAAACGCACAGGGGTGTAAAAGGCAAAGCTGCCTGGTTCTTATGTAATTAGTCGTACAATAAAGGGTGCCTTAGGTATACTAAAAGGGTAAATAAGTAGAAATCAATAGCAAGTGAGGGTAATAAAGATATTTAGGGTTAACTAGAATAATGTGGATGCCACTAGAACCTTGTAGCAGGGGTTCTAGTGCATTCACGGCTAAATTGTATAGACTAAACTGAAAATAATTGGAAAGAGTTGGGGTGGGAAATCTGAATATTAAATTCAAATTTTCTTCCCATTTTGCTGTATAAATAGGCCTTCTTAGGCCACAATTAAAGAGGTTTAGCAATTATAAGTCTAATATACATAAAACTTTTGTTCTACTACTGTTTCATTGGTTTATTTGCAATTCGAGTGAAGAACTTTTGATTCCTGGTGTTTTCGATCACTATTTTGCATTGTTTGATTGAAGCTGTTGGGTTTTCTATCGTGAATTCAAGTCTGTTACTGTGATATATTAGTTTTATTGCTGTTATCACTTGGATTCATGTCTGTTGCTGATCTTTTTCTTCTTTACGACCTTAGAACTAATCGAATTTCCTCTCTATCTGACCAGGTACACTCCTGACCTTCAAGGATGTATTGAAGCTTTGAAGAATAAAAAAAATATTCATTAGTTTTTCTGTTATTCTTAATTCTGTTCATCTTATAGCTGTAGAATACTTAGATCTATGTAATTCATTAGGACTTTATTGTATATTATGGACTTGGACTGTGTAAACTATGAACTGAAACTAATGATGTTGTAAAATCGTTAGTTTAGATGTTAATGAGTAAGCTAGTTTAAAAATGATCACCTAGATTGAAGGTTCAAAATTGGCAAAAATCTAATTGAGTACTTTTAAATTTCCATTTGTTTCTGAAACTAAGAGATGAATACGAAATATTAAAGTACTTTCGTTGTTTAAGTTTCTGAATTAGTAATTGTTAATGAGAAAAACAATGAAGTACTTAGATATACATTTTGTTTATAATTCTGAGGTGTTAAATTTGTTTAAAAATTTGTGTTAAGTTCGAAACCAGATATGAAACACGAATCCAGTACGAATGAAGTTCAGGGTTTAGTCAAAATATGTCAACTGTACAACTAGTTTAGCCATTCTAAAGTACCAAGTAAAATCACATAGATCTGAACCTGAATGAACACATATCTCTTAATTTAATACAATTAGACTGAGACAATTTGATAGTTAAACGTTGTTAGATGAATAGAAAATCAGAGTTAATTTTATTTTAATTCTGATACTGAAGTGGTAATATTCATGTACATATACAATTGGTTTGATAAAGAGTGTTTGAATCTGTTTTCAAATTTAGTTAATAATTTGGATGTGGTCTGGCAGAAGAAGCTATATTCAGCCGTGAAAGCTTCTAAGCCCATGAGATTCGAGTTCATAATTATGGACCGGGCTTTGATTAGCCTTGTGCACTTCTCTGCACTCCTTTAAATTAGTCTGAATTCCAGGCCCAAAACATATAGTGGCTTGGATGTGAATCAAATACATAGCAAAACTGCACTAATAGTTATTTCAATTAGGAAAAAAAATAGTGATTGAAAACATAGCGCAATCTAGGTTTGACCACTAAAATACAATGAGATGAGCCTCGTTATAAGCTAAGATACACCGGGCCCTCAAATAATTGTTATAATATTTTTAGATTCGGAAGGACCATTTAGCTAATTTCACGGTCTTTCTCAAAGTAATAAGAGATAGATATTGTAGGCACAATTTTAATATACATTCTCAAGTACGGGAGCACATTTATGTTACCCAAATCCTACTCTCAACGAAGTCGAAATGTATCTAAAGCCACAGGCGTACTTGTACGGTGTGGTTAAGGAATACATTTTTACGATGTTGCAATTCTTAAAAATTGAAAAGCGGAATACTAATGCACATGATTAAAACATATAATTGGAATTAGATAAAAATAAAATTCAACAGTTGAGCGATCGTGCTAGAACCACAGAATTCGGGAGTGCCTAACACCTTCTCCCGGGTTAACAAAATTCATTATCCGGATTTCTACTTCGCAGACCGTAACAGAGTCAAACTTTCCTCGATTCAGGATTAAACCGGTGACCTAGGACACCATTGTATTCTCAACTGGCGACTCTGAAAATATAAATAACTAATCCCGTTTCGACTATCCTTAAAGTGGAAAAACTCCTCTACGCCCTTGCGGGTAAGTAGTATATAGCATATTATATGAAAAAAAGGAGGTGTGACAGCTCTGGCGACTCTGCTGGGGATAAGGAACCAAGAACTTCGGTTCAGGGTTTAAGAATTTGAGCTTAGTTAAATTGTTGTTTTTGATTATATTTGATTTCACTATATGTTTTGATCAATGTGCTATATGTTTACCGCTTTGATATTACGTGAATTGTATATAAAAATTATGCCGAAAACCCTTCTCTTCTTGCCTCCAGTGATGTGCTTACTAGTTGTGACTCCCCTTTCTGTTAGTGTAAATACCAACAAATAAGAAAAGAGGCCGGACAAGTTACTAAGCCGGACAATCCCGCGGGTCCCCGGTATGTAGCCCCCTTCTCAACTCGAGTTGTCCGCTCAGGAACACAGTCTAGAACCAATAAAAATCAGGATATTGAGCCTAGAATTATGATGATTATTTGCATCATATCTGACTTAGGAGACTCAACACAGGGGTTGGGTCCGTCTAGGACAGGTGACCTGAATATGAAAAGACCGAGCATGATTATGTGTTGCATTTATTTGTCTTGGGCCATTATGCTGACCGACTAAATAATTGAGGAAGAGAAAAGTGAAAAATAGCAATATTAAGAAACCGATGTCCAAATACTGACGAAACTCTGTCGAAATTTTGAGGAAATTATCAAAAATAGTTGGAATAAGTCAATTTTGTAAAAATCAAAAATAGTTGGTCTAAAAATAATTTGACTGTACTACGCTGGTTTGATTCTCATTACTAGGCGAGATACGTAGGAAACCATTGACGGGTCCAACCACCCCTTTTACAAAAATAATCAAAAAATGTTAATTTTGAATAAATCAAAGTGATGCTGTCTTAACAATATAGCCGAATATCCCGAAAGGGCGGCGGAAGGCTGTTTGTGCAAAAATGGCCACTTTTGAGTCATTTTTCCTAAAATAATAAGGGCAGCCTTAAAATCTTCGGATGAAGTGTTGAAAGGATGTATTTGCAAATGGGGACTTTTTGTTTTTGAAAAAGAAAATTTTGAAAATATATTTTGTCTTTTTGGTTCGAAATAATATGTGATTTAATCACCTTTAATAAATGTGCAGGATGAGCACAATGCAAAATGAATATTTTTCATTAATGAATAAAATCCCTTTGGAGTTGTGTCTATGGTAGAATGATTTGGGTCAAGACGGACAAAATAAGGTCAAGAAATATTTGAAAGGTCTTACCGGGTTGCTTCATATCATACCTCGGGGAGACATCATTAGAGCCTTAGTCACCACGGCAAACAAATTATGCAGCAAAGCAAACCGGGCAAAATGGGAGGAACATAGGCATTTTGCTTTAATGGTTGCCTTTTTAGGTTTAATAATATTGCCAAAGAAAGATGGGATGTAACGACCCGACCGGTCGTTTTAGAAAATTACGCCCCAATCCCTAATTTAACTGTTCCCCTAAGTTCATTTCTACTATTGTGGTTTGCCGGGAGAGTCGGTTCTGAAATTTGGAGCATTTTGGGACACTTAGTCCCTAAATGAGAACTTTAAAGCTAGAAAATGGCCCGTAGCCTGAACAGTGTTAAGACGATCTCGGAACGGAAATCCGATGGTTCCATTAGCTCCGTTAGGTGATTTCGGGGTTGGGAGCGCGTTCGAAATGTATTTTGGAGGTCCGTAGCTCAATTAGGCTTGAAATGCCGAAGGTTGAAATTTTGGCGAATCCGAAGGATAGGTGAGATTTTGATTCGGGGGTCGGAATGGAATTCCGACAATTTTTGTAGCTTCGTTATGTGATTTTGGATATGTCCGCAAATTTTCAGGTCATTTGGACGTCGTTTGGTTGGGTTTTGGATCGAATGTTAGTTTTGAAAGTTTTGAAGAAACTTAGGCTTGAATCTGTGTGTAATTAGTGATTTTGATGTTTAGGATGGTGTTTTTATGATTGGAACAAGTTCGTATCGTATTTTGGAATATGTTGGTGGTTTTCGTTGGGGTCCCGGAGGCCTCGGGATGAATTCGGACCATCATCCGGCATTTTGGAACATGAAAAGTCTGCAGAAAAACTGCAGATCACTGGGCAAGATTTAAGCCATCGCGTTCGCGAGGGCCTTGTTCGCGTTCGCGTAGGCTGGGTGCTGTAGAGTATCGCGTTCGCATCCAATACGTCGCGTTCGCGTAGTGGGAGAAGGAGAGGCACCGCGTTCGCGATCCCTGTGTCGCGTTCGCGAAGAGCAAAGCGGGTTGGATGAGAAATAAGGTCATCGCGAACGCGTGGACTAGCGCCGCGTTCGCGAAGGGTTAGCCGGCTGTGCATTGCGGACGCGAGTGGTGTCACGCGAACGCGAAGGGTAAATGGGTTAGAGCATCGCGAACGCGTGACGGGCCACGCGAACGCGATGAAGGAAAATGTCTGGCAGTGAGCTTAAGTTCAGAACATAACACCCGCGACCCCCATACACAAAAACGCCATTTTTGAGCTTCAAGAGAGGATTTTGAAGGGGAAACGCTGGGATATCATCGGGATATCATCGGGGGTAAGTTTCTTGACCTTAATTCGTTGGTTTATCATGAAATCCGTGATTATTTCACTGAAATTAGAAGATTAAAGGTGGGTTTGAGCCCTAGGCCTAAATGTTAGAAAATCTCTGATTTGAGTGGGCAAATGGAGTCCGTTTTTGGTAAATTTTATATTCCTAGACTCGTATTAAGATAAGGAACATGAATATATAATTTTCGTGATTTTTCGATAAGCGTACCGAAAGTCGAGTTTTGGCAACTTGTGGGTTTTGGTGTATTTTGAGTTATTTTGATTGGGTAATGCCCAATTGGCCTATTTTGATATGATTCTATTGATTTTTATCAGATACTACACTTGTGGAGTCCGACATTCGCGGCAAGAGAGTTGTTTCATAGCGGTTTTGTACCGGAGTCGAGGTAAGTGGCTTGTCTAACCTCGTGTGGGGGACTTTCACCCCTAGGATATTATTGTGATACTTTAAATGCCTTGTACGCGAGGTGACGAGCGTGTACATGCGCTGGTTGTTGAACACATACTTTACTCAAAATGTTCAATGAGTGATATTCCTGTTCTTAGTTGTTAAATTCGATATTCCTACCCGGTAGTAGTTAGAAAAGCATGATTAGATAGAATCTAACCGTCTAGTTGCTTAATTGACTTACTTGAGTTTTCTTGGTAATCGCTGGCGC
Organism: Nicotiana noctiflora; assembly: GCA_032618575.1. Lineage (NCBI taxonomy): Eukaryota > Viridiplantae > Streptophyta > Magnoliopsida > Solanales > Solanaceae > Nicotiana > Nicotiana noctiflora. The sequence goes on along the minus strand of JASVEL010003054.1, from coordinate 32,873 downwards.
TGTTCATCGGCGAAGTTATCATTAAGCATATTATACTTCTCTCTCTGTATTCCTTTACTTGCTGTGGTTATGGACTACGGGTTCGATTCCCGAGATCCTTAGCTTATTGAAATATGGACTACGGGTTCGATTCCCGAGATCCTGAGATTTTTGAAATGTGGACTACGGGTTCGATTCCCGAGATCCCGAGATTATTGAAATGTGGACTACGGGTTCGATTCCCGAGATCTTGAGATTGTTGAAATGTGGACTACGGGTTCGATTCCCGAGATCCTGAGATTATTGAAATGTGGACTACGGGTTCGATTCCCGAGATCCTGAATTTTTGGTAAGGACTGCGGGTTCGATTCCCGGAGATCCTGAGTTATTGAGATATTATTGAGACATGGGCTGCGGGTTCGATTCCCGGAGACCCAGGGGTGCTGTTAATGGGACTGTGGGTTCAATTCCCACAGGTCCTGGACTTGTTTTATTGAGTTGGTTATTTGTTGTTAGCTTAAATTGTAGACGGTTGCAGTAATCATTTTATTATTGTTATTGCGGAAATTATTATCATTTAAACTGTTTATTATTGTTATTATCACTATATTATTGCTTCTCAGTTACTCTTCTGCACACTTTTGTTGTGCAGATCCAGGTACATCAGAGCAGGCTCGTGCTAGGTGATTTCCGCAGCTTTTCTGGAGACCTCGAGGTATGATCTGCTACGTCCGCAGATCCGGAGGCTTTCCTTCTATTCTAGTAGTACTAGTTGACATTTTTCTTCATTTCGTTGTTAGATACTCTTTACACATAGAGCCACAGTTGTATTTCTCTTTTAGTCTGTGTTACCGTGGGGTTCCGGATCTTGGTAGTGTTTTATTCATTGTGTGACGGATGTATGTGCCAAGCGGCACAGATTACATATCTTTTATGCTATTTTTCCGTTGTTTCTTATTTAAGAGTTTATAACTTGTATATTCCGCAACGTGTTAGGCTTACCTAGTCGTGGGGATTGGGTGCCATCACGACATGTTCACAATTGGTGAACTAGGGTCGTGACAAGTTGGTATCAGAGCTCTAGGTTCATAGGAGTCACGGGACACGGACCGGTTACTTAGAGTCTCGCTGATCGATACGGAGACGTCTGTATTTATCTACGAGGGGCTATGTAACTCCTTAGGAAACTCTTCATTTCTTTTGGATTCCTTGTCGTGCGACATTTTGGCATCAAAATCTAAACTATTGCTTTCTATTCTCTCACAGATGGTGAGGACACGAGCTACTCGCGATGATCAGGTACCCGCGCCCCCTGTTGCCGCCGTCAGAGGCCGGGGCCGAGGTAGAGGACGAGGACGCGCCCGAGGTGCAGCCACAGCACCCTCGCGCGCTGCCGCTGAGGTGCCACCGGTAGACCAGGTTGGAGCGTAGGAACCTGGTACACCGACTACAGCTGTTACTACTCCAGCACTACAGGAGACCCTGGCTCAGTTCATGAGTATGTATACCACTTTAGCCCAGGCAGGATTGCTTCCTCTTGTTGCAGCTACATCTCAGGCCGGGGAAGGGGCCCAGACTCCCGCAGCCGTTACACCGGAGCAGCGTGTGCCAGTGGGACAGGTTCCAAATATTTTGGTTATGCCTCCTGCTGCTCCAGCACAGTCCGGAGGTGGACCAGCTGCCTCTAAGGACGAGCAGCGTAGATTGGAGAGGTTCAAGAAATATGACCCTCTAGTGTTTAGTGGTTTAGCTTCAGATGATGCATTGGGTTTTTTGGAGGAGTGTCATCGTATTCTTCGTACTATGGGTATTGTGGAGACCAGCGGGGTTTCCTTCACTGTTTTTCAGTTTCGTGGGGCCGCTTATGATTGGTGGCGCACGTATGAGTTGGATAGTCCAGAGGAGTCTGCTTCATTGACTTGGACGCAGTTTTCAGATCTGTTTTTGAGGGAGTTTGTTCCACAGAGCCTTAGGGATTCTTGGCGCTCGGAGTTTGAGCGGTTGCGACAGGGCTCCATGTCCGTATCGGAGTATGCTATCAGTTTTACCCGCCTAGCCAGGCATGCGCCAGCTTTGGTAGCCACTGTTCGGGAGCGAGTGCGGAGATTTATTGAGGGCCTTGTTTCGCCTATCCGATCCAGCATGGCCACAGAGCTTGAGACAGATATATCTTATCGGCAGGCAGTTAGCATTGCCGAGAGGATCGAGAGTATGCTCCCTAGAGAGCGGGAGAGAGAGAGGCCAAGAGGTCTCGCGAGTCGGGTCATTTCTCCGGTGCCCGCACTTCATCGGCCGTGGTCATTTTGGCGGGGGTTATTCGGTCGACCGCCTCACTCGGCATTGCTCGCGCAGCCGGTAGTACTCCGTGTCTTCCGAAGACCTCGGAGCCTTATTATGCTCCCCCGCTTCCGTGCACCTCCTGCGCGGGGTCCTTCCGGGGGTCGGACTAGTGGGGGTGAGGCCGGTCACCACGACCCACCGCGTCCTCCCGTAGCTTGTTTTGAGTGCGGGGATACTCACCACCTGGTTAGGGAGTGCCCCAGTGCACGCGAGAGGAGCCCCTCATCGCTCATCACAAGCATCCGCGTGGTTCTCGTGGCCAGCAGGCTATCATTCCAGCCCCGACCGCCACTCCACCTCGCCCACTCATCCGTGGCGGGGGTCGTGGTTCCGCAGGCCGCCCTCGAGAGGGGGACAGGCATATTCTATGCTATTCCCGATCGCGCCGCGGCTGTTGCATCTGACTGTTATCACCGGTATTATTATGGTTAGTCACAGGGAGGCATCGGCTCTATTCGACCCTGGTTCCGCTTTTTCATATGTGTCTTCTTACTTTGCTTCTCACCCTGGGTGTGCCTCGGGATTCTTCGAGTGCCCCCATTTATGTTTCCACTCCGGTGGGTGATTCTTTGGTCGTGGACCGCGTATATCGGTCGTGTTTGGTTACCATTTGTGATTTTGAGACCGGAGCGGATCTATTGTTGCTCGGGATGGTCGATTTTGATATTATTCTAGGCATGGACTGGTTATCGCCCTACTATGCTATTCTTGATTGTCACGCCAAGACGGTGATGCTGGCTATGCCATGCATTCCACGTATTGAGTGGAGTGGTACTCTAGATCACACCCCTAGCCGTGTTATTTCTTTTCTCGGCAGGCTCGCCGTATGGTCGAGAAGGGCTGTGCTATCTAGCCTATGTGCGGGACGTCGTTGTTGACACTCCCTCTATTGATTCTCGTTCACGTGGTACGTGACTTTGCTGATGTATTTCCAGCTGATTTTCGGGCATGCCGCCCGACGGAGATATTGACTTTGCTATTGACTTGTTGCCGGCACTCGACCCATTTCTATTCCACCGTACCGTATGGCTCCTCCCCAGTTGAAGGAGTTGAAGGATCAGTTACGTGAGTTATTGGGCAAGGGTTTTATTCGACCCAGTGTTTCGCCTTGGGGTGCTCCCGGTATTATTTGTGAAGAAAAAGGACGGTTCCATGCGTATGTGTATTGACTATCGTCAGCTGAACAAGGTTACAATGAAGAACCGGTATCCTTTGCCCCGTATTGATGATTTATTTGACCAGCTACAGGGCGCACATGTGTTTTCTAAGATTGATTTGCGCTCCGGGTATCACCAGCTAAAGATTCGGGAGCCAGATATCCCGAAGACTGCCTTCAGGACTCGGTATGGTCACTATGAGTTCCTCGTGATGTCTTTTGGGCTGACTAATGCCCCAGCAGCCTTTATGCATTTGATGCACAGTGTGTTCAGGCCTTATCCGGACTCGTTCGTGATTGTCTTCATTGATGATATTCTAGTATATTCCCGGAGCCGGGAAGAGCACGAGCAACATTTGAGGATAGTGCTTCGGATTCTAAGGGAGAAGCAGCTTTATGCCAAGTTCTCTAAATGTCAATTCTGATTGAGTTCAGTGGCATTTTTGGGCCACGTGGTGTCGAGTGATGGTATTCGAGTAGATCCGAGGAAGGTGGAGGCCGTGCAGTGTTGGCCCAGACCCTCCTCCGCTACTGAGATTCGCAGTTTCCTTGGTTTGGCGGGCTATTACCGTCGTTTCGTAGAGGGGTTCTCTTCGATTGCAGCACCTATGACTAGATTGACCCAAAAGGGTGCCCCTTTTCAGAGGACAGACGAGTGTGAGGCGAGCTTTCAGAAGCTCAAGACAGCGTTGACTTCGGCCCCTATATTGATGTTGCCTACAGGTTCGGGGTCCTATACTGTATATTGTGATGCCTCACGAGTTGGACTCGGTGCGGTATTAATGCAGGACGGTAGGGTGATTGCCTACGCATCGAGACAACTGAAGGTACATGAGAAGAATTACCCTGTTCATGATTTGGAGCTAGCTGCCATTGTTCACGCCTTGAAGATTTGGCGTCATTATTTATATGGGGTTCCTTCCGAGATCTACACTGATCACCGGAGCTTGCAGCACTTGCTTAAGCAGAAGGACCTGAATATGCGTCGGAGGAGATGGTTGGAACTACTGAAGGACTATGATATTACTATTCTCTATCATCCGGGCAAGGCTAATGTGGTTGCTGATGCCTTGAGTCGTCGGGCAGAGAGTTTGGGGAGTTTAGCATATCTACCAGCTTCGGAGAGGCCTATGGCGATGGATGTTCAGGCTTTGGCCAGGCAGTTTGTTATACTGGATCTTTCGGAGTCCAGCCGGGTTCTAGCCTGTGTGGTTTCTCGGTCTTCTCTATTTGATCGCATCAGGGAGCGTCAGTTCGACGACCCTCATTTGCTTGTCCTTCAGGATATAGTTCGGCGTGGTGATGCTCGAGATGTTACCATTGGGGATCACGGAGTTATGAGGATGCAGGGGCGTATCTGTGTGCCCAATGTAGATGATCTTCGAGAGCTGATTCTAGCAGAGGCCCACAGCTCGCGGTATTCCATCCATTCGGGTGCCGCGAAGATGTATCAAGACTTGAGACAGCATTACCGGTGGAGGCGGATGAAGAGGGATATAGTTGATTATGTTTCCACATGCCTCAACTGCGAGCAGGTGAAGTTTAAGCATCAGCGTCCGGGTGGATTGATGCAGCGGATTGAGATTCCAGAGTGGAAACGGGAGCGCATCACCATGGACTTTGTATCTGGGCTTCCACGGACTGTTAGGAAGTTTGATTCCATTTGGGTTATTGTGGATCGGCTGACCAAGTCCGCCCATTTTATACCGGTGAGCACTACTTATTCATCGGAGCGACTGGCGGAGATCTATATCAGGGAGGTAGTTCGGCTGCATGGTATTCCAGTTTCCATCATTTCAGATAGAGGCACTCAGTTCACTTCACTGTTCTGGAGAGTCGTACAACAGGAGTTAGGTACTCGGGTGGAGCTGAGCACAACCTTTCACCCCCAAACTGATGGGCAGTCCGAGCGCACTATTCAGATTTTGGAGGATATGCTCCATGCGTGCGTGATTGAGTTTGGAGGTTCATGGGATCACTTCTTGCCACTGGCGGAGTTTGCTTATAACAACAGCTACCAGTCTAGTATTCAGATGGCACCGTACGAGGCCCTATATGGTAGGAGGTGCAGGTCTCCCATGGGTTGGTTTGAGCCGGGCGAGGCCAGATTGCTAGGTACTGATATGGTTCAGTAGGCTATGGACAAGGTCAAGGTGATTCAGGACAGACTTCGTGCAGCTCAGTCTAGACAGAAGAGTTATGCGGATAAGAAGGTTCGCGACGTGGCTTTTATGGTTGACGAGCGGGTTCTACTTCGAGTCTCACCCATGAAGAACGTTATGAGGTTTGGGAAGAAAGGAAAGCTGAGTCCTAGATTTATTGGCCCTTTTGAGATTTTGAGGCGTGTTGGGGAGGTTGCTTATGAGTTGGCCTTACCTCCCAGCCTAGCCGGAGTTCACCCCGTATTTCATGTCTCCATGCTCCGGAGATACCATGGTGACCCGTCACATGTGTTGGATTTCACATCTGTTCAACTAGACAAGGATCTGTCTTATGTTGAGGAGCCAGTAGCCATTCTAGACAGGCAAGTCAGAAAGCTAAGGTCAAAGAACATCACTTCGGTAAAGGTTCAGTGGCGGGGCCAGCCGGTCGAGGAGGCGACTTGGGAGACCGAGCAGGATATGCGCAGCCAGTACCCTCATCTTTTCACTACTCCAGGTATGTTTTCTATGCTCGTTCGAGGACGAACGAATCTTTAAGCGTGGGAAGATGTAACGACCCGACCGGTCGTTTTAGAAAATTACGCCCCAATCCCTAATTTAACTGTTCCCCTAAGTTCATTTCTACTATTGTGGTTTGCCGGGAGAGTCGGTTCTAAAATTTGGAGCATTTTGGGATACTTAGTCCCTAAATGAGAACTTTAAAGCTAGAAAATGGCCCGTAGCCGGAACAGTGTTAAGACGATCTCGGAACGGAAATCCGATGGTTCCATTAGCTCCGTTAGGTGATTTCGGGGTTGGGAGCGCGTTCGTAATGTATTTTGGAGGTCCGTAGCTCAATTAGGCTTGAAATGCCGAAGGTTGAAATTTTGGCGAATCCGAACGATAGGTGAGATTTTGATCCGGGGGTCGGAATGGAATTCTGACAATTCCTGTAGCTTCGTTATGTGATTTTGGATATGTTCGCAAATTTTCAGGTCATTTGGACGTCGTTTGGTTGGGTTTTGGATCGAATGTTAGTTTTGAAAGTTTTGAAGAAACTTAGGCTTGAATCCGTGTGTAATTGGTGATTTTGATGTTTAGGATGGTGTTTTATGATTGGAACAAGTTCGTATCGTGTTTTGGAATATGTTGGTGGTTTTCGTTGGGGTCCCGGAGGCCTCGGGATGAATTCGGACCATCATCCGGCATTTTGGAACATGAAAAGTCTGCAGAAAAACTGCAGATCACTGGGCAAGATTTAAGCCATCGCGTTCGCGAGGGCCTTGTTTGCGTTCGCGTAGGCTGGGTGCTGCAGAGCATCGCGTTTGCGTCCAATACGTCGCGTTCGTGTAGTGGGAGAAGGAGAGGCACCACGTTCGCGATCCCTGTGTCGCGTTCGCGAAGAGCAAAGCGGGTTGGATGAGAAATAAGGTCATCGCGAACGCGTGGACTAGCGCCGCGTTCGCGAAGGGTTAGCCGGCTGTGCATCGCGGACGCGAGTGGTGTCACGCGAACGCAAAGGGTAAATGGGTTAGAGCATCGCGAACGCGTGACAGGCCACGCGAACGCGATGAAGGAAAATATCTGGCAGTGAGCTTAAGTTCAGAACATAACACCCGCGACCCCCATACACAAAAACACCATTTTTGAGCTTCAAGAGAGGATTTTGAAGGGGAAACGCTGGGATATCATCGGGAAATCATCGGGGGTAAGTTTCTTGACCTTAATTCGTTGGTTTATCATGAAATCCGTGATTATTTCACTGAAATTAGAAGATTGAAGGTGGGTTTGAGCCCTAGGCCTAAATGTTAGAAAATCTCTGATTTGAGTGGGCAAATGGAGTCCGTTTTTGGTAAATTTTATATGCCTAGACTCGTATTGAGATAAGGAACCCGAATATATAATTTTCGTGATTTTTCGATAAGCGTACCGAAAGTCGGGTTTTGGCAACTTGTGGGTTTTGGTGTATTTTGAGTTATTTTGATTGGGTAATGCCCAATTGGCCTATTTTGATGTGATTCTATTGATTTTTATCGGATACTACACTTGTGGAGTCCGACATTCGCGGCAAGAGGGCTATTTCTTAGCGGTTTTGTACCGAAATTGAGGTAAGTGGCTTGTCTAACCTCGTGTGGGGGACTTTCACCCCTAGGATATTATTGTGATACTTTAAATGCCTTAAATACGAGGTGATGGGCGTGTACACGCGCTGGTTGTTGAACACATACTTTACTCAAAATGTTCAATGAGTGATATTCTTGTTCTTAGTTGTTAAATTTGATATTCCTACCCGGTAGTAGTTAGAAAAGCATGATTAGATAGAATCTAACTGTCTAGTTGCTTAATTGACTTACTTGAGTTTTCTTGGTAATCGCTGGCGCCGTTCATCGGCGAAGTTATCATTAAGCATATTATACTTCTCTCTGTGTATTCCTTTACTTGCTGTGGTTATGGACTACGGGTTCGATTCCCGAGATCCTGAGATTATTGAAATGTGGACTACGGGTTCGATTCCCGAGATCCTGAGATTTTTGAAATGTGGACTACGGGTTCGATTCCCGAGATCCCGAGATTATTGAAATGTGGACTACGGGTTCGATTCCCGAGATCCCGAGATTATTGAAATGAGGACTACGGGTTCGATTCCCGAGATCCTGAGATTATTAAAATGAGGACTACGGGTTCGATTCCCGAGATCCTGAGTTATTGAGATATTATTGAGACATGGGCTGTGGGTTCGATTCCCGGAGACCCAGAGGTACTGAGAATGGGACTGTGGGTTCAATTCCCACAGATCCTGGATTCGTTTATTTGAGTTGGTTAATTGTTGTTAGCTTGATTGTAGACAGTTGCAGTAATCATCATAATGTTGTTATTTCGGAAATTATTATCATTTAAACTGTTTATTTTGTTATCATCATTATATTATTGTTTTCTCAGTAGGGCCCCGACCTACCTCGTCACTACTCCATCGAGGTTAGGCTTGGCACTTACTGAGTACCGCCGTGGTGTACTCATGCTACTCTTCTCTGCACACTTTTGTTGTGCAGATCCAGGTACATCAGAGCATGCTCGTGCTAGGTGATTTCCGCAGCTTTTCTGGAGACCTCGAGGTATGATCTGCTACGTCCGCAGATCCGGAGGCTTTCCTTCTATTCTAGTAGTACTAGTTGACATTTTTTTTCATTTCATTGTTAGATACTCTTTACACATAGAGCCACAATTGTATTTTCTCTTTTAGTCTGTGTTACCGTGGGGTTCCGGATCTTGGTAGTGTTTTATTCATTGTGTGATGGATGTATGTGCCAAGCGGCACGGATTACATATCTTTTATGCTATTTTTTTCGTTGTTTCTTATTTAAGTATTTATAACTTGTATATTCCGCAACGTGTTAGGCTTACCTAGTCGTGGGGACTGGGTGCCATCACGACATGTTCACAATTGGTGAACTAGGGTCGTGACAGGAACATCGACATAAGAATTGCCAGAATTGTCAGTACTCTCCCCACATGGGATAATAGTACTTTGGCGCCTATGATAGTAGCCGATATCTTTCGTGCCCTCACAACTTGTAAAGCCAGAGTAGATTTCTTCGAGGGATGCAATTTGCTATTAAAAATATGGATGATTGGGTACTTATTCCATCATCCTCAATTTTTGAGTTATTAATCTTCGGAAAAGACTTGCATAGAAGAATTATACCCGAGGATAAAAGGGGTCAAATTGACGGAAGGATTTAAGGGTTGGATCACATACTTCCGATCTCTTACTGCTAGCCAGATAGAATGGGCATACGGGTGGCTACCCGTCAATGAAATTACATACATGACAATAGAAGGATCGCACTTTCATTTAATGGGGCTCAGAAGTATTCAACACTATGCTCCATATCGAGTTTTGTGGCAACTCGGAAGCTATAAAATAGTGCCAAAAGATGGAGACCTCAACACTCAAGTAATAGAGATTAGTCCTGATGGGCAATTTCCTGAAGCAAAAGTTCGTCAAATCTGGAATGAGTGTCAATGCTTGAAATTGGACACATGTGTAAGGGATCGGGCCAGAGGTGAAGTGTCACCTGGTTACTCCTCGTGGTATAGAAGAGATTGTGAGCATGAAAGACCAGCGAAGAGACCTCACATCCAAGAATTTGCGGAGCTATCAAAAGAGCAATGGGATTGGTTGGCTACGGAAAACGAGTACCGAGCCAAAATCAGTATGCTAGAAAAATAAGTTCAAGACCTCAAGTTTGAAAATAGCATGCAAAAAGCAGCTGATGAGGGAGAAAAGAAGCAACTAATTAAAGAAAATGGGGCCGTAAAAGCTCAAATTCTAAAAATGAGAACAACAACTGAAACCCCTATTCGAAATGCCCGGGATGAAAAATCGATTGATAATTTGCGGCGAAAGGTGAACGATTATAGTTTTTACCTAGATAAAGCCAAAAAAGAATTGATTAGGGTTCGGAAGCAATTGGCTAGAATGCTGAAGAAAGGGCTCGCATGATCCAGCAATTGAAAGAAGAAGATAATGTCGAAGTTGCTCGGTTAAGGAAAAAGATTATCACTGTCGAGGTCAAAATTAGCAAACAAGTAAAAGTGTTTAGCCTAGAAAGAGAATATTGCTACACGACCATAGCACGATTAGAAATGGAACTACAACAGCTTCAAGAGAAAAGCCAACAAACTCTGGATGCTCGTGCCGAACAAATAAGGAGGTTTCTTCAAGAAAAAGGAATGATTAAAGAGAAAATTGTCAACATTGCTCATTATATCACTCTGAAATGCTAGATATGTAAAGATATGACCCAGACCATATTCTTCGCCTCAGAAATAATATTCGTATAGCAAATAATGGGTGATTTAGACAAACTCCAAAGGGGACTTACATATAGGCCCGCAGCGAGACCAAACGATGTCCCGCGGGCACTAAGGTCTTTAATGTATTATTAGGTCATGCATGTTGAGTCTGTGTTTTTCAATTTTTGCATTATTAGAGGATTGTAGTACAATTATCATCTTAGAGTTTATCTTTGTAATCAATGTTGGTTATTAATAAAATTGAAAATCCCAAAAATTTGTATTCGTGATCTTTGATGTTCTTTTTATTTAAATACATATGCGGTAGGCAAATGCATAGGACTGACCAAAGAAAAGAAAAGAGGAATATTGGAGGTAATAAGGGAAGAAAGAAGAAAAAGCAAAAACAAAAGAATTGGCAAAACAAGGAAAGACAACACAAAAATAATAAGGTCGAGATGACGCATATTGCCAAGCAAAAATGTGTTTGTGCTCCTAACATGTGATTTTTGATCCATTATGGCCTAACCACTAACGAGTATCGTTGTTGTTGAGTAACAGATAGGTGGTTAGTAACTGGCATTCTGGCAACCCATCATTACAACACTAGTTCTAAGGATATGACAAAGGCAATCACTCAGGAAATTGAAGCCACAGTTATGGATCCAGCACAAGAAGATGAGGTAGTAGACGTGGTCAGTATGAAAGAGGAGATGTACAAGCTCAAACAGCAGATGGCCGAGATGTACCAGGCCTGGGCGAAGGGAAAACCCACATACCCAGCCAATCCTGCTTATAACCCTCCACCAGTCCAAGCATAGGACCCACCTACCGTAAACTCATCCTCTACTTACCCCACATACCCACCTTACTATGCAACTACATCACAAACACCACCACCTCCTCCACGTACTAAAATGATTCCACCACCACCACCACATGTCGCTCCCGTATATGTGGCCCCTCCACCAGCCACATTACACAAATCATCCAGTGAACCATTGTTTCACATCCAAGAGAATCATTATTATCCTCCGAAACCTACTTTCCGACAGCATGATTCATATACTCCTCTCATCGACATGGACGAAGAGGAAAAACCACCAACAAATCTTGAACAGGAAGAGATGATAAGAAAGATGAAAAGTCTTGAACAATCATTCCAAAACATACAGGGCCTGGGAGGCGAGCGTAGCTTACAAGGATTTATGTCTATTCCCTGAGGTTCAACTACTAGCAGGATTTAAGCTACCAAAATTTGATCTATATGACGGTCACGGTGACCCAGTAGCACATTTAAGGGGCTTCTGCAGCAAAATGCGCGGTGCCGGCGGAAAAGATGAGTTACTCATGGCTTACTTTAGCCAAAGTCTCAGCGGATCAGCTCTGGAATGGTACACCAGGCAAGACCATGCTAGATGGTTTAATTGGGATGACCTGGCCCAAGCATTTGCTAATCATTTCTAGTACAACTTGGAGATCGTTCCAGATACGCTATCACTGACAAAGATAGAGAAGAAGCTGGAAGAAAGTTTTTGGGAATACTGCTTCAGGTGGAGAGAGCAAGCTGCTTGGGTAGACCCGCCTATGAAGGACGGAGAGATGGTAGACTATTTTCTACAAGCTTCAGAACCAACAAAATATGAGCATTTAGTATCAGCCGTTGGGAAAACATTTAACGAAGTAGTTAAGATGGGGAGCATGGTTGAGGAAGTGTTAAGATCAAACAAGATTATGAGCAATTCAGCCATAAAAGCTACGACCCAGGAAATTCAAACAGGCACCGGTGGAGCTCTTGGGAAAAAGAAGAAAGAAGAGGTGGCAGTTGTAGAAGGGAGATCGTGGTCCAGGAATCATAATCCATACTACCATCAACCTCGCCCACATTATCAACCCTACTCACCAACACTATATGGCCCAGCACAACACCATTATCCTCCTCTTGTTCCACAATTTTTTGTACATCATGCTCAGACCTACCCACCACCACCTACTTCAGGGCGAGCACCAGCACCTCATAATACCTGCCACACTCAGAACACATACCCATAACCCAAAACATATAAAAATCCCAGTGGAACATGTTTCCGCCCTAATCCCGGAGTCAAGAATGATAGGATGCAAAAGAAGAGAACATTTACTCCCTTAGGTGAGTCATACACCAGTCTTTTTTATAGACTGAGGCAGCTCGGAATCCTAAACACCATAGAATCCAAAATCCCCAACCCACCACCGAGGAACCTGGACTAGTCTGTTAGTTGCGAGTACTGTTCAGGGGCTCCAGGACATGACACCGAAAAGTGTTGGCATCTGAAGACCGCAATACAGGAGCTTATTGATTTAAGAAGAATTGATGTCCAGGCTCCCGAGGCTCCCAATATCACACAAAACCCCCTACATGTTCATCATGAGGTCCATATGATAGAATTGATACAAGGGGGAGGTTGCAAGAAGCCTTCTCAAGTTGTAACGATGATTATAAGGCAAGATGAGACAAGGCAGAGGAGAAAGTAATAGGCGAGAAAATGGTGATCAAGCAAGTAGTGAATGAGCGAGTAGTAATAGCAGAACCCAAGCCAGTGAAGGTGGTAGTTATAGGAGCAAGTATAAAGCCTGCATTGACTATGAAAGGGGAATAGATAGAGCCTGTCATTATCAAATAGGTTACTCAAATGCCCGTTGTGAATGTCAAAGTTGTGCCATGGAATTACAACAAGGTGACCGTCATGTATAGAGGAAAGGATATCAAAGATGAAATTTGTGAAACCCACTGGTTGACCAGGTCAGGGAGGTGCTTTGCTCCCGACGAATTAAGAAAAGCAAAACTCACCAGAGATAATCCGGCCAATGTAAAGAAAGCTGTTACTGAGGAAGAGGCCGAGGAATGTTTTAAAAAAATGAAAGCTCAAAGACTATTTGATAGTGGAGAAATTGAGAAAAAATGCCAGCACAAATATCCGTGTTGTCCTTACTGATTCACTCTGATGAACACCATAGTGCATTAATGAAAATCCTGAATGAGGCTCATCTGCTGAAGAAGATTACAGTGAGTCATTTGGAAAAAATCACAAATAAAATCTTTGAGGTGAATAGAGTATCGTTCTCAGATGATGAACTGCCGATAGAAGGAACACAATATAATAGGGCTTTATATCTTATTGTGACATGTGAAGATTTGGTAGTGACCCGCGTGTTGATTGATAAGGGGTCGAGTGCCAATATATGCCCTCTGTCTACTCAAGCTCAAGATTGATCACGAAAGATTCCATAAGAACAGTATTTGTGTAAGAGGATTTGACAGAGGCAGAAAGAACACTATTGGAGACATCATATTGGAGCTTACTATCGGACCAGTAGAGTTTACCATGGAATTACAAGTCTTGGACGTTGCTGTATCTTCCTCAATCCATCAGATGGTAAAGTTCGAGTAGGATTGTCAAGAAATAGTGGTTCATAGTGAAGATAAATTTTTCAACACCATCACTCCTTTTGAAGAAATTGAGGGTGATAAAGGCCCTTGGGTATACCAAGTGGTAGATACTATATCTGTTGATAAAATTCTTGAAGGTGAGCTTGTTCCGGTACCCAAGATAGCTTCCACATTAGTTCTGGTTACTACGGAGATGTTGAAGAATGGGTTTCTCCCTGGGAAAGGATTAGGAGTTGCATTACAGGGAATCACATAGACAATATCTCTTTCGGGAATCATTGACACTTTTGGGTTGGGTTTTAAGCAGACCATTGCTGACATAAAAAGAGCCCGAAAACTGAAAAAGAAAGGTTGGAACCTCCCTAAGACTATCCCTAAACTCTCCCATTCATTCGTCAGGCCTGGTACAAAAAGGTGTCAGGCGACGGTCATGCCCAGCTTAGCAGAGATAAAACCAGACAGGGAGCTACTGGAACGATTTGAAAAGCTATAGATATGAACATGGTAGAAACAGGTGGGGGCACAAGTAAAATAGATGTCCAATTTGTTGGATCCCATACCAAGATGAATAACTGGGAAGCCACTCCTCTCCCGACTAGAAGGGAGTTGTGGTAGTTAGCTTTGATGTTTCATTTTAAATCTGTTTTATTTCAATGCTGTAATACAAATTCTATGTTCCGTCCAATCGGACGTGTCAAAACCTTGTTATCTTTAGAAATGTTAATGAAATGCAATTTCTTTCTTCGTCCATTCCTGATAGCCTTATTTTATTTTATTTTCTTTTCTTGTATAGTCCATTTTAAGCTGATTTCAATGATGTGTCATGCATAAGGAATTCCCAGCCCAGTCTTGATAATCAAATAGTAATACAAGAAATTCAATGCGATAATGAGGTGGAGTATGATGACGAGGAAGTTTTGGAAGAAATTAGTAAAGATTTGAGCCAATATGAGGAAAAACCCAAACCAAACATGAATCACACAGAGTCCATTAATTTGGGAGATGAGGAAAACATTCGGGAAACAAAGATAAGCGTCCATTTGGAATCCTCACTCATATAGGACTTGATAAAATTGCTGCATGAATACAAAAATATATTTGCATGGTCATATCATGACATGCCGGGGTTAAGTACCGATTTGGTAGTCCATAAGTTGCCCACTTACTCGGAATTCCCGCCCATCAACCAGAAGTTGAGAAAATTCAAGACAGATATCCATATGAAAATAAAAGAGTAAGGTAATAAACAGTTTAAAGCGAAGGTTATACGGGTCACCAAATATCCCACCTGGTTAGCCAATATTGTACCAGTTCCGAAGAAAGACAAGAAAACTAGGGTGTGTGTTGATTATCGAGACCTCAACAAAGCAAGTCCGTAGGATAATTTTCCATTGCCAAACATCCACATATTAATTAACAACTATTCCAAACATGAGATTGGTTCTTTTGCGGATTTTTATGCGGGTTATCATCAGATCTTGATGGACGAACAAGATGCAGAAAGGACGACATTCATTACGCCTTGGGAAACATATTGTTATAGGGTGATGCCATTCGGACTGAAAAATGTTAGAGCAACATATATGAGGGTAATGAATACCATGTTTCATGACATGATACATCGGGAAATTGAAGTGTATGTGGATGATGTCATTATCAAGTCCAGGAAGCAATACGATCATGTCAAAGACCTAAGGAAGTTTTTCCAGGGGCTTCGGAGATACAATCTCAAGCTCAATCCAGCAAAATGTGCTTTTGGGGTACCATCAGGGAAATTATTGGGGTTTGTGGTGAGTCGGCATGGTATTGAACTAGACCCGTCCAAAATCAAGGCTATTCAGGAGTTGCCTCCGCCAAAGAGCAAGAATAATGTGATAAGTTTGCTTGGCATATTGAATTACATCAGCAAATTTATTTCCCAACTTACATCAACTTGTGAGCCTATTTTCAAATTGCTAAAGAAAGATGTTGCAGTGAAATGGACTGATGAATGTCAAGCTGCATTTGATAAAATTAAGGAATACCTCGCCAATCCGCCTGTATTGGTTCCTCCAGAGCTGGGAAGGCCTTTTATCCTTTATTTGACAGTATTGGATAATTCCTTCGGATGTGTATTGGGGAAACATGATGAAATGAGAAAGAAGGAGCAAGCAATTTACTATCTTAGCAAGAAATTCACATCTTCCGAGGTAAAATATACTCAGTTGGAAAGAATTTGCTGTGCTTTGACCTGGATGGCATAGAAATTGAAGCACTACTTGTCAGCTTATACCACTTATCTCATATCCCGGTTGGACCCGTTGAAGTACATCTTTCATAAGCCTATGCCCACAGGGAGGCTTGCTAAATGGCAAATTCTGCTCATAGAGTTTGATATCGTTTATGTAACTCACAGTGCAATGAAACCGCAAGCAGTTGCCGATCACTTATCAGAAAATCCAGTTGATGACGAGTATGAACCACTGAAAACATATTTCCCTGATGAAGAAGCAATGAATATTGAATAATTGGAACAAGATGAAAATCCGGGTTGGAAGTTATATTTTGATGGGGCTGTTAATAATAAAGGCATTGGAATTGGAGCTGTGCTTATTTCAGAAACAGGTCAGCATTACCATGTTATTGCTCAACTTCATTTCTTTTGTACCAACAATATGGCTGAATACAAAGCATGTATATTGGTATTGAGAATGGCTATAGACATGGGTTTCAAGAGATTATGGTCATGGGTGACGTGGATCTTTTGGTACATCAAATTCAAGGAGAATGGGAAACACAGGATTTAAAACTCATACCGTACCGGCAGTGTCTACATGAACTATTCCAACAGTTTCAGTCCATAGAATTCAAGCATATCCCGAGAATGCACAATGAAGTTGTTGATGCTCTGGCCACTCTAGAATCTATGTTACACCACCCGGATAAAGCTTATGTGGACCCATTACAAATCCAGGTTCGTGATCAGAATGCTTATTGTAATACAGTAGAAAAAGAACTTGATGGTAAACCGTGGTTCAATGATGCTAAAGAGTATCTCATAATAGGGGTATATCCGGCACAAGCTGTAGGAGATCAGAAGAGAGCCATAAGACGATTGGCGTGTGGATTCTTCTTTAGTGGAGGGGTTTTGTACAAAAGGACCCCAGATCTGGGTTTTCTAAGATGTATATGCAAAGCAGGTTACCGCAATTATGGCTGAGGTACACGCATGAGTCTGTGGGCTACACATGAGTGGATATGTGCTAGCAAAGAAAATACTTAGAGCTGGATATTACTGGCTTACTATGGAACGATATTGTATTAGCTATGTGCGCAAATGTCATCAGTGCCAGATACATGGAGATTTGATTCATTCTTCGCCATATGAGTTGCATACGATGTCGGAACTATGGCCTGTTGTTTCTTAGGCATGGATGTCATTGGGCCAATAGAGCCAGCAACATCTAATGGGCACAGGTTTATTCTGGTTGCCATTAATTATTTTACTAAATGGGTGGAGGCAAAGACATTTAAGGCGGTGACCAAGAAGGTATGGTTGATTTTGTACATGCAAACATCATTTGCCATTTCGAAATTCCGAAGGTAATTATTACGGATAATGGGGCCAACCTTAACAGTCATTTGATGGCAGAGACATGTCAAAATTTTAAAATTATGCATCGCAATTCCACACCATATCGTCCCAAGGATAATGGAGCAGTTGAAGTAGCAAATAAGAATATCAAGAAAATCCTTCGGAAAATGGTGGAAGGATCAAGATAATGGCATGAGAAATTACCCTTTGCTTTTTTGGAATATCGCACTACCGTTCACACTTTGGTAGGTGCAACCCCTTACTCATTGGTATATTGCACAGAGGGAGTGATACCTGCAGAAGTTGAAATACCCTCCCTTCGAATTATTGCAGAGAATTGACGATGATGAATGGGTAAAAGCCCGGCTAGAACAATTGAGTTTATTTGATGAGAGAAGATTGGCAACAGTATGTCATGAACAACTGTATCAACAAAGAATGGCTAGAGCATATAACAAGAAAGTACGTCCACAAAAATTCGAAGTTGGATAATTGGTGTTGAGGCGCATCTTACCTCATTGGGCAGAGGCAAAAGGGAAGTTCGCTCCTAATTGGCAAGGTCCATTTGTTGTATTTCGGGAGTTGTCTAATGGAGCATTATATTTGACAGACATAGAAGGAAAATACGTAGATATGGCCATCAACTCTGACGCGGTCAAAAGATATTATGTATGATTTCTTTCATGTATCTAATTGTATTTGTCATATTTTGAAGTTAAATGATGAAGACATTTTATTTCGCTATCTAAATACTTTATCCACTGCTATCCCTTTGAGCCTTACTATTTTTTCCTTTCATACCCCTCTTTCGAAATCAACAATGAAGTAAAAAACGGAATGATGGAATGACAAAGAAAAGAATAAAAGCAAAAGAAAAAAAGAGAAAAGTTGAAAAAAAAAGAAGAAAAAAGAAAAGAAAAAAAGGATGTGAAAAATGACAAAAAGAAAAGAAAAGAAAATAAGGTAAAAGAAAGAAAAATGCAAAAGAAGAAAATTGGAAGAAGTGAACACTGCAACATGAAGAGATCTTATGATCTGAACTATGTTTTGATTTGATCCCGAAATGGTATGTAGGCAGCCTTACTGAGATTCAGTCATAATAGAAAGGAAGTCCAAGGTCCCCCAAAGATTGAAACTGGGGCAGAAGTTATGATCATAGTGAAGAATATGATTCCGAAAGTTGTAATTTTGAAACCCAAAGTTGAAATTTTGAGCCTTTATACCTTTCTTTCTAGAACCCATCCAAAAGCAAATTATGGTCCAAAGAAAGACCTTCTGATTAATTTCGAGAAAATGACAATACAAGTAGGTAAAGAAAGGCATGCTATGTACAACACTCGGGTATCGGAAAGATGAAGAAAACAATAAAAATAAAAATGAGATAGTCTTATTGGTGAAAACCCTCCCGGGCATCGTAAGACGATGCGAGTTGAGAGAAATAAAATAAGAGACTTATTGGTGAAAACCCTCAAGGGCACCATAAGGCGAAAGTGAGAAATGATTTTGTGGAAGAAAATGGCAAAGCAAGCAAAATTTGGGTTTGTTGAAACTTGAATGGCGAAATAAAGTTGGCAAGTGACAGATGATTGGTTAGACAGACTGAGTCAGTTAATCTGAATACATGGCATGATCAAAGGAATCAGTCTTTCGACTCAGATAAGTCTCGTCCTTTTATTTTTGAATGTATTCTTACCCTCAAAACTTCGGGGTCATTGCAATTCATTTTTTTTTTTGAAATATGTCTATAAGACATTGTCAGTCGAAGCTAATCA
This sequence comes from Nicotiana noctiflora, assembly GCA_032618575.1. Taxonomy (NCBI): domain Eukaryota; kingdom Viridiplantae; phylum Streptophyta; class Magnoliopsida; order Solanales; family Solanaceae; genus Nicotiana; species Nicotiana noctiflora. The sequence continues at coordinate 13,684 of JASVEL010003054.1, read as the reverse complement.
CCAGCTTCTCAATTATATAGCGCACCGAGACTGGGGTTCATCAAAGGACAATTGAAACAAAAGGACATATGGCAATCATGTAGTTGGAGGAAAAATAAAAGGGAAAAGAAACAACAAGAGAGAGTCACAAGGAAAAGTTGGGTTCAAAGAATTGTTGGAAAACAGCCAGAAGTTATGGCAAGGCAATATAACAAGCAAGATGGAGCAAATCCAAAAGTGGAAGCAAGGCCAACAAGAATGCCAACAGCTAACCACTGTTTTATGCTAACAGGTTGCTCTTTGATTAGAGCAGGGACAAATGATTCAAATTCTTACTAATCACTTTAAAGTGAATGTGACCAATGTGGATAAACAAGGGAACACAAAGTTCAGCAATCAGGCACCCACCTGAAAAATAAGGGAAAATAGTCCAAAGGAGCGACAATAGGTGATGGAATCCATTTCAAAAATCGAGAATTAGGCACCTACCTAGATAATAAGGGAAGTATTACCTTTTATTTCAATATTGAAAATGTTACACCCATTTATCAAACTGGGGGCAGAAATGTTTTCTTTGTCTTTAATCGTAATCAGGCGCCCACTGAATAATAAAGGAATAATTTTTCAAGATCGTAATCAGGCGTCCACCTGAATAATAAGGGAATACTTTTTCAAAATTGTAATCAGGCGCCCACCTAAAGAATAAGGGAATATTTTTTTCAAAATCGCAATCAGGCGCCACCTGAATAATAAGGGAATACTTTTTCAAGTTCGCAATCAGGTGCCCACCTGAATAATAACGGAATATTTTTTCAAAGTCGCAATCAGGCGCCCACCTGTATAATAAGGGAATACTTTTAAAGTTCGCAATTAGGCGCCTACCTGAATAATAAAGGAATATCTTTTCAAATCGTAATCAGGCGCCCATCTGAATAACAAGAGAATACTTTTTCAAAAGATGCAATCAGGCGCCCACCTGAATAGTAAGGGAATACTTTTTCAAGTTCGCAATCAGACGTCCACCTGAATAATAGAGGAATATCTTCAAATCATAATCAGGCGCCCACCTGAATAACAAGGGAATACTTTTTCAAAAGTTGCAAACAGTCGCCCACCTGAATAATAAGGGAATATCTTTTCAAATCGTAGTCAGGCGCCCACATTAATAATAAAGGATTACTTTTTTAAGCTGTAATCAGGCGCCCACCTGAATAACAAGGGAATACTTTTCAAAAGGTTAGAAATCAGGCGCCCACCTGAATAACAAGGGAATATCTTTTCCAAGAAATTAAAAGCACGCACCCACCTGAATAATAAGGGAATACTTTTTCAAGTTGAAATTCTTCTTTAAATTGTGATATTTAATAACATGGTATACCCAAGCACTATATTGGGGCAGAATTTTTTTTCTTTATTTTAAGATGTAAGCAGGCACCCACCTGAAGAACAAGGAAATACATTTCAATGCAAGCTGTAATCAGGTGCCCACCTGAAGAACAAGGGAATACATTTCAACGCAAGCTGTAATCAGGCGCCCACCTGAAGAACAAGGGAATACTTTTCAAGTAAGTTGTAAGCAGGCGCCCACCTGAAGAACAAGGGAATACTTTTTCAAAACAAAAGTAAGCAGGAGTCCACCTGAAGAATGGACACAATCAAAGTTATGCAAGATACAAGTGCAACACAAGAACAAGCTGGAAGACATAGCTAGGATTTTTGTAAATCGTAGAGCATAGCTTAGGCTATCTTGTAATAAGGAGATCAGCAGGCAATGATAACAAGCAACATCAATAAGATCACAACTCTCTAGTAGTTCCAACTACCAGACATTCCTGAACTACACTGACATGATTCATGTTTAGCTCAGGATATGTAGGTAATCTCTTAAGCAGGGTGCGGTCAAAACTTTCAAAAAATGCTTCATACGGCATGCGAATGGGCAAGAATCCCTCATTACTGCTCACGTATCTTTGCACTGAAACTCTACGTGTTCCCGAGAAAAGAGGGGCAGCACTGAGCACGTGATTTTTTCCCCAAGCAAATTATTCCAAAATATATAAAAATTAGTTTTGTGTGAAACTTGTTGAATTGTGTGGAAATACTAGTATTGGTTTTTATTTTTTGAAAATAAAGCAAAGATAATTAAAACAAAATAGATTTTTGTATTAAATAGAAAATACCAAAAAATATAAGAAAATTACTCTTAATTCCAGAAAAAATCAGAAAAATTAAAAGAAAATACAAAAAAATACAAAAAAGATAATAAATACAGTAATAATAAAAAAAACAGAAAAATAATAAATAAAAATACATCATACAATAGATACAAGAAAATACAATAAATAATAATACAAATACAAAATAACCTTGAAATTGGGCAATTTAGTGGCCCAAATAGACCAGGCCCAAAGATAAGGACCAGTCCGTCTGTATAAGGAATCAAACGACGCCGTTTTAAGAATAAATCTAGACCGTTGATCAATTGATCAAACGACCCAGGAATAACGGTTGCATAACAAATAAAATGACATCGTTAGTCTTAAATAATCAGAACCATTCATTTGGTTAATCTAACATATGAAATCAAAAAACTCAATTAATCACACGACGTCGTGTGATGTCAAAGCAATCCTGGCCCTTCATCTGGTCTGATCCAATGGTTGAAATATACCATTACATTTCCAATATATCAATACACCTCCTGTGTATTCAATTCATTATACCTCTTTCATCCTTATAACCCCAAACCCTAGCCACCCAGATTTCCCTTCATCACTCTACCTGAGCCACCGAAACCCTACCGGCGGTTCAATCTATGTCGTCTTCTCCGATTACCCTTCACACCCCTGAACCCATTACTCCTCTTCTTTCACCCTATCACCATAACTCCTGTCAAAAATCCCTTCTTCATTTCAAATCTGAAAAAATAGGTCGTCGGAACCCTAGCCGGCGACTACCACCTTTTGAACCACCCTCCACCATTAACTCCCCTGAACTACCTTGAACTTGTCTTTCACCCCATCTACCTACTTTCCTTCGAATCTGACTCAAGCCCTTTGAATCTTGAAAAATATCCCGTTAGAACCCTACTCCACCGGATACATTTAACCCTAAATAATTACCCTATCAAACCCCAGCCTCCTAACTAAGATCTTTTAACAAAAAAAAAGACTCGAAGAGTCTGTTTGAAAGTCCAAACAGCCAAGAAAAGGCTTATGGACTCCTGATGACCGGAGAATCAAGAATAAGAAAAAACAAGGAAAAATGAAGAAAAAAAAGAAAGAAGAAAGAAAGAAAAGGAAAAGGAAAAGGAAAATTAAACGGAAAAGCTAAGTATCCCAAAAACCCTAATTTTCTCTATTGTGTTACTTGTCTTGATTGTCTTTTCTTCGACTGTTTCTTGTCATCCTGAGTATAACATAAAGTTTGTTGCATGCTTAAGTTCTTTTTACATGAAATCAACTGTGGCTTCACATGCTATATGTTCTCTTTTCTGATTAAATCACTAGTTAAAATTACATACTTTGTAACCACTTAAGTTTCTTACTTGATAGATATAACTTTTGATTGAATGTTCTGTCAATGGATTCAACCTATACTCAATTTGTTCATCTGAGTCCAGTTAATCGAGTGTTTAATCATAATATGCTATATCTGTAAGATTGTTTGATGTTGGCTTTCATTGCAATGTAATTTTGACTTTTGAATTTTCTGAATTTTTGATTAATTAAAGGGTTAATTGGGTAATTAGTCATAATTAGGGCTATGTCTATAAAATTGTCTAAATGTTGATTATTTCTGCAACTATTACTTAGTCTTAAATTGACTATGATTGAAAGACTGCTTAGTTGTGGCTATTTGTGAAATCCAACTTTGACTTTAACCTATAAAGGTCTAATTGACTTAAGGGTTGGTCGGGTAAATAGGAATAAAACATAGTGGTAAAAAGAAATGGGATAAATGGTATTCTGTAAATAAACAAAAGGGGCAGGGGTGTAAAATGCAAAGCTGCCTGGTTCTTATGTAATTAGTCGTACAATAAAGGGTACCTTAGTTATATTAAAAGGGTAAATAAGTAGAAATCAATAGCAAGTGAGGGTAATAAAGACATCTAGGGTCAATTAGAATAATGTGGATACCACTAGAACCTTCTAGCAGGTGTTCTTGTGCATTCACGGCTAATTTGTGTAGACTAAACTAAAAATAATTGGAAAGAGTAGAGATGGAAAATCTGAATACTAAATTCAAATTTTCCTCCCATTTTGCTCTATAAATCGGCCTTCTTAGGCCATAATTAAAGAGGTTAGAAATTTTATAAGTCTAAAATACACAAAAATTGTGTTCTACTACTCTTTCATTAGTTTAATTGCAATTCGAGTGAAGAACTTTTGATTCCTGGTGTTTTCGATCACTATTTTGCATTGTTTGATTGAAGCTGTTGGGTTTTCTATTGTGAATTCAAGTCTGTTGATGTGATATATTTGTTTTATTGATGTTATTTCTTGGATTCCTGTCTGTTGCTGATCTTTTTTTTTACGACCTTAGAACTCATCGAATTTCCTCTCTATCTGACCAGGTACACTCCTGACCTTCAAGGATATAATTGAAGCTTTGAAGAATAAAAAAATATTCATTAGTTTTTCTGTTATTCTTAATTTTGTTCATCTTATAGTTGTAGAATACTTACATCTATGTAATTCATTAGGACATTATTGTATATTATGGACTTGGACTGTGTAAACTATGAACTGAAACTAATGATGTTGTAGAATCATTAGTTTAGACGTTAATATAGGATAATACTGAGTAGGCTAGTTTAAAAATGATCACCTAGATTGAAGGTTCAAAACTGGCAAAATCTAATTGAGTACTTTTAAATTTCCATTTGTTTCTCAAACTAAGAGATAAATACGAAATATTAAAGTACTTTCGTTGTTTAAGTTTCTGAATTAGTAACTGTTAATGAGAAAAACAATGAAGTAGTCAGATCTATATTTAGTATATAATTCTGAGGTGTTAAATTTGTTTAAAATTCGTGTTAAGTTCGAAACCAGATATGAAACACGAATCCAGTACGAATGAAGTTCAGGATTTAGTCAAAATATGTCAACTGTACAACTAGTTTAGCCATTCCAAAGTAACAAGTAAAATCAGATGGATCTAAACCTGAATGAACACATATCTCTTAATACAACTAGACTGAGACAATTTGATAGCTAAATGTTGTTAGATGAATAGAAAATCAGAGTTAATTTTAGTTTAATTCTGATACTGAAGTGGTAATATTCATGTGCATATACAATTGGTTTGATAAAGAGTGTTTGAATCTGTTTTCAAATTTAGTTAATAATTTGGATGTGGTTTGGCAGAAGAAGCTAGATTCAGCCGTGAAAGCTTCTAAGCCCATGAGATTCGAGTTCATAATTACGGACTCGGCTTTTATTAGCCTTGTGCACTTTTGTGTACTTCCTTTAAATTAGTCCGAATTCAGGCCCAAAACATATAGTGGCCTGGATGTGAATGAAATATATAATAAAACGGCACTAATAGTTATTTCAATTACGGATAAAATAGTGATAGAAAACATAGCACAATCTAGGTTTGACCACTAAAATACAATGAGATGAGCCTCATTATAAGCTAAGATACACGGGGTCCACAAATAATTGTTATAATATTTTAAGATTCGGAAGGACCGTTAGCTAATTTTACGGTCTTTCCCAAAGTAATAAGAGATAAATATCGTAGGCACAATTTTATTATACATTCTCAAGTACGGGTGCACATTTATGTGACCCAAATCCTACTCTCAACGAAGTCAAAATGTATCTAAAGCCATAGGCATACTGGTACAATGTGGTTAAGGAATACATTTTCACGACGTTGAAATTCTTAAAAATTGAAAAATGGAATACTAACGCACATAATTAAAACATATAATTGGAATCTGATAAAAATCAAATTCAATAGTTAAGCGACAGTGCTAGAACCACAGAATTCGGGAGTGCCTAACACCTTCTCCCGGGTTAACAGAATTCTTTATTCAGATTTCTAGTTCAGAGACTGTAACAGAGTCAAACTTTTCTCGGTTCAAGATTAAATCGGTGACTTGGGACACCACTATATTCTCAAGTGGCGACTCTAAAAACATAAATAGCTAATCCCATTTTGACTGTCCTTAAAGTGGAAAAACTCCTCTACACCCTCGCGGGTAAGTAGCATATAGCATATTATATGAAAAAAAGGGAGGTGTGACAATGGGTTAAGTGAAAGGGTCTAAGCCAACTATGTTTTTATTTTACTAGTAGTTCAGGGGTTATGATGAATTCTTATACTCTCGTGTAGTAACATGATAGATACAGTGGGCGGCATGGGAATTGGAAGTTAAGGATCAAGGTTGCGAATCAGTGTTGATAAAAATGTCGCTAGCTCATATGAGCAGGGAAGGACTCAGATGTTCAGTGTAAGTTGGCATTATCTTAGTGACACCTAAGGATGGTGTTATGTGAAGAGGCATTGTATATTTATTTGCTTTACTGTATCAGTACGGTTGAAGATATGGATGAGCCGGATTTGCTACCTTGTATGCATGACATGTTAGCCGCTTGATTGTTGTAGGTTGAAACCAACTATGGAGATTCTCTAACTATCGCAAATGTGAGAGTTTATCATGAAAAGTGCTATATTCTTTGGTTGTGGACGTTTATTTCAGATTGGATGACTGCTTGTGTGTGTCATGAATAAGGTCATTGTGAACCTTTGAAAGGTTATTAGCCTAGTATGGAATGATCAAAATCAGCTTGAGGTCCGTTGGTGTGTCTAATGTAATGTGTGCTCTACATCAGATCGAATATGTTCATTCAGCATAGCATCGCGTACAAAGAAATCTTTAGGCATTGAATGTCATTCACGTCGTCAACAATTCCATGTAATACTCTATTGTGCCATATGAGTTGTGAGATGACTTAATTTATCGCACATATGTTTTGATCCAAATAGCTTGTGGTGTTATATGAGCAAGATGGCTTTGGAGATGCAGGTCATTTATTGCACCTTAGTCGTGCTTGGGTTTTTGCAACGTATGGCGCTATTCGTCTTCTCAAGGTTGTATTATGCATGGCATGTTTATGGTCGATATTTGGTCATTTTCATAAGTTTAAGCATTACGACTTGATGGGCATTTTCTTTCAGCTTCGTCGAGATTTAGGATTTGAGTCACATTATATGTGCACTCGTATTAAGGAATGTATATTCAAAATCGTGCCTATAACGTCTAATGGCTTATTATACTTTTGGAAAGACCGTGGAATTTGCTAAACGGTCTTTCCGAATCTATCACTTATTATTATTTATATGGGGGCTCCGTGTGTTTTGTTCTTATATGAGGCTCGTCTCGTTATTTTAGTAGTCCAATCCTAACGAATGCTACATTTTCTATTTCTGGTTTTTCCTTAATTATTTTTAACTAGTATTATAATTTCAGAATCATGTGCAGGCCTATTATTTCCATTTCCAGGCCTGGACGTCTATGGACTAAATTTAACAGTCCAGCTTATATGACTGGGTTTTGAAAACCCAGAATATGTTAGAGTTATTATTCAGGGACCCGGAGGCGAGTCCAATTGAATCTGGGCCTATATCGTCTGTCGAGCCCAGATCAATCGAGAGAGATGAGAAATAGAATTGAAATTCCATAAAAATATAGAAATGCTCAACAACAGTAAGTAAATTAACCAAAATGATATTTATTTCATAGAAAAAGAAGTACAGATTTAGCAAAATTAATTCTGAATCCTAATTATCTATCACCACCTGAACTTGAACAATATACTATTGTCTCTTCTACCTTAATAATGATATGTTACTTAACTAGGCGAATTGACTCATGATTAACCATTAATTGTAACTCATAACATTCTGGACCATAATTATCAATTACTAATGAACTTAAACAATAAGCTACTAATTTCCAGCTGTCTCGAACAATAACACGATTTACTTAACTGTGCAAACTAGTTACTGATCCAGCTTTCACTATTTCAAATGGTTATTAAACTAATTGAAATGAAGGAAACAAACTATGATTAAGTTGATCATTTTTTAACTATCACATTCTAATTCATGAAGACTAATGTAGTTATTATGCAAACTACAAAACTGTTTTTAACTAGGTAAGTTGATTTAACGAGTTAACCTATTTTTTTAAAACTAAATCTAAGGTGATTATGACTGCAGGTGTTCTATACTACTCTATCTATTACATTGTTCGAGTTTTGCGTATATTTATCTATTACATTTGTTCCTATCAAATTATAGAAAAATCTAACAGATAATTAACATAACACTTTTTCAAAATACAAAAGCACATTCCAACTGAGCAACTCAATACAATTTCATTTCTTCAAATAGCTGATAGTTACATATCTAGGTCGAAATGTGTACCTGATTCAGCAATGTAAAAGCTTATAAGTCTAGGATGCAAATGAAGAAGAAGGATAGTCAGCGATCACAACAGCAGGATCAATAGAGAGCAAATCACAGCAGAACAACAAGCACAATCGAATACAATCCTCAAATCCAGCAGATAAGCAACCCAATTAATAGAATTGAAGAAAACCAAATAGAATACAATAATGTGGAATGGCAGAAGATCCTAACTAAATTCCAAAAATTGCGCTCTACTATACTTAGAGTGTCACTCTCTATTTGTGGTGTATCAATCTTAATTTCAGAAAGTTTTCTCTGAATTTTTCGGATCCAGCCCTTGTCCATGCTTAGTTACAGCCTATTTATAGATATTTTTGGTGAAATTTTGAGGGAGAAATTCAAAAATCTTATTGTGAGTTCCCTCCCCTTAATTCTCTAGTTAATTGTAGTTTGGTACCTTATTTCAGATTTAAAAAGCCTTCCAGCCCTTGCTGGAAGGTTCTGGGGAATTCTTTTTGCTTCTTTTAAGGGTCTATTACTGTTGTGCCCTCAGTTGCTAAGGATTTTAACAGTTATGCTTTTTTGTTAGGTCAGTTTTACCCTTTATTTTATGACTTATTGCAGAAATACTAAGCCTGAATGTCTATTTTATCCCTGCAAGCTCTATTAAATCTACAACTATGCCATATCTTATTCCTTTTATACCCCTATTACTATGTATTATTTACCCGACCTGTAAATGGTCTGGGTATCCTGAATTATTTACCTATTTAACTGCTGTTATTTAAGAACTGGCCAGATATTTCAAATCATTTAAGACTTGGCCAGATTTAGACTTAACAGTCTTTCAATTTTAACCTCACTTAAGAGGTAACTTATTGGAATTAGATTACAGGACTAGCTTATTTTTATTTAGACTTAGATTTGCAGAATTAGCCACTCCAATGATTCAGGAGTGGGCATATTAATCACACAGCCTTAAATCATTTCACTTATAGCTAGATTAGTTTACTTTTCAATAATAGCCAGTTTACTAATCACTTGTCTATTACATCTATAACCAATATCCTAAAGCATAGTAAAATTAATCATAGTCTAACATATGAATTCATTACAAATACAGCCAACTTATGTCATTTTGCACACATAGCCTCAATAAAAAATCACTTATCAATTAACCAAAATTTAGAGGGAAATTAGATAATAGTTGAATCCCAATTAACTAACTCATAATTTCAGACTTAGGCATAGTTTACAAATCAGACATAAAAAGGCATACTCACAACAAATTCATGTGTTAACTTATAGGAAAACCCTAAGAGGCTCAGTATATTAATTACACGTAATGAACATGATAGATGAGATAGGATAGACGATAGATACCCTTCAGAAAGTTATCAAGCAAGAAATATTCAAAGGAGTATAGAAATCCGAAGATGAAATAATCAGAAGCATGCTTAGAACAGAAGATATGTAGAAGATCAAACAATCAGAAGATATGTAGAAGATGAAAGTATAGGAAGCTAAAAGCAGAAAACATACAAAGATTAACTAAAGAAAAATAAAGAAAACAACTAATCAGAGATCATATAAGCAGAAAACATACAGAAAACATACAAAACAACTAATCAGAGATCATACAAAAGCTAAAAGCAGAAAACATACAAAGATTAACTAAAGAAAAATAAAGAAAACAACTAATCAGAGATCATGCAAAAATTAACTACAAAAGCAAAGAAGGCAATAGACAAAGAAAAATATGCAAAGATCTAAAACACAGAAGATAGGAGCAGATGTACTTAGCTTAGATGGATTGGTCTCCTATTCTCTTTATTTCTTCTTTATTTCCTTTTTCTTTTCTTTTTCTTTTTCTTTTCTTCCAGTCTTCAAGACTTCAGAGACTCGAAGTCTTATCATTTTCCAGATTTACTTAAACAAGTCTACTTTTGGATTTTTGAGAGTGAAGGGGTGTTACAAGTGTAAAAAGGGTGTATTTGGGGTGGGTCTTGTTTGGGTGTTCGCCGGAGGTAAGGTTCCGGCGAACTTCTTTTGAATATTCGAGCGTTTACAGTGAGATTCGAAAGAAACCAACTATGTAGGGTGAAAGATCCCCTCGTAGTGGTTATAGGGTGTTATTTTGGGAGATTGATTCAAAGGTTGAAGGGCAGCGGCAAAGATTCCGGTGACCAGACATTCAAGACAGTTGAATTTTTCTGGTTTTCTAGGGTTTCAGGGTGGTTTTGGTGAGAAAAGAAAGAAAGAAGGAGTTTGGGGTCGGAGATGGCCTGAGACGACCATGAATACAGGCCAGTCTCCTTGAGAACGACAAAGGAGATGATAAAAAGGATGGGAGAAGGGCGGCTAGGGTTTGGCGTGTATTAGTTCTGATCTCTGATGAACGAGAGATGAAGTTTATATACTCTTCCAAGCTTGGGTGATCCTGGCCTTTGGATCATTTTTGATCAACGGCCAGGATCAGTTGGTCCTATACGCTGTCGTTTGGGTTTTAGTGAAGATTGCCTGGCCTCCGGTTAGATCATCTTATTTGGACGGCCAGGATTTAATCACCAATACTACGTCGTTTGATTTATTCAACAATCCTTCAAAACGCCGTCATTTCCTTTTATAATTGGACCGGACAGTGTTTCTTTTGGACTGATGCTTTTTGGGTTTGAATTTTGGCCCAATCTATTGTATTTGATGTATTTCTTGTGTAATTAATTATTATTTGTATTTTCTATTTTGTATTTTATTTTTCTCTTTTTGTATTCTTTTCAATTATTGCTTCTCTTTTATTTTCCTATTTTTCTAATTTTTCTGGTATTTTATGACATTTTTTGCTATTTTTCTTAATTTTATGGTATATTTGTATGCTTTGTTAATTTTCCTTAATTTCTTATTTTTTGTGGCATTTTCTAATTAACTCCTTTTTTAATAATTTTTAATTTTTATTTTCAAATTGTTCAATCAAAATCACACATTTTATTCAATTAAGCACATAATTGCATATCAAAAATCTTATTTATTTTAAATATTGGAATTTATTTACCTAGGACAAAAATCACGTGCTCACAGCTAGTCATGATAATTTCGATTTCTTCATGAAAGATCTTAATTGTCACTGGTGTATCACCCTTTGTTAATCCTATCATGGAAATTCTTTTGACATGTTCACCCACGCCCTTCATCTGTTGCATTGTTCCCGAATTGACGTATACTAAGCCTTTTTATTTCACAAGGATCCCCAAAGCATTTTGATTGCTGCCAACTCAGTGTGCTTGCTGTTTTTCCTGACTTGTGGCGCTTCGAGGTGTTGAAAAGATCCCATTTTACACAATTTGAAAGTTTTGTGGTAGATTTTGAAGTCATTTCTTTACTTGTTATGACTAGACAGACTCAAGAAAAGGGAGCAAAACAAGATGGGAAGAATAGAGTGAAGGAAAATGGAAAGAGATGATTTCTAACAACAAACCTATAGAGTAGCGACCCATCGGATGTGGATACCGACTTTAGCGACCCTAACATGCACCTGCAGTCTACTCTGTTTAGCAAATCAGATGTTTAGCTCTTGCTGTTATTTTCCGCCGTGAAACTGGTCTTCAATGCTCCATTGCCCGATCTGGTTCACAATCCTTAGTCGACTTGTGGTGCCCGTAGGGTTTTCACCTTTAATGCTTATTTTGACAAAGTGGCTGTTTTTGCAAAATTTTGTTTGAGAAACTACAAACTCGATGATTAAACTAAATTAGGAGTACATCAAAGCTTCACATCCTGTGTCTCGTGGGGCATCACTCGGCATCGCCACAGGCCTCCGCAAGACTGAGAAGGTTTCAATGTCAATTGCGACAAAAACTAGCCATGTAATGGCTTTTAAAAGTGGTTATTTTGTAAAATTTTAGTTGAAAAGACAAAACTTGATTTTGTGGATACGGACTTTCAGCACTTCCATGAGGGAGATGTTAAGGATGTGCCCGTAAATAATTTTTTTTTAAAAAACTCAAGGTGGTTGTTCTTACAAAAACGACCTTTCGTCGTCCTTTTGAGGTACATTCAAAATTTTAAAACAAGAATTGTGTCACCTGACTTATTTATGACAAAAATTAAAATTTGATATTTTTTTGACTATTTTTGCAAAAGGGGTGGTTGGACCCGTCTAGGGTTGCCTACGTATCTCACATCCGGCGAGAATCAAACCAGCTTAGCTCAGGCCTATTGGCCAAAATCAAAACTATTTTTTACCAACAATTTTCTTTTTATGTTTCAAATATATATTTTTTTATTCTATTTTTTTTCATTTTTCAAAAATTCGGCAGTATTTCGGTACTATTTGGGCATTGGGTTTTTACAATAAATGGTTATCCTTCCTTAGTCTTAACACAACTATTTTTACAATTTTTCACTCATTGTATACAAGCCGGTCAACATGCGGAGCCGAGAAAATAAATGCAAGCAGCATGTAATATGCATCAGGATGGTCATTTCAATTTGGGTCACATGTCCTAGACGGGCCAAACCCCTGTGTTGAGTCCCCTAAGTCAAAATGCACGTGATACAAATAAGCGTCCTACCAGGAACCCGGCATGAGTTTATTGTTCTTCTAGGTTTAAACCCTAGGTTTATTGGTCTAGACTTAGCTTACCCGAGCGGACAACTTGGGCAAAGAGGGAGGCAGCGTACCAAGGATACAGAAGCTCCACTGACTTTGTAACTTATCCAAACCTCGTTCTAAATTTGGGAAAAAGGACAGAAGAGAAGCTACACGAAGTGCACCTTCTCCATGATGTAGAAGACTCAGAAACAGAGGGATTCACGACAGTTTATATACAATTCAATAATGTTAAAGTGGTAAAACATTTAGCACGTAAGGCATGGAACATGTAGCAAAATCAGATAAAGCCAAATATAACAATTTAACTAAGCTCCAATTCTTGAACCCTGAACCAAAATTCCGGGTTATTTTCCCCAACAGAGTCGCCGGAGCTGTCATACCTCCTTTTTTCGCTTTACTACACCCCGGGGGTAGGGTATAATAAAAACGTTTTTCCAATTAAAGGACAATCAAAATTGGATCCGTTTTATTAAAGTTTTAGAGTAGCCATTTGGGAGATTTAAGGTGTCCCAAGTAACCGATTTGAATCCCGAATCGAGGAAAAGGTTTGACTCTGTATTACAATCGTGAACCAGAAATCCGAGTAAGGAATTGTGTTAACCCGGGAGAAGGGGTTAGGCACTCCTGAGTTTCGTAGTTCTAGCACGGTCGCTCAACTGCTATATTTGG